>JBAJHW010000156.1:0-50000 GCA_037013535.1 Intellagama lesueurii | reverse complement strand
TTGTAATTGTACATTTATCTCTGTTAAATTTAATTCTGTTATATTTAGTCCAGTGCTCAAGCCTATCAATATATTTTCTGGTTTCCGGGTTATTAGCTACGTATTCCACTCAATTGTGTCATCTGCAAATTTGATGTAGATTCCCTGTATCCTCCTCATCCACGTCATTGATGAAAATGTTGAATAGCACTGGAACCAGGACTAAACCTTTTGGTACCCCACTTGTTACCTCTTCCCAGTTTGAGAAGGAGCCATTGATAAGAACTCTCTGAGTGAGATTCTGTAGCCAATTGTGCATCCACTTGATGGTTGTTCTATCCAGCCCACACCTAGATAGCTTGCTAATCAGAATTTCATGAGGCACTTTGTCAAAAGCTATGCTGAAGTCAAGATACTTTACATCTACAGCATTCTTACCATCTACCAGAGAGGTTACCCAATCAAAAACTGAGATAATATTAGTCTGGCAGGATTTGTTCTTGATAAATCAAAGTTGGCTTCCAGTTATTGTTTTCAAGGTGCTTGCAGAGTGACCGCTTTATAATCTACTCCAGAATTTTCCCTGGGATTGGTATCAGGCTGACTAGTCTGTGGTTCTGAGGTTCTTCTCTTTTGCACTTTTTTGAAGATAAGAACAACATTAGCTCTCTTCCAATCATCTGGCATTTTACCCATCCTCCATGATTTTTTTTAAAAAATAGACAGTGGTTCTGAGAGTTCTTCTGCTAGTTCCTTCCACACTCTTGGATGTAGTTCATCCAACCCTGGAGATTTAAACTCATTCAAAATAATAAGCTATTCCTTGACTCAGTTAATCTCAAGATGCAATTCTGTCCCCCCACCCTCATTTGTACTTCATATTTGCCAGGAGAATCATAGACTATATTTTGGGGAAAGACCAAGCTAAAATAGGACTTGAGCACTTTTGTCTTTTCTTTGTTGCCTGTTATTTTCCATCCCCATTGAGAAGCTAAGCCACTATTTCTTTTTCCTGTCTTTTGCTATGCACATAACATCAGGGAAACTTCAACTCCTCTCAGCCATGGCTGCAATCAAACTCCAGGCTTAAAGCAAATTTTAAAAAGTACTTATTTGTTTGTTTAATTAATTAATTAATTTTTATCCCACCCTTCTCTAGTGGGAACCCAAGATAGCATACAAAAATATTTAAAATTCACAATAAATTAAAAGCATTCCAATTAAAATTTAAAGCTAGTATATCTTAAAACACAGCTTTAAAACTATAAATGAAATTTTAAGAGATCTCCCCATTTCAGTTTCCTGTTGACTCTCCAAAAGTCTCTCTAAAGAGGTACCTTTTCAGTTGCCAGTAGAAGAAAAGGAGAGAAGGGGCCATTCACACTTCCTGAGGAAGGGAGGTAGATAATTTGGGAGCAGCTACTCAAAAAGCCCTCTCTTGAGAAGCTGCTCAATCATGCTTATGGAAGTGGTGAGACCAAGAAAAGGTACTCACTTTAAGATTTTAATACTCGTGGGGGCTCCTAGAGGAGATATGGTCTGAGTTTTAGAAGTAAGGTAACCATTAGAACTGGGTAGGCTGCATTTCTATAGTAATTATTAATAATAATTATTAGCACATTTCAGAAATATTCAGAGATATTTAACTAGTCTTATCATCTAAAGGATGTTATACCCATCATTATAAGTGCAGGTTCCAGCTGTTGCCAATAGTGATTCTCTTGAACTTCTTGGAGGCACAGAACCTTAAAAGGAAAAAAAAGAGTCCAATTAATAGTTGCTCACCCCAATCATATTATTTATACACCACCTTTCTCCCCATAGGGTAGCTCACAACAATTAAAACTGTATAATAATAGGTTAAAAAAAAACTATACAAAACTATATTCAAACACAAATACAGTGTTCCCTAGACTCCCCACCCCCACTTATTGCTTAAAAGTCTGCTTGAAAAGGAAGGTCTTTGCGCGGTAACAGAAGGACAAGAGGGAGGAGGCCAACCTGACTCCTATGGGCAGTACATCCCAAAGCCTGAGAGCAACCACTGAGAAGGCTCTCTGTCATGTCCTCACCAAACGACCTTGGGAAGGTGGTGGAACAGAGAGAAGGGCCTTGGTTTCACCACCTTCCCAAGTTCATGACAGAATGACAGAAAAGGTTCCTTTATTTAAACTTCTCATTTTACTGGGAAGGGTCTCTATATGAGCCCCCATTATTTAGTGATGAAGCTGTTTATATAGCCTCCACAGGAGTTAAGATCTTCAGAAGAGGCCTTTTTCTTTGTTTCACAATCTTCACAGGCAACCCTGGTAAGGCCAAGAAAGAAAGCTTTTTCAGTTACTTTTATTTATTTATTTATTTATTACATTTATAGCCCGCCCATCTAGTCATATAGACTACTCTAGCCTTTTGCCAGGCTTTGGAACACTCTTCCAAGAAAAGCTAGATTGGTCCCTCCTTGATGTCTTGTAATGGCAAGCCAAAACATTTTTATTTAAACAAAACAGGCCTCTGACCACTGATTTGGATCTGTTAGTGGCAGATGTTTTGCTAATGCCACTATTTCAAAATGGTGTAAGCTTCTTTTAAATTGCATTAATTATATATTTATTTTAATGTGATGATTCATTTAATAGCTATCTTGAGTCATGCAAGGGATAAAGGCAAGAAATAAATAAATCCAAACAACACAGAGTAAAAACGAATACAGCATCTTTTGGGACTGCTGTCAATTCTCAACTCAAACAAAAAGAACAGAGGAAAAAATTATGAACAAACATGAAACAAAAACTGAAGATACTCCCAACGATAAAGTGAGCTACATAGCAGACAGAAAATTCTAATGCTCTTCAATAGGGCAAAGCCTCATTAATGAACTTCAGAGATGCAAGACTAAATGACTGGTACAAGTAGGCTTCATATGAGCAGGACGTCCCCAGTTCCACAATCAAATACTAGTGGGAGCAAGGGGTGTCTAGTACTTTCTTCTCCTC
Organism: Intellagama lesueurii; assembly: GCA_037013535.1. Classification (NCBI taxonomy): domain Eukaryota; kingdom Metazoa; phylum Chordata; class Lepidosauria; order Squamata; family Agamidae; genus Intellagama; species Intellagama lesueurii. The sequence goes on along the minus strand of JBAJHW010000156.1, from coordinate 47,028 downwards.
AACTTCCAAATTCATATGGTTACAGATATGGTTAAACCCCCTAGTTATGCTACTCACGTCAGGATCCCAGTGCTGGATCTCCTGCAACAGATTTGTGAGACGATAGCTCCAGTTCAGAATATCTGGGTGGCAATGCATGTAGAGATGAGGGCTCTGTTCTATCAGGTCCTGGGCCAAAATGTTGTAGGACATGACTCTGAATTCAAATAAAGAACCAGCCTCAGAGCCCAACTCTGGGATATAGGATGCAGAAAGATCTTCCCAGTCCCTCCACAGAATTTCTACAAACAAACAGAAGAGAGAAGGAAAGAAGTTAGGTCTGGATGTGCCTTTGTGTACTATTCCTCTCAATGGCAGGGAACAATAAGGGAGAGATGTTTGGGTATAGGGAAGTCCATGTGGAATCCTGAACTTTCTTCTCATAATGCCATAGCCCCAATCCAATGCAAAGGTCCCTAAACTTATTTTTGATTTTAAAAAAAATCATACTGAGTGCTCTTGATCATAGTAGCATGTTCCACCACAACATTTAGATCAATCCTAAAGGCCAATCAGATGATATTTTAAATGTATGTTTGCATTTAACATGCACATTCTTATAATAAAAATTGCATTGCCAGTGGAGAAATTCCTCCAAAACGGAATAGCAACCTTTGAGAAATAATTTTCATCAGAACCACAAAATGGAAAGAAAAGCTGAAGTTCTATTACCCACTTACTTTCTGACATACAAATAAATTATTCAGAAATTAGCATTTGTCTATGTGCTTCTACGTTTGAATTCCTTTGACTTGTATTTAGAAAACAAAACATGTCCAAATAGGCCATAAGAATTTCAACTGAAATAAAGATTCTTGCTAAAGAACGTAACAATGACTTTGCTTGTGAAATTGCCAAGGTTGCCTCGAATTGGCTGAAATCATGTTGCTTTCTCACTCATGCAGAAAGCAAATGGCATAACTTTCAGTGCCTTCCAGTTGGCAATTAAGGAGTCCCCACTGGGATACTCAAGCACATGCCGAGCAAGCAGGCTGGCACGCCCTTGAGAATCCCCAGGGCAACTCATTAGCTGCCAGCTAGACGTGACCGAATGTTAGGCGATTTGCCCTCTACAATTGTAACAGCCTTCCCCAACACAGTACCCTTCAAATATGTTGGACTGCACCCTCACCAATACCAGCCAATATAACCAACAATGTTGTAGTCCAAGACATTTGGAAGGCACCAGCTTGAGGATGGTTATGTCAAAAAAACCTAGAAATAATATCTCCAAATGTCAAAGTTTTAATGTATTCTGATTTTACTGTTTATTCATATTTTGTATTTTATTATTTTTATTCTTTGTTCTGTTGTATTGATATTTTAATTACGCTGTTGTGTGTTTGTTGTAAACCACCCAGTGTGGCCCTCGGCCAGATGGGTGGTATAAAAATGAAATAAAGGAATTCCGCAATAGATAATTTGCCAATTAAAGGATGAGAATACCTTGAAGGAACCCAAGAGAAAAATAAGACTGAGGCAACTATCACAATATGAAATACTTTCAAACTCACCATGATACGGTATCTCAAGTGAGAGTGGCTGAAATTGACCCGTGTCCTGAAAAGGCCACACTTCTCCCTGTGTTGATACCATGTCACCTTCCTGTGCAGGACTCCAAGCAATTACAGCAGGGTCTTCAATCCACACATCTGTGGACAAAGGAGCAGCATCGACAATCCCGGTATCAGTTTGCGTCCTTACTGCTGCCCATATAGCACTGTCACCCAAGGCCTCTTTTTCTTCTGCTGGTAGATTTGCCAGGGCTGTTTCTACAAATTCCTGTAGTGCAGGAGACATTTCAGTCTGGACCACATGCTGTTGCTGTGGCTGCTCCGGGTCACCAGACTGAGGTGATATGTTCAGGTCACTTAAGCTTGTCATTAGTAGCTCTGGGCCTTCCTGCCACTCAGTAAATGAAATGACTGACACCTTCTCTGGTTCTGACCCACTCTCATTGGGGTGCAATTCACCAGCTCCTTCCTCTAGCCACTGCTGCAGCAGGGCTTGTTGCTCCTCTGGAACTGACTTTCCACTGATTGAAGGAGAAAAGTTGTCTATATGGGTGGTCGTGCTCTTTGCCAGAAGCACATTCTTTCGACATGTGAAGAAAGCATCTATCAAAATAAATTTTAAAAATTGACCTTATACATTGATTTTAAAACTCAGAATCACATGCAATAAAGTTAAACCAAGCAGTAGAGTCCATATGACATCTAAAAGGAATCAGTTAAAGGTCAGCAGAGGAGATTTCTACCACCCTTGAGAGAACTATCAGTGGTCCAAGCACTGTTTTCTATATTTGCCTAGTACTGCTGCAAGGTTGACTCATGATTTTGAACATCTGGGTTTGGCAACAACATGGCTTCCTTGATCACTTTAGCTATCAAGAGGAGATATAGCAGTGCTGAAACATTTATGCAAAAGTTCCATTGCTGATTCAAGTAAGTGCAACTGGAAGTAAATATTCAATGACAACTCATTGCCAAAAATTTGCTAACCAGATCAAAAGACATTGTTAATACAGATATATATGGAAGAGAAATTTGATCAGTCTGTGAATGAGAACAAAACAAGTGGAACAAAGGAACTCAAAATATAAAATCTTTTGACATGCTAGTTTGTTGGTTTCTTTATTATACTCCTTGCTGAGAGCCTGGAAATGGATATGCTGATCCAAACCATCCCAAAAATCTATGCTTGTTGGACATATCCCATTCTTTCAAACAGGACCAAATGACCATCTTCCAAGGCCACCCAAAGAGGTAGTATTTGGCCCAAATGCAGTCCAAGTAGCCATATTAATAAAATATCAGACAAGGAAATCTCATTCTCACTCTCCTTAGAAAAGGAAAATACCAATGGTACTTCCAAGCTCCTCAGAAAACAGAAATTTGCCACACTTTTATCTTCTGCAGCTGGTGGGACAGCAAATGGTTTATTATGAAATTTATTATATCCATGTTTTTATTCTCAGGGAGTGGAAGAGCTGTTTGTGTACTTTGCCTTTAGTGGCAAAGTAACACGATCAAATTTGAATATGATGTATTTTGACTTTGGGTAAGATGGGGCAGCAAAAAAAGTACTGAACTGGCTTCAATATTAACCAACCTTACAGCAGAATAAGCTGACAAAGCATTTTAAACAGCGTATGATAGATTGTCTCTATTTTTTTTTATCATTTAGTTCTTACATCCCACTTTTCCCTCAGTGGAAACACATCCTCGCAACCACCCTATGAGGGAGATTAGGTTGAGAAAGAATTATGAGTCCAAGATCAACCAGCGAGCTTAATGATTCAGGTGGGATATCCTAAATCCAGTTCGTCATCCTTAGCAGCTCACCAGACCGACATCGAATATTATAAAAACACCACCTGTTTGTCTCTCTTCCCTCTCCCCTTTGTTTCAGCCCACTTGCCGCCTTATGCCGAAGCCCACACACCGCATTCGTGATTATTGTGTTTTGAACCCCCGAACCAGCTGTAAACGTCGGCGGGGGAGGGGGCGCTGAGGCCGTGAATTGGGCGGCCTCTCTGTCAGTTGCATGACACGCTTGTTTACCTCCCTAAAGAGGTGGCGGGAGGGGCCTTGCACGAGCGGATTCGAGAGACCGAAAGCCCCGACGGTTACCACAGGGAAAAGGACTGGGAGGTACTTTTAAGGCCGTCAATCGACCGCCTCCATCAGCGGACCAAGTGGAGGGAGAGAGGCGGGGATTCCTGTCAGACTTGGGCCAACCGCCCCCGCGCGCGCCCGGCCCGCTTTCGCCTAGGCCAGGGCTTCGGGGAGCAGGAGAGCGAGCGAGGCAGAGAAGAGAAGGGCCGGGCCGGGCCCACCTTCCCCACCCACACCCACCCCCCCTCCGTCCGTGAGGGTGCGAGAACTCCCCTCCGCCTTGCCTACATGTCCCATCTCCTGCCGCACGACCGGCAGACCCAGCGCGACGCTGCCCGGCCGGAGGGGAGCGCCGCGGGGGAATTACCTTGCAAAGAGCGAAGGAGCCGCGTTAGCGGCAGGAGAACGTAACAGAGCACCGTCCCGAGCATGCCTCCGGCTCCTCCCATCCCAGGCACCGGCCACGCGGGAGCCGAGCCCCGCCTCCGCTGATGTTCCCCAAGGACGATTGGGAGCCGCGGGCCGTCGCGGAGCGCCAGCTTTTCGCTCCCCGCCCCCCCCTCCTCCGACACACACACACAAACACGCTCCTCGCGCCTCCTCAGGACGCTTAGCACGCCCAGGCTGAGGGGCTGCCAAGGCGCGTCAGGCTGCTGTGGAAAGGGCTGCCAGACCGGCGGCGTGGCTGCCAAAATGGGCTGGGAATGCAGAGCCTTCCTGGAAATCCTTGTTGTTGGCTTCCCATGTTACAAAGGGGTGGGGGAGAAAACCTAACCCCAGCCCTCGAGTTCTGCTCTCAGCGTCTGTTGATCCAAAATGACTGACCTGGTTCTGCCCCCTCACCTCTTTTGCCAGTTTTGTGTAGCGCAGTGAATAAAGGTATCCTACTAAAAAAAAAAAAAAAGAGAGATTTGATCGCGGCTTCAGAAACCTGGAAGAAGCACAGGTTAAAATCCCAGCACCACCACTTGTCCAGAAGTTCACTAGGGTGATCTTTAGCCAGCACACTCTTTAAGGTGTTTTTTTTATTTACCTCACAAGATTGGTGTGAGGGGAAAGGGAATTCGGGAGCGCAGGCGGGGTATAAACAGGAATTCAGACGTTTTGTGGCATGAATGGGAATACTTCGCAGTGTTTGGGCGTTTTAAAGAGCGTGCACTCAACTCAAATCCCTCCGCTGATGAATGATTGTGTAAATCAGCATCGCGCTTTAGTAATTGGTCAGGAGCAAAAACTAGTTTCCTCACTCTAAACATCGTTTGAATAGACATTGTCTCCTTTCCCCCGCTGTTCACTAGTTTATTTCATACTTGCCTTTTTTCCCCAATACAGGAGCTCCAGATACTTTATGAAAATTATGTTGGGACAAAAAACAACACGTATGCATCATACAATAGTAATAAAGGTCTAGCTAAAACAAAACAAAATATTTCAAAATTCAAGGAAAGTGCAACATCCCTCAAAACTTCCTTCTCTGCATGCCACCAAACAACCAACTCTTATCAGGTGTAAGGGAGGTTCCACAGCCTGGGAGAAGTCTTTGAAAAGGCCCTCTCTTGAGACAGTTGGACTGAGAGAGCCCTGTTTGGATCACTCTGTATTTATGAGGCTTCTAAAGTATGTTATCTATTATGAGTAACTATATTAGTAACTATAGTAACTCATAGTAACTATATTAGAAGAATGGAAGTAATTACTGGCATCCCTTGCTATTTCAGATGACTAAATCTAGACTAAATTGTGTGATTTTGTTTATACATCCTGAGAAGCATTCTCAACCAGACCAGTGTGATCTATTTAGAAACTAAAAAATTAGCAAGGGGGGGGGGGATCTCCTGATTTCTAATGCTTAAATTGCTGCCATCTTTCTCAAGCCACACCTCCCAATTAAAACAGGTAAAAGCTGAGTGGAATGGGCTTTGTTGTTAATTTCTTAAATTACAGAATTTAAGAAGTTCTTTTAAAAACAGTTCTACTATACTCTGACCTGTTTCTCTTTTCACTATTTTATTGCCTTGTCCTGTACAGTCTGGTTTATTTACTTGACCTATGTGAGATGGTTCTCCTATATTTACCACTTGCTGGTCCATACAAAATAACTCTATCACTAAAATAGGTCATGTATTTATTTACATGTTTAAAGGTAAATCAGAAATTAAATTAGTGACAATCTCATAATGATTATACTTAGTGTAGTAACAAAGTAAACCCTACATTAGTTAAAACTAGGCAAATATACTGTAGCCAAATAGAGAGATAAAAGCTACTTCAAAAGAGCAGAAAAGAGCATACAGTCACATGCAGAGCTGGACATACTTATACAACATGAACATGAGCTATCTTTAAAATAACAATGTGTGTGCAATAGGTGCAGGTGCTACTCCCATAATATAGTTGGTCTTCTCTATTTTTAGTTGCTAAATGGGGTTGATAGAAGATTTTATTATATATGTAACATTTTAGAAATTATGATTATTATAAAGAATTTTGCTCGTCCCTGCATAAACAACCTTCAGATAAGTTGTGTTATATTTGAATCCCGACATTTATTAATTTGAAAATGACAGATAACATTGTGCACTTCTCTTTGCATATAACATAAACATACAAAAGAGAATCATGAAATGTTATCTGTCATATAAGTCAACAGCATATAGACCATGTGAACTGGTATAGTTTAGCTAGCAGAATGAATTGCCCAGAGGTAAGGGATGGGAGAGGGGCCAACCAAGATCATCTGGAGCACATATGGCTGATGGGGTTCAGCACCCTGTTGAATGGGCTTTAGTGTTAATATTTTAAATCACAACATTTAAGAAGCTCCATTAAAAACAGAGTCCTACTATAATCTGACCTGTTTCTGGGCTAGTTGCGTGGTCCTAGAGCACCAGGAGAAGAAGAGAATACTAAACCACTTCTTAGTACTTCATAAGAAATAGAATTATTTTCGATCCTGGGAGGGTCACCATAGCCCAGAATTGTACTGAGGGCACATAAGTGTTATAGACAGTGGCTAAACGCCTCTTTGTAGTGTTAGTCGAAATGTAACTTTCAGTTTGTTCCTCCCTGGTAAACAATGCCAACTGTTGCAATTCTCAAAAGTGCATTTATGTATGCACCAAGCCAGTATGCACATGCATCTCTGAGAATCATGGTAGCGGTACTTTGTTTATCAGGGGGGAGTGGATGGTTTACACTGCAAATGGAATTTCAGCCAGCATGTGTCTAAATATAATGCTTTGGGGGAGCTCTTAAAAAGGGGCCACCTGGGCATACATTTTTGTCATCCTGCTTGTAAACTTCAAAGTGAGGGATCCAACTTTTGATGTTAGTTGGCTGTCTAAGGCTGTATTTTATAAAAAATATGGCCATTTGGCATGGCTTTAGTCCAGAAAAAAGTTGGTAGATTTAATATACACAATCACATATTGTTTCTTTTACTTTCTATAGACCTCATTGCCCCTTAAATCAAGGGTGGGCAAATGTGGCCCTTCATATGTAATAGAGCCCATAACTCCTTAGCCAGTTTAGGCAATGATGAGGGAAATGGGAGTTGTAGTCCAAAAACATATGGAAATCCATACTTGCCACCTCTTCCTTTAAGTGATCAGCAATACCATTTTTTTGAGATAAGATCTCTCACCTGATGTCTGATCCATTTTGATCCAGCTCAGCAAAGACCTGACATAAGTGTGAGCTATGTGACCAAAGGAGCTACTGTACATCTTGAGTCACAATGTCTAGGTGAGGTCATGGAATACTTGAGATAAAATTAAAGTGACCTGAACTCAAGAGGGGACAAACAGCATGCATAACACAGCACTAGTCCCAGTGGCTTAGAAATGTGGGCATCCTAATCAGAAACAATATAATCTGGGATTCCTTGTTGCCAGCTGAATCTATAGGTGGTGAAAAATAATTGTTGGTGGATGGCTCACAGAAAGGCTTTCTTTTAAAGGAGTCTGAAATAGAGAGTACTATATATTGCCAATAACACAGTAAGAAAAAGGAGACATTACGAAGCAGAATTACTAGTTCCCTAACAACACCATGGACTATCTTAACTTTGACTTTGATGATGATGAAGGTGAGAGTGTTATACATGAACTGTGTAAAATAAAAATTGCAAGAAGAATGTCATAGGGGCTCAGCACATGTTCTACTTATACAGTGACTCTTCTAAGTGTGTGTGTGTGTGCACATGCATGTGTATATCAGATCCCAAGAAGGAAGGTCAATATTTTGAGATGTCTTGTGGTACTGTGAAGTAACCAGGCTCATGTGAGTTTAGAAAACCAACTCTCCCATAGTGCCAGTTTTGTCAAGAGGAAGGTAGGAAGTAGAGCTTCCATATCTGACAGGAAATGAGAACTGTGGATGAATGAAACTGGGAGAGACAGTGAGGATTCCCTTTCCAGACAAACCGCAAGTTGTGTTACAATTAGGATGGCACATTATAACACACACATTATTTGCATGGTCTAGAAATGGGGAGGCGGTAATTAAGAAAGACTGGTGGATGAGTGCAGATTTTCAGCAGGCAGTTGACCTAATCAGCCTTATTGGATCCTTTATTGCAAGAGTTGGGAACCTGTAGGCCTCTTGATGTGTTTAGACTACAATTCCCATCATCCTTAACCACTGGACATAGTGGTTAGGACTAATGGGAGTTGGAGTAAAAAATATATATGGCAAGCAATTAGTTTGACCCTACAGCTTTCCTGCTTATAATTTTACTTCATTTGCCAATGATTTATCCATGCCCAGTGCCCTCCAGATCCTTTGAATTGAAGTTCTCACGATTTGTTCTTGTTTTGAAACATCCCAGTGAATTATGAATTATAATTAATGTGGTTTGTTTTCCTCACCCTGTTTGAAGGGAAAATGTTGAAATATGGAGAGCCGATGCAGTGAAATGAGAGAGATACCTATCAGTAGCCCAGTCTACACTTCTTTTCTCACGCATATTTATACCTGGATAACTGAAAGTGGATCTCATATCAGTCTAAAGTATTGAATAGCACACTTAAGGAGGGGCCAAAAGTCCACATTAGTAACTCAATGAGTGGAAGGAAGAGGCCAAGCAACACTATGTGAAAAAGATTGAAAATCTGTGACATAATTTTCCTTCCCATCCATCAGCCAGGACAAAATTGAATAGAAACAGCACTGGAGACTCACGTATAGTATCTTCAGGGGCAATTTTCTGAACTCTGCTTCTGCCTAATTGTAAAATAAATTATGAATTGGAGGTGAGAGAAGTGGTATCCAATCTAACAGCATCTAGTTACAAAACTTGCTTCCCATCCCTGGGCACACTGGCATTCAAACCATTTCGCCTTATTAGAAAAGAACACAACACCCCCAAGCCTTCTCAGACTGACACACAAGACAACTGGCAGGCCTTCCAGTGAGCAGCAAAAAAAGGGGTACTGGAAAGGGAGGGAAATTATTGTTATAATTTTTTGGGGGGGGGGAAATCAACCAAGTGCGGAGGACATAGTAAGGGTAACTGATAGTGCAAAGCACGGGTCAACACTGGGATGAGAGAGGGCAGATCCTAGCAATTGAAAGGAACTCGTTTGAAGCAAACAATTGTACTTTCTGGAATCTGGGTAGCAGGCATGCTGGACGAGTAACTGCAAGAGGCAGCAAGTGGTTGGTTCTTATATATCCAGTCTGGAGAGCATCCATTGACCTACGGCAGTATTTTGATGACTTTTATGGCCAGTGAAGAGGAAAGCAACAATACCAAGATGGGGAAGGAAGCTGAATGTCATTTCAGATACTTTGGGGCTCCATAGATGGTAACTATTTGCTGACAACAAAATAGGTTTCTTGTGCACCACATTGTATATTGGACATCACATGTCTGCAGAATGAATGTGATTGCTCTTGTTCCAGACGAGAATGGTGAGATGTCAGAAGCTAGCATATCTGCAGAGGTACAGTCTCTTACTGATGCCACTGACAATGCAGAAGAGAAGACACGAGAAGACAGTTCTGACACAGATCTTGAGATAGAAGGTGAATGTTTACTGCCCTGTCTCTTATCCAAACCTTTCCCTTCAACCCTTCTACCAATAGCATTGTGAGATTGTGACTTGTCCAAGGCTACTCTGTGTCTGTTGCTAAATCAAGGACTGCCATTTGCCTCTCGTACCTTCATTTTAGCACACGAAGGCAAACTAAGAAATGGATCAGTCACAAAATAGCATTATCAAAGCTATTTGACAAGAATAGCCTTGTCAGAATTATGGACTGAAGTTTTGGCCTTGAATATGAAAGTGTTACATGAGGCACAATCTAGTTCTAAAAGCCTAAAGACACATTTATATCAAGTATCTATCAGATAAAATGAGCCTGTAAGTACAAGGTTGTGTATCTTCACCAGATCTGCATGTAGATTTCCCTTGCTGTAGATAAAGTTAACTGCATGAGGTTATTTTGAACATAACTAGGACCTGGCTTGTCTGCAGATGCTGCCTGTAATGTAACATAGGCTTGCTACATCTAAAAGAAGGATGGAGATCTGTATTTATGGACCAAAATACCATTGCTTAGTGCAGTAAATTGCACTCAAATAGCCCCACTGAATCAATGGAATTTATGGAGGAATTGATTCACTGAGTTCCCATTGATTCAATGAGCCTGCTCTAGTGCTATTTTCTACACTATGCAAGAGGATTTTGGCCATGATCTAATAGTGTTTTTCTTGCAGTCTGAGGTCTGCACCTATACAAGGCATAAAGAAGAAATTCAGAAGTGGTCAATTGCAGAGATATTTTAAGGATCACCATCTTATATACCCTGTTTCCCTGAAAATAAGACCTAACCTGAAAATAAGCCCTAGTATGATTTTTCAGGATGCTCGTAATATAAGCCCTACCCCAAAAATAAGCCCTAGTTAAGTGAAACCCCGCCCTCCACCATTGTGCAGCAACCAGAAGAAGATGACATGACTGTATTTGAATAAATGTAGATAGTTGAAAAAATGAAACATCCCCTGAAAAAAAGCCCAAATGCGTTTTTTGGAGCAAAAATTAATATAAGACCCTGTCTTATTTTCGGGGAAACACGGTATTTCCACCATTTTCTTAATAACAATCTCACTGACTCCAAGGGTAGGAACTTTTCTGTATTTTAATCTCTCACTCTGTCCCCCGCCCCCTGCCGCCTCTCCCCTTTTCTCTGTGGTGAGTACAGCAGAACATTTTGCCAATCATGCTGGTTTGCTTTTGCAGACGTGGAGCGATCATTTGCAACAATAAAGGGTGCCGAACTGTACACTGAAGCTTGCAAGCTGGTGGGAGTGGTTCCTGTCTCATATTTCATTCGGAACATGGAAGAGCCCATTATGAACCTAAACCATCATGGGCTGGGGCCTAATGGAACCAAGGCCATTGCCATTGCTCTGGTTGTAAGTACCTGGCAAGCTTTTTGTCTATGCTACTTGAAGGCAATACATTTATTTCCTCTTCTTTGGGGTGGAAGGGGAACATTCATACCTGTGGAGGAAGAATTATGTCATTACTAAATATGCTTTAAAAGCATAATTGGCACTTTCCCCAATGCATGTTTCTCCCTCATTGTAGGGTTTTGCATCATATCGACTAGCATTACAGTTGCTTTAATGATGGCTCTTCTTTGGAAATGTTGGATGAAACAACAGTGAAATCTGCCAAATGTGAAAGAAATAACGACATAGGGATTCTCAATGCACTTCAGTATTGAGCAGCTAACCCATCTAGCTGACTTTAAATAAAGGTACAGTGATGTGTTACAGAGAAACAAAAACCAAAAGAAACTGGAAACACCCTCTAAATACTAATATGAATGAGAGACAAAGGATGCTGAAGAAAAGGGGTTTATTACACTTTAAAAGCTGCCCAATGGGCTGGGGCCTAAGGGAACTAAGGCCAAATAAATTCCTGGCCTTCTTCAGGGCTTACTTTAAAAAGAAGCAAAGAAGGACAATAGATAGGTTAGCACAATTCAGAAGACACTGATAGACACGTTAAAATCACTTATACAATACATTACATACAACTATCTAAACTGTTCTTTTCCATATTTATAGAGAGAGCATTCATAAGGCATCTTACTGAGCACAACTAAATAATGAAACCATCATATTTAATACACACCAAAAATTTAACATTTCTTAATGAAGATCTCTTTCAGTCTGGTTGCCAGCACCACTAAACTACTGAAGACCGGATGAGGGGAAGGTGCAATATTTATAAATGAGATCTTACTATAGCTACTTTTCAGGGTCATGTTGACCAGTCTAAAAGCTAATTGCCTGAAGAGCATCGACAGTGTGCATGCAAACATTGACACTGATAAAAAGAGGAACAACCTTTAATTCTTCATTCAGACCTTGCTGGGCTCAGTGTCCCTAAGTCTTAATATCCAATCCATTTCTCTTTTCAGGAAAGGCAAATCATGATCTATGTGGACAGCATTTATAACCCCAAAATCTAGATCTTTCAAAGAATGATTATGTTAAATAAATTGACTGACCAAAGGAAATCCTTATCTTTTATTTCTGATACAGCCAAGGTGGTCGTCTATGGAAGCTTTGGGCTTTGGATGCTTCTTTTATATAGAACTCATTGTAAGGGCATCTGATGGCATATATCACACAACTAGTGCTACTCATAGCAAATTTTCTCAAAGTGTTGTATACTGCTCACAGTGATCTACACTCTCAGTGATTGAATGTGTATGGACAATAAAATCTGCTGAATAACAGAGGTACAACAACTTCCTAAATGCTAACACAATTTGTAGAGCTGTCATTTCTCCATGGATATGGTTAAGAATGTTTAGTGTTACATACAGTTTTGCACACTTGTAAGAAGGCAGGAGTCTGTAAATGGTGAAGGGACTGTTTCCTATCACATTTGCAAAATCTTAAGCACAACAGTAAATTGCCTGAAACATACAATACATCTCTCAAAAAGAAATTTTAGTTGGCAGAAGCTTCCATGAACTGCAGGCCACCTCATAAAATGCACCGATGAAGTGGATTGCAGTCCCTTAAAGTTTATAACAGAAAATGTCTCAGTCTTTAAGATGTCACAAGACTTCTTGTTTTACTACAAAATGCCTGAAAATTTTGTTCTGTCACTAGAATTAAGGGTACCAAGAAGGAAATCAAACTTGGCTTTCGTCTCCTAACTGATAATAGGATACAGCACTAATTACTAGATCAAAATAGCCAAAATAAATCCCTTTCATATCCTCACCTAACCTAATAACCTCCAGCTACAGCTATGAATATCCTAGCCAGCATTGTCAGTCACTGGGCTGGCTGGGCACCAGGTTTCAGAAGACTGCCTTACGGGGTCAGGGCCAGGCACCATAAAAGCAGGTTCAAGGTTAGGGAGGAGTTTAGATCAAGGCATGTTTTCCAGCTCCCCCTTTGTGGATGGTACAAAAAATTTAAAGAGAGTGCAAGGGTTAATGTTATTGCACAGCTGCCCCCGTCCAGTCCACCTCTTTTACCCCTGCTCTTAAGCTAGAGAGAGGTCTGATCATAGGATGTTAATATTCAAAAGACTATTAAGTATTTAGGTATAAATATTTCATGTAATCTGGAAAGACTGAAAGAAGAGAATTATAAAACACTGAAACAAGTGATCATGAATAAGTTTGAAGATTTAATGAAAATTGGTTTGGCAGAATTGCAGCATATAAAATGAAGATATTACCTAAGGTTAATTTTTATTCACAATGTTACCAATAAAGATTAGTGAAGAAGAGTTAAAGGATTGGCAAAATATGATTAATAAATTTTGCAATGGAGACAAGTAGTCTAAGATTAACAAGAGGAGATGGTACAGATCTTTAAAAAAATAGAGGTTTAGGACTTCCTAATTGAAGGTTACATTGTACTGCTAATCAATTAAGGCATATTTCAGATGATATATCTCAGCCTAATAAACTAATTTGGTTAAACATGGAAACCAAAAAAACTGTATGTGAGTTTGGTAAATATTCTTTTCCAACAAGAAAAGACAAATATAATAATATATGTATGTGTGATATAGAAAACTATTTATTCCAAGAGTTTTCCCGTTATGACCAATGAGTGAGCTGGAGAAATCCCCTGAAAACATGAAAAGATCAATTGAGAATTTGCTAATACAGATACAAGTTTTTAGAATAAAGGACTGGTTAAAAAATAAAAATAAAGAACAAATAAAAGAAGTTTTAGGTCAAGATGAAGTATCCTGGTATATTATTCAATTAGAGAAGTGAACAAAGAATTGAATAAAAAGAAATGGTAAATGTAGGGAAATTATGATGTATGAGGGAATTATACTACAGAAAGATAATGAAGATGATAACAAGGTAGTGAAGGGTACAGTAACCATAATTTATAATATATTATTGGAAGCAGGCGATCAGGAGGATTTACTCAAATCATTATGGGAATTTGATATGGGATAAGAAATACGTTCTAGTGCATGGAACAACATATGGAATAGCAGAATATTGAAATCAATGTCAAAAAGGGAATTTTTATAAGTTTGTTTGGAGATGGTACTTAATTCCAGTGAAATGTAATCAAATAGATGGTAATTGCTCTAAGATGGGCTGGAGAGGGTGCCAGAAAACAGACACATATTTTCACATGTGGTGGAAATGTGAGTATATATTGAAATTTTGGCAATTGGTTTTTAAGGAAACAAACGAAATAAGCAATTTAAAATTAGCTGTTTATCCTAAAATAGCGCTTTTATCTATAAATGAAAAGGAGGCAGGTAATTGGATGACTAGAGAACTAGTTTCCAGTTTGCTAACAGCTGTGAGATTAATTATTGCTAAAAACTGGAAAAAGGCTCATAATATCTTGTTAGATGAATGGTATAGGTAGGTCTGGGATATCACAATTAATGATAAACTTACATGTGATATAAGAGTTAAGAGGACATTGGTAGAGATGTGTTTGTAAACATAAGGGAAGAATTTATTGATTTTGTACTATTAAAGGGGAAGGGACAAAGCTCAACTCAAGAGTCTATGCTGTTTTGGAAGGGGAAAGGGGCTCAATAAGCGTAAACAGTATAGGTGGGGTTTTTTTTAATCCATAATGATCCTCGTGGCAGGAAGCACTATGTATGTGGATTTTTCTTCATTTTGTATTAGATTTTTTAATTAGATTTTTTTTTTGCTGTGTCTGCATTTGTGTGAAAACTAAATATAAAAATGTTAATAGCATCCACACAATTAACTTAACATGTATTTTAGCTGACTTGACTTTCATTTCAAAATAGTTTTTTGAATAGTGAATTGTGAAAAAGAATATTTTGGGCAAAGACATTACTTCCGTAATGTTAATTTACTAATTGCCTGCAGTTCTCTGTTCTTCCTTCCCTTCTTGAATTCTGCAGTCCAACACAACCATCACTCACTTAGAGCTGGAGGATAATTGGATTCTTGGTGAAGGAACCACATACCTGGTGCAGATGCTGCGGGAAAACTGCTACATCCAGGAGATGGTATCCAACTTTATATAGAACTGTGGAATGAATTCTGTTTACCAGTCTGCTTGGTTACATCATTGATTTTTCATACTAATTAATATTTTGCAGTCCTTCTCATGTTTGTCCCTCTGAACTGTCATATATACTAAGAACTATCTAATACATATGAAATAAAACTCCAGAGGCAAAATGAAGAAGTGAATTTGTAAAGATTTCTCTCCTGAGAAGCCTAGAGAACTTATTTTCAAAGATGTGGCTTCTGCAGTGCACTGTTTTTTAAAGAGGTGGCTTCGGCAATGCACTGTAGCTGTGAATAGTGATAAGTCTTGGTCCCTTTCAGGATGAACTGTGATCAACAGTGCTAATTTGCTGTAGTACCTTTATCTGATTGAGTGGATTGGGTCATTTTTATTGATACCATTAATGTGAAATTCTTCCAGCATACCTTGCATAGACCATGCAAATACCTTCATCCTTGAAGGATTTTCGCTCTCTTCCCACTGTTCCCCCCACTGACTCCACTTTCCTTTCAGAACATTTCCAGTAATCATCTCGACACAGATGGAGCTGAAGCTATCTGCAGGATGTTCTATCATAATATTTCTAACATTCGTGCTATTCGGCTTGCAGGTAAAAACATTTTACCCACACATAGCAACAGTGCTGGTATTTCTGGATATCCAGAAACATTTGACTATCAAGGAAGAACTGGCACATTTGTCATAGCATACAGATACAGCACAATGGATGAATGAATCAATGAATTCAAAGTATTTACCTCTTCTGCGGTTAGAAGAAGGGTTTTCAGGACAACTTCTAAGATCAAAAATAAGTCAGCCCTTCTCTAAAATAGGAAAGAAAGAAGCAAAGGAGGAAGACAGGAGGAGGAGAAAAGCAAGCTCAGGCATAACATCCTTAGCTGCAAAATTCAGCAGGTAATGGAGCTAAACTCAGACACAGAACACCTGTTGCCTTTTTTCACAACTACAACAATCATATACTTTTAAAATGCATAAAGCTCCATCTCTAGTACATTGAAGTAACTGATCTTAGATATCATATCTGGGAGAGGCTTCTGTTTGCCAATCCGAGTAGGCAATACAGAGGGAGGGTGACTCAGTGGAGCAGCTCAGTGTTGTGGAGTATTGAATTTTTGTTAAATTCCTCTAGCTGTGCAGCAGAAGTGCAGGTGTTCACACAGCAGAATTGGATTCAAGTTCCCCAAGTAGTCCATCCCTTTTTCTCATTAAATGGCACATGCAGTCTCAATAGCTCACTCTGAGACATCATTAGAAGAAAGAATAAAAGGTTTTATTTACTTACAGTGAAGAAATAAAACAGCAAACTGACAAAAACATGACTGCTCTCAGCAACAGGCCTCAACAGGCTCAGTGACTCCAGAGACAAAAGAGAAGGGAAAGGGCAGAGCAGAGAGGCAGAGTTCTCTTAGAATTCAGAGGCAGGGAAGAGACAATTGATCAGTGCTGGATAGAGTGACAGTCACCCGAGCCCAGAAAGGTCCCTCCCAGCCAAACTACCAAAGGCAGCATGGAAGGCTGCAAAAAAAAACCCTCCAACACACAGGACCAGAGAGCTTTGGTTTAAAAGAAGTTTGCAATAAGTAGGACTAGCAACACAATTTTGTACTGTAGAGTGCTTCTGTTCAGAATTAGAACCAGCCAGTCATGCCCCCTTCTGGGATACTTCATTCTTCCCCAGGTTATATTCCCCCTCAACAATTAATAAGAACAATGTACTGCTAAGCCTGTTCAACTTTTTTCAAGCTGTTTTATGGCTTCCTCCCAACATGTTTCCTATAGTTGTTTTTTTTAACTTCTGCAGAACTTGGGACTTCCCCATGCTCTAAATACCTCTTTCTTGTGCATAGGTGATGCTGTTGTAGCTATGTAAGGATCAACACTCAGAGAATGTTTGCTATTAATACACTAGAGGTGCACTTATGGACTGCATACATAATCTTTGAGATGCAGTTGCCCTGGCAATTCCAAAACAGAAAATATATAATCCTTTAAGAGAGGACATAGTTAAGGGCTAAACCTTTGTGTCTTATTTTGACATACTATTGCAACCATTTTCTTAAGCCACATTTTAATATGACATCTATATATGTGTTATCCCCATTTAGAACCATGTTGCACAAGATGATTTTCATGAGAAAAAAAAATGCATTTGTGTCATAATGAATGGCAAATTCCCACAGGTCTATATTATTATTATTATTATTATTATTATTATTATTATTATTATTATTATTATTATTATTATTATTATTATTATTATTATTATTATTATTATTATTATTATTATTATTTATTTCATTTATACCCCGCCTATCTGGTCTTGCGACCACTCTAGGCAGCTTCCAAACAACATAAAACAACAGATAAAATCACAAAATTATTACAAAAACAATTTCCATAACAATTATAAAACAAAAAATAAAGATAAATAGAAAAGGTAAAAAGATCAGGTATTGACTGGAGGGAAGGCCTGTATAAACATCCATGTTTTTAATTGATTTTTAAAGATACCCAGTGTAGGGGCGGCACGAATCTCCGGAGGAAGATTATTCCAGAGGTGAGGAGCCACCGCCGAGAAGGCCCGATTTCTTGTTCTTTCCCTACGGACCTCCCTCGGCGTCAAGCTCCTCAGCCTCACCTCCTGACTCGCACGGGTGATCTGGGTAGACCTTGGTGGGAGTAGGCGTTCCGCCAAATATCGAGGTCCTAAACCGTTTAGGGCCTTATAAGTAAGCATTAAAACTTTGAAGTCAATGCGGAACCGAATGGGCAGCCAATGCAATGCGGCCAGAATAGGAGAGATATGCTGGTATTTTCTCACTCCACTAAGGAGTCTGGCCGCCGCATTCTGCACCACCTGAAGTTTCCGCATCAACCTCAAAGGCAGCCCCACGTAGAGCGCGTTACAGTGGTCTAATCTTGAGATTACGAGCGCATGCACCAAGGTAGTGAGCGCCCCCATATCAAGGTAGGGCCGCAGCCGGGCAATCCACCAAAGATGGAAAAAGGCGGAGCGGACTACCAACGCCACCTGCGTTTCCATGGTGAGCGCCGGGTCCAGATGGATCCCCAAGCTGCGAACCCCACTCTTAGCAGCCAAGGCCACCCCCCCAAGCGAGAGAGAGTCATCCAAGCCGCCAACCACAGGGGCACCCACCCTCAGAACCTCGGTCTTGTCCGGGTTCAGCCTCAGCCCATTTTCCTGCATCCATTGCAATACAGTCCCCAGGCAGCGCTGAAGGGACAGGACGGCATCACCTGCAGTTGGTAAAAAGGAGATGTAGATCTGGGTGTCATCAGCATATTGATGACACGATGCTCCACACCCCCTGATGACCCGACCCAGCGGCCTCATATAGATATTAAACAGCATTGGGGAGATAATCGACCCCTGTGGAACCCCACAATTGAGACTCCACGGGGCCGAGACACTCTCCCCAAGCTGTACTCTCTGGGGACGGTTCTCCAAGAAGGAACGGAGCCAGGCAAATGCCAAGCCACCAATTCCCAACTCAGAGAGCCTCCCCAGGAGGATACCGTGGTCGACGGTATCAAAGGCCGCCGAGATGTCGAGGAGGACCAACAGAGATGTTTTACCCCTGTCAGCCTCCCTCAACAGGTCATCATACAGGGCGACCAATGCCGTCTCTGTACCGTGGCGCGGCCTGAAGCCCGACTGAAATGGATCCAGGGCATCTGTTTCATCCAAAAGAGCCTGAAGCTGGTCAGCCACCACCCTCTCGACCACTTTGCTAATGAAAGAAACATTGGCGACGGGCCTATAATTGCCAATTTCGTCCGCCGCCATATTAGGTTTCTTTCTTATGGGCCTAATGAGTGTCTCCTTGAGGGCAGGTGGGAACCTGCCCTCAAGGAAAGACCCATTTATTATTGCAGTGGCCCATTCAGTTGTGATCGGCCTGGCTGCTTTGATTAGCCAGGCCGGGCAAGGGTCAAGGGAGGAAATGGTGGCCCGACAGCGATCAAGCACTTTGTCCACAGTATCTGGCGTCACAGGCTGAAAGAGATCAAGAATCACCAGGCAAGACGGAGTGCTGGACATCTCAGCTCGACTCACTGTATTCAAAAAAGGAGAGAGCTCCCGGCGGATGGCCTCCACTTTAGATTTAAAAAATAATGCAAATTGGTCCGGTGAAAAACTAGGGGGAGGCCCATCACTCAGACCAACTCCGGAAAGGTCGCACACTATACGGAATAACTCCGCCTGCTGGTTTGAAGCTTCGCTTATCCGGTTAGCGAAGTATGTACGACAAGCAGCCTTTACCTTAGACAGGTAGAGGTTAGTTGCGACCCTGACAGCTATCCAATTATGTTCCGTCGGGTTCTTCCTCCACCTACGCTCTAGCCTTCTCCTAATCCGTTTCATCGCTCGGAGGTCCTGGTTAAACCAAGGCACAGGCCGAGCTCTGCGTTGGAGAGGGCGTTTAGGCGCGATCGTGTCTATAGCCCTAGCGGCAGCGGTAAACCAGCTGTCAACCAGAACCTCGACAGGAGCGCCAGCCAGGTCAGCCCTAACACCTCTCATGGCATCCTGGAATCCAATAGGATCCAGTAGCCTTCGAGGGCGGACCATAAAAATAGGTCCCTGCTCCCTGCGAGGGGGGAGTGCCACTGAGAGGTTACATTTTATTAGGTGGTGATCTGACCATGACAAAGGGACCGACTCAAGGTCAGTCACCATCAGACCACACTCACTCCAATTGGTGGAAAAGACCAGGTCCAGCATGTGACCACCCACGTGGGTGGGGCCGTTGACATGTTGGGACATGTTCAAGGAAGCCATGGTTTCCAAGAATTCAAGAGCTGGCCCTGAGACCTCTGCCTCTGCGCGTATGTTGAAGTCACCCAAAACCAAAAGCCTCGGGGACCCCAACACCGCCGCGGAGATAAAGTCCGCCAGCTCTGGAAGGGAAGTGGCTGGGTCGCGGGGAGCGCGGTAACCCAGCAAAATCCCAATACCATCCCTGGCCCCAATTGACACGTGGAGGGCCTCAAGACCCGACCTTACCACCGAGGAGTGCCTAGTAACCTCCAAGATGGATTTATAAACAATGGCTACTCCCCCCCCCCACCCCTCCAGTCTACCCTGGTGCAGGACGGCATAACCGGGCGGGCAGGCCAGCGCTAGGGGAGGACCCCCCTCACCACCAATCCATGTCTCGGTTATGCATGCCAGGTCTGCATCCTCCTCCAGAATAAGATCACAAATCATCTGGAGCTTATTGGATACAGACCTGGCATTCAACAGCACCAGTTTTAGAGTGGAGGGCTGGCTGGGCTGGCTACCTCGATATTGATGGTTGATCACAGCCCCAGAACAGTGAACAGCCTTCAAACATCTGTTCATCATTCTTCTAACACGAGTAGGAGCTGCGTCGACGCCATATCTCCCTCTACCCATAACCACCGAGATGTTCATAGGCCCCCCACTAGGCGAACAGGCCTTCCACTCCATGTCAAAAAGAAAGAAAAAAGAAAAAGAAAGAAAGCAATTTAAAAAAAGCAAATAACCTAAACTAATAAAATAATTTAACATCAAATAAGTACATTTATCAAGTATAGTGTTATCAAATAAAACCCCGATTTACAAATAAAAACTAAATATATAAAACAACTTTTAAAGAACACCCAAGTGCTTAGCCCCCACTTGTAGTTCTGTTCTGTCCTCCTCTATTATGAAACCTTGTCCTCTTAGTTATTACTGATCTTGATGTTATTATCGATGTTATTAGTATTGCTGTTAATAATAATAAAAGTATTGGAGTGAAGATGTTGCTCACGGGTATGCCACATAAGATTCAATAGTAAGCATAGGAAATATCAGAAATAGTAAAATCCAAACTGAGAGTAACTCAGTCATTGACATTTCCCTCCCTTGGGGAAGAGGTAAAGCGTCACTGCAACTAGTCCGAAGAGAGCACGCTAAACAAGCCGATCTTAGGAAAATTACTGCTGTTCGAAGATCCAACATGGCGACCAGCCAGCCGAAGCCCACGAAAGGCAGCTCTCTCCCCCTCACGGTCTCCCGGAATCTTTCACCACAGCCTTGCCTCCGATGTCAGGAACAGGCCACTCCACTTCGCCAGCAGCTCAAAACTTCAGGGGCTCCTAAGATCTCATAAACCCCAGCAAAACACAGCTCCGACAGAGACAGCTCCAGGCTCCGGTCTTAGGCGCGCCGCCAGACAAGCTCCGTCGGGGGGGGGGGTTGCCTCAAGCCTCCAACCTCCAGCCCTGGATCCTCACCTCCGATGACCACCTCAATATCCACCTGGATCCTGGACCCTCTCCCCTCCAGCGCACATTAATATCCTCCGGGTGTCGAGCAAGAGGCTTCCAAGGGTCTTCCGAGCTTCCGAGCTCCGCCAACAGCCAGGAGCGGCTCCGCGTTTCGAACTCCAGCTCGTTCCCACACTCCAACACTGGGTGACTTGGTGGGTTGTTTCTCTCCCAAGGGCAGCAGGTTGTAAATGTTCTCCTCTCCGGACAGCCCGAACATCTTCAGATGGAGGAGAGACCCCACTAACAGCCCCCGAGGGAACAGGAGTCAATGGGCACCGGCCTTTCCCCAGTGGCAGTTCACCTCTCAGGAGAATTACAACTCCAAATGCAGTTGACAGATGTACTTGGCAAGCGCTGTATGTGTGGTTTTCCTAAGGGGAAACATGATCTGTGTAAATAATGGCCTCATATAGCTCACAATCCCATTCACATCCTCTTTTTTTTTATTCAGGGAACAACTTTAGAGAAGAATCAGCAATGTATTTTTCTGAGTCATTAATGGTGAGTAGGGGAAACTAGAACTGAAGACAGTATGAATGTGCATAAGAAAGACCATAGGGAAAATATTATGCTAGATGGGCCATTTAAAGGAGGGACCAACAACCTGGGGCTTGGGACCTCGTGTGGTTTTGGGATGTTCTATAATGTATGAAGCCATTCAGACTCAGCTTACTTTCCCCCCACTGATCAGCTGATCAGCACCAGCATGGAGATCTTAGTCTGGATCAAAAGCCTTTCCCAGCCTCCAGAAATCCTGCTGTCAATCTCACAAGTAGTGCCAGCAATCTCAGTGAAGATAGGATCGCCAAACTGCAGTTCTCCAAATATAAGCAGCCTAATTTGCATGGCTGGATAGCCCGGTGAGTTAGGTTGCCAGAGGTTGGAAGTTTGATTCCCCATAGTGCATCTCAGAAGAGCCAGCCTGTGTGGCTTTGGGCAAGCTGTACAATCCCAGCATGCTCCCAGAAGAAGGGACAGTACTTCTGAGTGCTGTCTACCTTAAAAAAAAACAAACTTGAAAAGGGTTACCATAACTCAAAACTGACTTGGTGGCATACAATTATTATTATTATGTTAGGTTGTCTAATTTGCACACTGCACAAATTTGCACAATAAGCCAATCAAGGCACATTTTCCTATTATGCAAATTAGGCAATTAATTGTTACACAATTATGAAAACCCAGTATGCATACAGAATCATTCATACTGAACCACTAAGCTCTAGGGCCAAGCCAAGAATGGACAGAGATATTTGTCCAGGCTTTAAATGCCACATCAGTTGAGCATGCGGCTCATCTCATAAAGCTTGCCCTGAGATTTTTGGTTTTTTTGTCTGCCCATCTGGAGAAAGGGAGAATCATAGCAATTCTTTGAGACTGCAGCTGATAATTCTGTGAGACTCCCTCAGACCCGACAGCCCTGTTGGTCACTGTAGGAATTGAACGTTGGATGAGACAGGGCTTTGATCTGGTCTAGCATTCACTTCTTATTTCTTTTTCTTACACATCCAGGATATGCACCATGTCATGTATGAATTTATGATGGTTGGGTGGCACTACCTCAAAGAAGTAATTACCATAAACTCAAGAGAGTAAATTGATGCATACCCTACCCCAAATGGTTATTTGTGTTCATAGTGAGCAATAGTCACTAGATGCCAAATCAAGAAGCTAAACCTCAAAAGCCAGCCCTTGATGTGGAGGCTGCATCTGAGCTAAGAGATCTTTCTGCCACTTCTCTCCACAGGCCAATTACAGAGTGATGGAGCTGGACCTCAGTCACAACGAATTTGCTGAGAAGGGAGGAGAGCAGCTGGGACAAATGCTAGGTAATCTTCGTTATGCTTAAAGAGCCACCAACCATCAGAAAGTTAGGTACTCCCTTTGGATTGCCATGTCAGCAGTATCCCATTCCTTGCTAAGTTGCTATGCTGGCAATGCAACACACCTATCTCCAGTCTTGCAGGCCAAAATAAAAACCACAACTAGAAAATGGGTATATAATTTAATAACATAAACCCAGGTAAAACCAGGTGTAATGACATTTAAGATTTAAATTATTTAAAATAAAGATTTAAAATTTAATGACATAAACCCATGTGAACCAGAAGAAATGGGGATTGGAACCAGAGACACTATTGAGGAAGAATGCAAAAACACAACTTCTATAGTAAAAAGCAGGAGAACAATTTCTGTGAAACTGACCGTCTGTTTATTGCAAATACATGCTTCAAGCAACCAAACAAACAGCTGTACACATGAACATAACCAGGTGGTCAATACAGAAATCAAATAGACTATGTAATTAGAAGGAGGAGCTGGAGAAGCTCTATTCTCTCTGCCAAAACAAGACCAGGAGTGATACTGATCATAAACTGTTTATATTCAACATTAGAATAAAGGTGAAGTAGACCACTAAAAGAATTATAGTACCAAAATATAATTTAACATTCCACATAATGAACGGATATGCATTACTGAACCCAATTGACTGTGAACCAAAAGAACTGTGTATTAAAACCAGGGATATTATTAGGGAAGAATGTGAAAAGACAATTTCTGTAGTGAAAAGAAAAGAAAACCTAACATGAATGATGGAAGAAATCAACCTTGATCCAGCTATCTGAGTCCAGGTTCGAACTCATGAGCAGAGTCTTCACTGCAATACTTCAGTTTAAGTACTGGGACACAAGGCTCCAATCTGGAGATATGGGAAGCCCTAGCAATACCCTGAGACTTCAGCAGGCACCCTGAGATCTGACAACCCTAGTTCCCTATTTCTTGAACAGAAGAAAGCTTCAAAAGGGCAAAGTTACCTGGATTCTGCTTCCATTTGAAGAGAGATGAATAGACACTTTTGTTCTTTAAAGAAATATGTGTTTTATTCAGAAATATAACAATTGAGCATAAATAGGGGCAAACAGTATAAGGCATTAGATCTTATTAACCTGTAGGCATTCTTCAGTTTCGAGAGACTATGGTAATGCACTCTGAATAGAGGTCTTGGAACAGCTTCTAGTGTGGCTGAGAAGGCCAATATGAGAGTGACAATCCCTTCCACACTGAAGACAAATGCAATCTGTCCCCTGTCCAGCTCCCTGATTTTGCTGGTTTCGGGACGGCCTCTTAGCCTCAGCCTGCTGTCCTGCCAGGTGATACCAAAAATGCGTCGGAGACAACACATATGGAATGTGTTCAGCTTCCTCTCCTGCCATGCACAAAGGGTCCAGGACTCACTGCAGTACAGGAGTGTACTCAGGACACAGGCTCTATAGACCTGGATCTTGGTATATGCCGTCAGCTTCTTATTAAGCCACACTCTCTTTGTGAGTCTAGAAAACGTGGTAGCTGCTTTGCCAATGTGTTTATCCAGCTGGACATCTAGGGAGAGAGTTTCAGAGATTGTTGAGCCAAGGTACACAAAATCATGAACAACCTCCAATTCTTGTGTGGAGATGGTAATAGAGGGAGGTGAGTCCACGCCTTGGTCCATGACTTGTGTTTTCTTTTTTTTTTTTTTTTCCTTTTTATTATTATTATTATGTATAAAATCCATCTATGCTTATTTAACATCGTGTCACCTGGGTTCAGCTTATAATCATTTGTTAATACAACTACAGTATATATTAGGCTCTTAATCTATACAACGTGTTTCTAGCCATTGATAAAACAAGTTCCATGTTTGATAATATTCTGTATCTTTCTTTCCTTTGATTTTCAATGTCAATCTATCCATTTCGGCGCAGTCCAATATCTTTTTAATTATTTCTTGATCTGTAGGTGTTTCTTCATTTTTCCAGTGTTGTGCAAATGTAATCCTTGCAGCTGTTAAGATATGCAGTATTAAATATACATTTTGTTTATCAACACTTTCTGGTATTATACCTAATAAAAAGAGTTCTGGTTTAAAATCTACATGTTTTTTGGTTATTTTAACAAGCCATATATGTACTTTTTTCCAAAAATTGTTTGTTTTATCACAGGTCCACCAAAGATGATAATAAGTTCCAGTTTTTTTATGACATTTCCAGCATTTACTTGACCTATTAGAGTACATTTTAGCTAGTCTATCGGGTGGTAAATGCCATCTATAAAACATTTTATATAGGTTCTCTTTATAAGATGTTGCCATTGTCATTTTATAGTTTCTAGACCACAGTTTTTGCCATTTTTCAAAGTTAATATTATATCCAAAATTTTTTGCCCATTGAACCATCGTTTCTTTAACCTGTTCATCTTCCATTTTCCAATTTAAAAGAAATTTATATATTTTCCTAATTAATTTATCATCTGATGTTAACATTGTTTGGTCAAACATTGTCTGTTCTTTATAAAAATCATACATTTTTGAGTCCCTTTCATATCTAGATTGTATTTGCATTATGGGCCACCACGATGCGTCTAATCCCTGGTCTATAAGGTCTTGTTTCGGTTTTAATCTCCTGTCTGTATCTAAGATATCTGCATAAGTCAAAATTTTTTCAAAGTTCAGAAGATTGGGATGAACAAATGCTTCTATAGGCGAAACCCATCCTGGTATTTTTGTGTACATTTTCAATTTTATCTTTTCCCATATTATATACAAGGAGTTTCTAATATAGTGGTTTTGAAAATACCTGTGGGTTTTACCTTTCTGATACCATAAAAAGGCATGCCAACCTAACTGTAAATCATGCCCTTCTAAATACAAAAGTCTTTTGTTTTTCAGACAAATCCATTCTTTCAGCCACATTAGGACAGATGCTTGATAGTATAAGGTCCAGTCCGGTAAACCAAAGCCTCCTTTTTCCTTGGATTCTTGGAGCATTTTCAATTTTATTCTGGCTTTCTTCCCTTGCCAAATAAATTTTAATATCGCTTTATTTAGATCATCAAAATATTTCTTCTCTATTTTCACTGGCACTGTTTGAAACAGAAAGAGTAGTTTTGGCAAGATGTTCATTTTGATTGTTGCAATTCTTCCTAGTAGTGATAATTGTAGATTTTTCCATTTTTCTAGGTCCATTTTTATTTGGTTAAGTAGTTTTATGTAATTATCTTCTTTTATAGTTACGCATCTGGCAGTTAAATATATTCCAAGGTATTTAACTTTTTTAACTATTTGTAGGTCTGACATCTCTGAGAGTTGATTTTTTTGTTTGGCTGTTAAATTTTTCACTATAACTTTAGTTTTTTCTTTGTTTATCTTCAATCCTGCTACTTTTCCGAATTCATCAATTTTCTCCAATAGTCTCAATGTTGTTTCCAACAGATCTTCCAAAATAAACACCAAGTCATCTGCAAATGCTTGTAATTTGTAACTCTCGTCCTTTATTTTGGTGCCTTTGATTTCTGGATCATTCCTCACATTTCTATTTAATACTTCCAAAGTTAATATGAATAACAATGGAGAGAGCGGACATCCCTGTCTAGTGCCTTTTTTTATATTAATATTATCCGTCAATTCACCATTTACAATTACTTTAGCTATTTGTTCATTATAGATTGTCTCAATTGCATTTATGAAGTTTGTGCCAAAGTCCATAGCTTTTATTTGCTGTTTCATAAATTGCCAATTCATATTATCAAATGCTTTTTGGGCATCCAGAAATATTAATGCCATTTGTTTCTCTGTATGCACCTCATAATATTCTAATATGTCTAAGATTATCCTTAGGTTGTACCTTAGTTGTCTTTTTGGCAAAAATCCATTTTGGTCTGAATGAATGAACTCCATTAAGAATTTTTTCAATCTTTCGGCTATAATTACTGCGAAGATTTTATAGTCGACATTCAATAATGATATTGGTCTAAAAATTTTTATTTGTGTAGAGTCCGTATCTTCTTTTGGTATTAGGGTGATATATGCCTCTAGCCATGTCTTGGGTATTTTAGCTTCTAATAGAACTTCGTTGCAGACCTCTTTTATTGGTAGGCTTAATATATCTTGGAAGGATTTATAAAATTCCGCTGGTAATCCGTCTGGTCCTGGGGTTTTATCATTTTTTTGTTTTTTAATGGCTTCTATTATTTCCATCATTGTTATTTTCTCATTTAGGAGACTTTTGATGTTTTCTGGTACTTTAGGGAGGTTTGCTTTTTCGATATATTGTATTGTTTTTTCAAGGGAAAATTCTTGAATATCATACAGATTAGCATAATATTCTTTAGTTATTTTTTTTATTTTCTCTTTTTGATATTGTAAATTTCCATTTTCATCTTGTAGCTTCCTTATTAATCTTTTTTGTTTTTCTTTTTTCAATCTATAGGATAGCCATCTTCCAGGTTTGTTGGCATTCTCAAAGAAATTTTGTTTAGCCCTTTTAACTTGTTGAGCTAATTCTTCTGATTCTATTAAGTTTAATTTATGTTTCACTATCTCCATCTGGTTTTTAAGGATTTTCTTCTGCGGTTCTTTTTGTAGTTCTAGCTCCAGTTTTTTAAATTCTTCCTTCAGTTTTGTAAGTTGTTGGTTTTTTTCTTTATTCCTTTTGGCTATATATGATGTGGCTAATCCTCTGAAATATGCTTTGGCTGTGTCCCAAATCGTTTGGAGTGATGTTTCCTCTTTTTTATTTTCTTTGAAGAAGAATTCCATTTCTTTTTTAGTTCTTTCCACAAATTCTTTATCCTTCAATATTCCCTGATTTAAGGTCCATCTTGTCTTTTCTTTTTTCTCTCCTTTCCACCGCATTTTCATTGGATTATGATCTGCCCAAATATTGGTTTCTATTTCTACTTCCTGTATTTCAGTTTTTAATTCTGAGGATAGCCAGATCATATCTATTCTCGACCAAGGTTCATGCCTGTTTGAGTAGAAGGTAAATTGAGAGCTTTTAGTGTTTGTTTCTCTCCATATATCCTGTAATCCTAGTTCTTCTGCCATCTGAAAGAAAATTTTTGGAAGTCTTTTCCTTCCCTTTTTCCCTTTTTTACCACTTTTGTAGTCAAGTCTCTCATCTACAATTGCATTGAAGTCTCCTAATATGCAAATATTTTGATATTCTTTTTCCACTATTGTTTTATATAGCTTACGATAGAATTTTTCTTGGTTACTATTAGGTGCATATATTGCTATCATCAAAATCTTTTTTTGGTTTATTGTTATTTCTACCATTAAGATTCTCCCTTCTTCATCTGAATAGATATGTTTAGAGTTTAGTTTTTCTTTCACATATAAAGCTACCCCTCTTTTCTTTTGTTGTGCAGCTGAGTAGTAGAGTTTCCCAATCTTCGGGTAAATCAAATATTTGTAATGTTGCTGTTTAATGTGCGTTTCTTGAAGACAGATTATATCTGTTTTAGTTTTTTGTAGTTTTGAGAAGACGTGATTCCTTTTTCTTGGTGCATTCAGGCCGTTGATGTTCACTGAGAAAATCCCAATTTCGTTCTCCATTTTATTTACTTGTATTTAGGTTTTGTTGCCCTGGTATTCCTTTTTTCTCTTTGTATTTTGTACAGATCTTGTTCAATATCCTTTTTCTGACTCTCTTCTTCACTTAGTTCACTCTCCTCTTCTGGTGTTTTCTCTCTCTGTTTTCCATTTTCTTCTTCATTTATATCTTGCTCCTGTGCTTCTTCTTCGAAGAAGGTTATATGTTTTTCAAAAAATTCTCTTGCTTTATGAGTGGAGTCAAGCCTATATCTTCTTGAATTCCAGTTGATCAGTATCCCTTCAGGTACCAGCCATCTAAAATTCACTCCTTTCCTATTCAGTTTGGTAGTCAAAAATTGATATTGTTTCCTCCCCTCTCTTATTCTCCAAGGTATCTGTTTCAATACCACAATTTCCTTTTGTCTGTATTGTATTGGGTCTTCATTGGTCCTTCGCAGTATTTCATCTCTTGTCGATCTTTTCACAAACTTTACGTGTACTTCACGTGGTATTCTATTCTTCTTGGCATAACTTGAATTTAATCGATATATTTGGTCTATCTCATTTTCCAACTCTTCTTTTCCAATTCCGAGTGCCTCTGCCAAAATGGTTACCATCAGTTCTGGTAAGTCCTCCTGTTTATCTTCTGGTATGTTTTGGAATCTAAGAATGTTTGAAGCTCTTTCCATCTCCATTACTGCGATTGAATCCGTTAGATTTTTGTTAGCCTGGACAAGTTTGTGGTTTTCTTTTTTCAATTCATCCAATCTCTTCTCTGTTTGATCTGCGTTATTTTCCAATTTTTCAATTCTTTGTTGGTTCTTTATAGTGTTTTGCTGGATATCTTGAAGTTGCGTATTCATCATGCGAATCTGTTCGTTGATTTTATCCATTTTCTCTTCCAGTTTCTGTTGGTTAAGTTTGGCTTCTTCATGGTTTCTTCTTGATTCTTCTTGATTTTTCTTTGTCTCCTCTTTGTGCGATACAACTGTTTCTTGAATCTTCTGGAGCGTTGCTTGTAGGTCTTTCTGAAATTTTTCTTGGAATAGCATTGTATCGATAGATCTTTGCTGTACTGGACTGAGGGCCCCAGATGAAGCTGAAGAGGCTGGTTTTTTTGCAGTTTTAGAAAGATTTGGTAGGCTCATCATGAATAATTTCCCCCAAATTATCCAATCAGTCCCCCAAAGTTCTGTTGACCTGCTACACTGCCTTTCCCACCTTTTAATTATTCAATTATAGTCAGTATATCAGCAATACCTTATCATCAGTAGTTATTAACAGTACCTTATCATCATAGCTCTATATTCAGTTTATAAGTTCACTAATACAAGACAGGGGGCCACTTCCAGGGCTATCTAGTATTTTCTGCCTAAACAGGCTACTAGTTTTACAATTTTACAATTTAATATAACAGAACTTCAAAGGTTATTTCCACTCTTTGCTAGCTGGGTTGGCATTCAATCCATTCAATTCTCAACGTATGTATCCAAATTTGACTGGATGATCTAGAGTCTTTAATTGTAAATCTGTGGTAGACCGTGCCAAGAACAACTCTTACTGTCAGGAAGCTCTTAATTCTGGTTAATCTAAACCTCATTTTTTGTCATTTCTACCCATTGCCTCAGTGTTTACCCTCTACAGCTGCAGAAAACAAGCTTGCTCCATCTTCTATGTCACAACAATTCAAATATGTAAAGATAGGTCTCTTATTATCTCTCACCCTTCTCTTTTTCAAGATAAACGTACCCAACTCCCTCAACCATTCCTCACATGACTTGATTTCCAAACCTTGGTCACCTCCATTATACACATTCCAGTTCATTGATATGCTTCTTGAACTGTGGCGACTGAACTGTAGTCTGTAAAGCATAGACTTATCTTTTTCTGAAGTTGTTTGGTACATTCCAATGTGTGTAGGCATCCTTCAGTCTCGAGAGACTATGGTAATGTGCTCTGAATAGAGGTCTTGGAACAGCGTCTTGTGTGGCTGAGAAGGCCAATTCGAGAGTGACAATCCCTTCCACACTGAAGACAAATACAATCTGTTCACTGTCCAGCTCCCTGATTTTGCTGGTTTCGAGACTGCCTCTTTGCCTCGGCCTGAGTGCCTCTTCAAATTGGGAGAGGCCATGCTGCACCGCCTGCCTCCAGGCTGAACGCTCAGATGTCAACGTTTCCCATCTGTTGAGGTCCATTCCTAAGGCCTTCAGATCCCACTTGCAGATATCCTTGTATCGCAGCTGCAGTCTCCCTCTGGGGCGATTTCCCTGCACTAATTCTCCATACAGGAGATCTTTTGGAATCCGACCGTCAGCTATTCTCACGACATGCCCAAGCCAACATAGACGTCGCTGTTTCAGTAATGTATACATGCTAAAAATTCCAGCTTGTTCTAAGACTACTCTATTTGGAACTTTGTCCTGCCAGGTGATACCAAAAATGTGTCGGAGACAATGCATATGAAACGTGTTCAGCTTCCTCTCCTGCCGTGCACAAAGGGTCCAGGACTCACTGCAGTACAGGAGTGTACTCAGGACACAGGCTCTATAGACCTGGATCTTGGTATATGCCGTGAGCTTCTTATTAAGCCATACTCTCTTTGTGAGTCTAGAGAACGTGGTAGCTGCTTTGCCAATGCGTTTATCCAGCTCGATATCTAGGGAGAGAGTTTCAGAGATCGTTGAGCCAAGGTACACAAAATCATGAACAATCTCCAATTCTTGTGTTGAGATGGTAATAGAGGAAGGTGAGTCCACGCCCTGGCCCATGACTTGTGTTTTCTTCAGGCTGATTGTTAGTCCAAAATCTTGGCAGGCCTTACTAAAACGATTCGTAAGTTCTTGGAGTTCTTCAGCAGAGTGGGCAACAATGGCTGCATCATCGGTGAAGAGGAAGTCCCGCATGGATTTCAGCTGGACTTTGGTCTTCGCTCTCCATCTAGAGAGATTAAAGAGCTTTCCATCTGATCTAGTCCGGAGATAGACACCTTATGTTGCCGTTCCAAAAGCGTGCTTCAGCATGACAGCAAAAAAGATCCCAAACAGGGTTGGCGCGAGGACACAGCCCTGTTTCACTCCGCTTTGGATGTCAAAGGGATCTGATGTTGAGCCATCAAAAACTACAGTGCCCTTCATTTCCTCATGAAAGGATCTGATGATGTTAAGGAGTCGAGGTGGACATCCAATCTTGGGAAGTATTTTAAAAAGGCCGTCCCTGCTAACCAGGTCAAAGGCCTTTGTAAGATCTATGAAGGCCACAAAGAGTGGCTGTCGTTGTTCCCTACATTTCTCCTGCAACTGTCTGAGGGAAAATACCATGTCAATGGTGGATCTATTAGCTCGAAATCCACACTGTGATTCTGGATAGACTCTGTCTGCAAGCACCTGGAGCCTCTTTAGCACAACACGGGCAAGCAGCTTCCCTACAACGCTGAGAAGAGAGATGCCATGGTAATTGCAGTCGCCCCTGTCACCTTTGTTCTTGTACAATGTGATGATGTTTGCATCCTTCATGTCCTGTGGTACTCCACCTTCCCTCCAGCAAAGACAAAAGATTTCATACAGCTCAGTGGTGATGGTCTCTTTGCAGCACTTCAGCACTTCAACAGGGATGTTATCCTTCCCAGGTGCCTTGCCAGAGGTGGGGGAATCCAAGGCTGCTTTTATTCCTGCTAAAGTTGGTTCACTGTCCAACTCTTCCAAGACAGGCAGGCACTCAATGTTATTTAGTGCCTCTTCGGTTACTACATTCTCTCTAGAATATAGCTCAGAATAGTGCTGCACCCAGCATTCCATCTGCTGTGCTCGGTCCTGGATGATCGCGCCTGTAGCAGACTTCAAAGGAGCAGATTTCTTCTGTATTGGACCTAAAGCCTGCTTGATACTGTCATACATTCCCTTGATGTTACCTGTGTCCGCTGCTACCTGTATCTGAGAGCAGAGCTGAAGCCAATAATCATTAGAACATCTCCTGGCAGTCTGTTGGACTTTGCTACGAGCAACTCGAAGAACCTGCAATTTGTACTCACTAGGACAGGCTTTGTATGCTGCTAGAGCTCTCTTCTTTTCCTCGATGGCTGGCATCAACTCTTCCGAATGGGCTTCAAACCAGTCTGCTGTCTTTTTGGTCTTCTTGCCAAATGTGGACAGGGTGGTGTTATAAACAGCATTCTTGAAATGTTCCCATCGTTCAGGTACATTTGCACCAGCCGGGCCTGGAAGAGTTTCCTCAAGCACTTGGGCAAATTCCTCCACTTTTCTCTGATTGCGAGTCTTGCTGATGTCAATACGTGGTCTTCCTTCCTTTTTCATGTGATACAATCTCTTTATTCAGTTTTACTCTACTACACACCAGGGAGTGATCAGTATCGCACTCAGCCCCCTGATAACTGCGTGTGATCGTAATACTAGGAAGGCTAGAGCGTCTAGTGAGGATCAAATTGAGCTGATGCCAATGCTTCGATCTTGGATGTCTCCAAGAGACTCTGTGTTGAAGCTTCGTATTAAAGAACGCGTTGCTGACACAAAGACCATAGTAACAGCAAAACTCCAGCAAGCGTTGGCCATTTTTGTTCATCTTCCCAATGCCAAAGCAGACTAGACAAGTGGGCTAAGAATTGTGATGAGCACCAACTCTAGCATTAAAGTCCCCGAGAATAAACAGCGGCTCTCACTCGGAGATTTTTTTGATAGTAGCTGCCAGATCATCATAGAATTTGTCTTTGACTTCTGCTATAGACGACAGTGTTGGTGCATATACACTAATAAGGGTGACCAGTCCTGCTGATGAATGGAGCTGCAGAGACAGGATTCTTTCACTCCCCACAGTAGGTAGAACAATGGATCTCAGCAGAGTATTTCTAACTGCAAAGTCAACACCATATTCCCTGGTCTCATTCAATGGTTTTCCCTGCCAGAAGAATGAGAATTTTTTTCCTTTGACAGATCCCGTGACTGGCAATCTCATCTCTTGCAGGGCAACAATGTCCATCTGCAGCCTACTCAGTTCCATGTTGATGGCAGCTGTCTTGCATGAGTCGTCTATTTCCTGCAGGTCGTCAGAAAAGCCAGGCGTCATTGTCCAAACATTCCAGGTGCCCAACTTTAGGGCAGAAGTTTTCTTATGATTGTTGCATGGTGCAGGGTTATCAATCTGCTTGTCAGCTTTCACCCTTAACCCCACGCACCCCGTGAGGTTAACAGACAGTGGCGAGGCAGCACCTTACTGGCTGGGGGCTGCCTAGCTTAAGGCAGGTGATAGCTACCTAGTGAGGTGCACTGACCTCTCCCACCGTCGGAAGTAGCCCTTGGTGTCATCCTCTACGCCAATCAAGCAAAGACTTATAACCTGTAACTGCTACTTTTCGTGTTGTTTCAACACTGTATGCGAAGCTGGGACAGGGAATTTCTTCCCTGTCCCATGATATCCTGATTAGCAAGCAAACTAGGTGTGGGCTGGATAGATCAAGTGTCAGGTGGTTACACAATTGGCTACAGAATCGTACTCAGAGGGTGATGATTAATGGGTCCTTCTTTAACTGGGAGGAGGTAACTAGTGGGGTACCCCAAGGCTCAGTCCTGGGCCCGGTGCTCTTCAATATTTTTATTAATGACTTGGATGAGGGAGTGCAGGGAAAGCTTGTCAAATTTGCAGATGATACCAAATTGGGCGAAATAGCTAATACCCTAGAAGACAGAAACAAAATTCAAAATGACCTTGATAGGATGGAGCACAGGGCCAAAAGCAACAGAATGAAATTCAACAGGGATAAGTGCAAAGTACTGCACCTCGGAAAAAGAAACCAATCTCACACTTACAAGATGGGGGATACCTGGCTTAGCAAAACTATGAGCGAGAAGGATCTTGGAATTGTCGTAGATCACAAGCTAAATATGAGCTGACAGTGTGATGTGGCTACAAAAAAGGCAAATGCTATTTTAGGCTGCATTAATAGAAGTATAGTTTCCAAATCCCGTGAGGTGCTAGTTCCCCTCTATTCAGCACTGATTAGGCCTCACCTTAAGTACTGTGTCCAGTTCTGGACACCAAACTTCAAGAAGGATGCTAACAAATTGGAACAAAGAGGAGGGCGACAAGGATGATCAGGGGGCTGGAAACCAAGCCTTATGAGGAACAGCTGAAAAAATTGGGCATGTTTAGCCTTGAAAGTACGACAAGGGTGTATATTATCTCCCTGCTTATTTAACATATGCAGAATACATCATGCAAAAGGCTCTGTTTGAAGGCTGAAATAGCCTTTTTAAAGCAAAAACAGAAGCATCCTGAAAATGATTTCTGGACCCTCAGAAGTTGCCCACCCTTCCTGTAAGGAGCCTCATGGCAAAGTGGTTAAAGTACAGTACTGCAGTCAAGACTCTGCTTGTTACTTCAGTTCAATTCCAAGGGACTCAGGTAGCTGGCTCAGCTTTCCATCATTCCAAGGTCAGTAAGAAGTGCACATGCACCCTAAAGCACATGAACTAACTTCAGCAAATGCCTTCCAAGCCTCTAGGAACAGAAGTACAGAATAAACAAGCAACCTCATCATACTTGAGAGTCAAGGCCTAAGACTTGCTTGTGCTAAGGTGCCCTAAAGGCTATTTCTAGAATAGCAGAAAAGGTATGTCCCTCCCTAGTGGATGGGAAGAATTAACCAAAGTCAAGCTTACCATAATAAATAAAGAAATAAGAAGACTGAAAATTTCAAAGGAGTCATCATTCTTTACCTTCAGTCTTTTGTGTCAGAGATGATGCTTTCTTTTAGGTTTTTCACTTTGGGTATACAAAAATATAAGGCTGCCACAGAGGATAGAAGCCTGGCCTGTAAAAATATTTACGTTTTAATAATATTAGATTCTAGCAGTAAAATCGCTTATCTCTCTCTCTCAACATTTCTGGTTTTTATCAGCTACCAGAAATGGACTGGAAACTCTATGATTTCTAACCAGATAGAAAAATGAGACTAGAGTAAATCCCTTATAATAGCCTTTTATCTGAACCAATTCAGCATTACTAATGTTATTAAGTGTTATCCTAGTGTGACGGTCAGCAAATGTCTGCAAGATGCAGATAAATTCATTGTGGTGAGTGGCAAAGAGTTACACACATGTACACACACACACACACATGCATTTTGTACCTTCTGTATTTGTACCTCTATTAATAACCAGCTCAGGGAAGCAAGGATTGCTGCTAATCAGGAATGCCCCATAACAAGAATTTGGGAACATGTGGCCCTTCAGATGTTGTAGCAGTGCATCTCCCATCAGTCCTAGCCAGCACAGTCAATGGTGACAAGTGATGGAAGATGTAGTTCAACACCAACTGGAATACCCGGAATTGATGGCTAGTGCTGTACTCAGCTTTCATATATACGTGTGTGAATGGAACATGTAGTATAATGCTCATACTGAATTTTTTAACACTTTAGAACCCATAGACTAAAGTAATTTGGGGCGGGAAGGACAACATTTGGAGGACCATATGATCTCTATCTCCAGAATAGAACAAGGGAAGGCTTATCTGAACCCAGGAGGCAAGTTTCTGTGAATGTGTGTGAACACTGATTACCCTTTACTGTATATTGTATGTATGTCTGCATAATTTGTAAGAATATTCCAATTGCTTTGATCCTATGGGTGGAAATGAGAGAGAATTCTGTAAATAACAAACACCATTCATGGGAGAAAAAAGTTGGGACTAGCTTGGAGGAGATGCCACACACTTAACTATATGTCACTTATCAAATGAAAAATAATTATGAAAACTGATCCCCTTTCTGGTTCTGGAGTACTCATTTCTAAATTTAAGCAGCAAACATAAGGAAAGCTGCCCAATCTCATCATAACAAAGGACAAAACCCTTAGTTTAGGGGTGGACAGCCCTTCAGATGTTGAGTTGCTGCTCCAAGCATCTCTCACCATTGGCTGTGCAGGGTAGGGCTGATGAGAGCTACACTGCAATGACATCTGGAGGGCCACAGATTGCCCACCCCTGTACGTATTATCCAAGGTCGAGTTGTCACACTGTGTGACTAATGCTCAGCTATGGTTAGTGTTCATGTAGCTGTAAGAGGAAAATTCTCATCTCTGTTTTAATCTCTAATTTTTCATTAAATGAAATGGCCCTGAAGCTCCTTCATCCTCATATATAAGCTGGTCTAAATTTATACACCACACACAGAGATATAAATTCATAGAACCAAGTAGGAGGATATTTAGCAACTTTTGGTGTGACAGATTTCTACGAATGTTCAGAAGAGAGACTTACTTTTAAAGGCAAAGTGGCAGAGGCTGACTTGCTCTGTCTTTACTTCCTTCCTTGCTCTCCCCAGCCTCATCAGGGTCTCAAGTGGAAACTCTGCTGCTGTCAGCAGCCCTACAGATTCCATAGGACAGAGTGCCCATGGGTACAATGCTGTAGCATGTACCCCTGCAGAGGGGCAGAGGAAGTGAACATCTGTTTTAGATGGCAGTAGACCATTGCTGATGTGCTGCATCAGTTATACATTTAAAAAAAATTCTCTGCCTTGTCTTAAAGGGCCAGTCGAGAAACTGTCCATAGATGAATTTTCTCAACCAGTCGTTCAGACAAAGCAAATATTTTTTTTATGACTGATGCAGTGCATAATCAAAAGTCTTCTGCAGTCTAAACTAAAAATTCTTCTTCTGCCCCTCTGCCGAGAAGCAGAGCAAGTGTTCAATTTGCCAATATCCTGAAGGGGCTGGCTTGTGTAAAGCCACTTAAAAATGTTGGAAAATCCAACTGGCTTCACTTTTGGTCTGTTCACATATACTGAAATGAACCAAATCAGAGCGATCTCAAGCAGGAGCTCAGAAAGGTGCTCTGGGGACGATTTAGTTTGCTCCAGCAATTATATCATGATTGCTGGAAAAAGAGTGAACCAACCCAGCCTAGCAGAGGACCAAACAGTGGACTAAACGTCCATCTGATGGCACCCTCAGTCTTCACTTTCTCAACAAGATTTTTTTTTTGTTTGCCTTTGCTTTTTTCCCCCTCAGCGAACAATGAATCACTAGAAATTCTGGACCTGAGCTGGAATCACCTGCGGATGAAAGGGGCTGTAGCACTGAGTGCTGGCCTCAGGGTAAGAATGTATGCCTGGTAGACCCTGCTTTCACCAAGCCAGGTGGCAAAGTCTCAGGTGTAAGGCAAGGCTACATGAGAAGAGGAGGAGGCAAGGGTAGAGAAGCAGGTAACTGAAAAGGAAAGACGATGAAGGCAGCAAATGAGCTGAGAAAGAAACAGTTCTCAGAAATGCCAACATTTATTAAAGCCTGACACGTATTTCAGAATAGATTTATAACTGCCATTCAGGACTGAGCTAGATGATACAGTTAGCATGTATTCAGAAGCTGTGTTCCCTCAAATAGTGAAAGATTTATTTTTAGGGAGCCTCATGGCGCAGTGGTTAAACTGCTGTGCTCTAGCTAAAACTGTGCTCACCCTGGGGTTCAATCCCAGGTAGCTGGCTCAAGGTTGATCAGCCTTCTATCCTTCGAGGTTGGCAAAATGAGTACCCAGCTCCCAGGGTGGGGTGGGGGGCACAATGTGTAGCCTGCATAATTAACTTGTAAACCGCCCAGAGAGTGCTTTAAGCCCTATGGGGTGGTATATAAGCAGCACACTTTTTTATTTTTTTGCTTTATGTCTGTTTGTCATAGCACATGCCTTTCCTTACCTCTATATCTTGTTTTCCAAAATGCTTTGCTTTGCAATTGGTCACTGGAAGGTAAACATGTGCTTACTTTGCAAACCTGATTGTTGACACACATGATCTCTAAGAGAATTCCATTGCTGAAAGGAAAACATGTTAAATGCTGGGAAGACACATTTCCTTCAATGACTAGATTTATCCTTACTTGGCACTACTGGGAAGAGATTCTCTTGGAATTTAGAGCTGGAAGAGACCTCAAGGGTCATCCCATCAAGACCCTGAAGAAGCAACACATCCATGGCTAAAGCATGTCTGATAGGTGGCCATCCAAGTTCTGTTTAGAACCCTCCAATGAAAGAGAGTCCACAACCTTCTGAGGTTGTTAATTCCAGTATTGAACAGCTCTTACTGCAACAATTCTTCCTGTTATTTGGCCAATGTTTTATATCATCAGTGTTTGGACAGGCATCAAGAAGAGGAAATCCAATTGTTGCATTGTTTAATGGAGCTAGTCAAGCACCACTATGAGAAAGCTAAGTCTAGAGGTGCCATATTTGGCAGTGGAAGAACAGCCAGGAACTTCATTTCAGTCTGTGATTTCCAACAGATCCTTAAGGTATTTCAAAGGCTGGCTTTCCTAAAATCCCATGTACATGTGCAGGTACAGTCTGCTTTTGTTTCCTTTGAAATCAAGAACTCAAGTAGAACATGGTCACTTCCTCCATAGTTCCCCTTACTTCCACTCCTTCCATTGAGTCATGTCTATTGGTTAGAATTAAGTCAAGAATAGACAATCCTTTAGTTTCTTCCTTTACATTTTGTACAAGAAAATTATCAGCAACACAAGGCAGGAATTTCTTGGAAGAGCCATATTTGGCAGAATGTGGGTGGGAATTTCTTTAAAAAGGAAATTCTAAAGGCAGAACTACAAATAATTCGAACAACAAAAAAAGGAGGAAGACAGCAAAAGAGACCAATGTGGATATCTTGTTGGAGGTAGAATGCTTCCAATAGTAGTTGCTGGTGAGCACAACTGGAGGGGTGCTATTACATTCCTGTCCTGCCTGTGGGATCTGGATGGCCAAGAAGAAAAAGAGGATATTGAACTAGATAGGTTATTGACAGTGGTGTGCTGGGAAGTTTGGAGCTACAGATACTTATTTCAATAGCTCCCCCCTCCAGGGGGCTATCAAATCAGCATTTTAGAAAAAGGGCTGTCATAAAGTCAATGGGTCCAAGTTGCCCACTCAAAACCAAAGCACCCTCAAATACTTTCAAATGCAACAGGTACAGTACATCTTGCAACAGTTTTCTGGGGGAAATCCACTTTTGTTCCACCTGCTGAGAGGACTGCAGCTAAGGTAAAAGAGAACAAGGAATCCTAGGTGGTGGTGGTGGTGGTGTGTGTGTGTGTGTGTGACAGGTGATGTCATGGTTTCTGCTATTCAACCCTGTGTGCCTGGAAGTCATTACAGCACTGGTTCAGGGTCTAATCCAGCAGACATTTTTCCACAGAAGTAGCTGTGTTAGCCTATCTCAGCATGTTGATAAAAAAGAGAAAAGGTAAGTGGCAAAACGTGGTCTTATAGTCTTTAAAGTACTACAGTATTCTGCTCTCTCTCTCTCATTCTCTCTTCTTTTCTTTTTCTTTTTTCTTTTTTTGACAACAGAGATCTTGTGTTTGTTTCTTTATTGTTTATTGATATAATATGAAATCTGCATATACCACCCTTCATCAAACTGGATTCGAGAGAGATTTGCAGGCTTTTAAAAATTACAACTTACAAGACATATAGATAAAACGACAAATTGAACGTTGATTTGTCTTTTTGAAGGCCAATGGATCACTGAAGATACTTAACCTCTCGTGGAATGGCTTTGGCAATGAGGGTGCTTTGGCCCTAGGAGAAGCCCTCAAAGTCAACAATATGCTCACTGAACTAGATATCAGCAGCAACCACATCAACAATGAAGGGACCATGAAGCTGTGCAAAGGCTTAGAGGTCAATGCGAGCCTTAGAATCCTGAAGGTAGGTGTTCACATTCTGAACTACTCTGAAAGGAATGAAGGTCCTCTGGTTGGCAGCATAATGGCCCATGTGAAACTTATGTGAAACTGGTATAATTTTCTGGGCTTCTGGTAGAATTCAAAAATTTGAAAAAACTTCTAAATCTCACATTTGCAGAGGCTGATTGAAATTGGTAATAGAAATAGATACTAAAGAGTAAGAAGAAGGATAATCAGAAGTTCTGTAAGGTTATGGTGTCTTAATATCCTTGAGGCTTTTATAGATTTATTAGAATAGATCAGGGATCTTAAGCTAAGCATGCTGGAAATGCTGGTCCAAGATATACAGCAAAGGAAGTATTGGATTTGTAGGAAAAGAAAAGTGATGTGAGAACTGAACCAAAGAAGAGAAGAGATTAGTGGAAAAGGAGAGACTAGTGGAGAAAGAATACATTTGGTGGAAACCTACAAAAAGGGTTATTGTAATTCACAATGGTCTAAAAACCATACTCGAGTATAAGCCGACCTGAATATAAGCCGAGGCACCCAATTTTACCACAAAAAACTGGGAAAACTTATTGACTTGAGTATAAGCCGAGGGTGGAAAATGCAGCAGCTATTGTTAAATTTCAAAAATAAAAATAGATACCAATGGAGGATGGAGGAGGAAGGTGGGTACATAGAATATGCAGAAGGAGGAGGATGGGAGTGTCCTGGAAGCGGGCACTCCTATAAAGATCTTTAAGAGACATAGCTGACAGGGAAGAAGGGGGGTGAATGGGCTTCCCTGGGCTTGTAAACAAAGATGCCCTCACTGTGACCTCTGTTCAGAGTGGTCTTTGAAATACTGACACGCTGCCGGAAAAAAGTTTTCATCTACAGCTCCTTCATTTGGACATAGACTGCTATTATCCTCCCAGCACGGTGTCTGCTTGCGGAGTCTGAAAAATGCAGTGTACTTAACCCGGGTCATCGGACCACCCACAGAGGCTGCAGGCGCCCGTAGATGAGCGGGGGAGTCCGGAGAACACCCGCACTGCAGGGGAGAACATGTAATTTTGACACTGACTCGAGTATAAGCCAGGGGGAATGCTTTTTCAGCAAAAAATTGTGCTGAAAAACTAGGCTTATACTCGAGTATATAGGGTAATTAACAATGAAGTGCTGGTAAGTCCACTTACACAATTTTCATGTTGCCAGTCCCTCTATCTGGGGGTGCTCTGGGAATGTGCAGCTTGTCCCTGACTGCACAGCGGCAGGACATGTAACCACATGACCCACACACTTCAGGTGCTTTTGTTTGCTGTCCTCCCATAGCCCCACTTCCTGGGAGGCATGGGCGATTTTCATTCCCAGCCCCTGGTCTACAGCAAGGTACTCCATCCTGCTGAGCTATACCATGTACTTGAAGGATATTATCAGTGTGTGTTTATTATTTTGTTATTCAGGTTTATATTTTATATTTTCTCCAGTGAGTTCAAGGCTGCCTATGTGGCTGTTCTCCCCCCACCCCACTTTATTCTCATTACAATCCTGTGAGGCAATGTTTGAGAGGAAGGGTACACTCTATCCTCACAGTAGCTGGGGACAGAAATTGGTTTCCCCAGCAGCATGATACAGTACGTATCTTTATGAGCTCCATTTGTTAGTGTATATGTATGTGTGCTGAGTATATCGACACAGATGTGGTTCCTAGGACTGCTTTATCCTGGGCCAATTCTTGGTCCCTCTTGCCCAGTATGGTCAATACTGACAAGCAGCAACTCCGCAAGATTTTTGGTAGGAGTTTTTCTAGCTTTGTTAGGGATCAAACTTCTGATCTTTTGCATGAAAGCATTCTCTGCTTCTACCACAGAGCTAAGGCTCTTCCACCTACACTTCTGGAGTCTCCTTGGGAGCTTGGCTATGGAGATTAACTTGGTATGTGCCTGCACTTGAAAATTTACAGCTACCTCATTACACACTAGTGTCATTGTTGGTCCAGGCAGAGAGCTTCGTGTGACTTCCTAGACAGCCCTAGTCTGCCCCAGCTCGCTCCCACCTCCCTAGGTTCTCTGCTTGGATGCACACCATTCTTCCTTAACTGTCTCAGTCCTCCGTGAATGGGGCAAGGGCTGAGCCATGCTTTCCATTTCCTCACAGGCATCACTGCTGTTCATAGCCCTTTTGGTATTAGTCCCATTTTTGAAGCTGAGAATGAGGCCAACAGCTCATAAACTGCCCAAGGCAAGAGAATATCTATGTTAGAACTGGAGCAAACAAAGGCCTGCCACATCCAAGTACAACTCTCTAACCCAAGCCCACAATAACTCAAAGTATATTTATTTCAGTAGCCAGATAAATGATTATTTCTTTTCCTCACAGATGTCTCATAATCCGATGACAGTAGAGGGCGCTGTTGCCCTAGTCACAGCTATCAGGAAGAATCCAAAATCCAGGATGGAGGAGATCAACATCTCAGTAAGAAGACATTATAGATTGAAGTGTTCAGAAATATACTCATAGCCTCTTGACTTTATAATGTTGAATTATTGCCTCTGATACTGGGAGTGATTTATCACCATCCTGAATGTAGCCACTTTGATCTTAGAACTGCTGAAAAACAAACAAGTCAAGAGATGCACCAGTTTTATCAAGGATTTCTGAGTCTTTTAATTGACATCACTCACTATTTCACTTCTTAGATAGGACTGTGTGCAAGCTGTACTTCCAAAGAAGTGTAGACCAAAAAAAGCAGGAAAAGTGGAAAAATGGAAAAAGTGGAAAATTCAGCATACTAAGAACATTCAGCATGATAAAAGTTTCTAAAAGATCTTTAGACTAGATTACATGTAGGCATCACACACACTTTAGGCTTAACTCTGTGTAGGCAGAGTTGATGAAATTTGCTGAAATTTCAATAGCCAGAGAAATGGCTCAGCATTTCTCGGGCTATCCCAGTAGTATGGGAGTTAAAGGGTCATAATCTACTATGCAGAATGAGAGCCTTTATGAAGAATTTGCAGATCATTCATACAAGGGACAGAATCAGTTTTTCTAAGTGTGAAGTTTTGATTGTTTGGGTACCAAAAATTTTATGTATGTGATTGATTGGTTGGTTGTACATGTAAACCAATCAGAAAGACTGAATGGAAGTTTTCTTGATAGTTGTTATTTCATGGTGACAAATTGCATAAGTAGCCTAAATGTGCGTGCATGGAAATCCATCTTTCTTCACTCTAAGCCAGTTACTGTCTGCTCTGCTTTAGAATGTGCTGGTGAATGAAGGCTTCATTAAGCTGCTTGATGTTGTCTGTGAGGTACGTCCTGAACTAGATGTCATCTATGGAGGGGTTGGAGGGTACATCGCCAAGAAGCCAGAACAGCGTCCGGACGCTATGAAGCTGATTCAGGTGAGGTTATTTTGGTTTTCACCTTGCTCTGAATGCATCCCTGCCATGCCTTGAGCAGAACTTTGAGTCAGAAAGCCAAGACTTCACTCAGCACAATGTGCAGGATGCCCCCCCACCAGAACACTCAAGAGCCCTGTCCCACTGACCCACTTTATTTATTATTCCACTTTATTTATTATTAAACATTGCCCTGTAAAGAGAGGAGGAGGTCCTTGTATGACTATTAAGTTCAGCATCTGAAATTGTATAATTGTACCACAGGCTATGGCAATGGTGGAGCTTGAACTGTAATTCCAAGAGAAAAAAAAAACTTTT
This sequence comes from Intellagama lesueurii, assembly GCA_037013535.1. Taxonomy (NCBI): domain Eukaryota; kingdom Metazoa; phylum Chordata; class Lepidosauria; order Squamata; family Agamidae; genus Intellagama; species Intellagama lesueurii. The sequence goes on along the minus strand of JBAJHW010000156.1, from coordinate 2,782 downwards.
CCCAGCTCTGGACAGAGAACAATAATCCTATCTCTCTTTGGGCCTTGAAGTACAGTTTTGGAGGTTTGGGTAGCAAGGCATTCATATCAGTTGTGCACAGTCCTCTAATCTTCCCTCCGCTGTTGCAGAAACATGACATTTTGTAGTGGGACCAGTGCATGCCTATGGAAGTGCCCCCTCTTTTTTGCAAGGGGGAGTATTTAAATAGAAGCTAGCTAGAAGAAGGAAGATTTAAGACTAAAGAGAAAGGGAGGGAGGGAGGGAAGGAAGGAAGGAAGGAAGGAAGGAAGGAAGGAAGGAAGGAAGGAAGGAAGGAAGGAAGGAAGGAAGGAAGGAAGGAAGGAAGGAAGGAAGGAAATTGCACAGTAAGGTATTGGACAACAGGCCAACACTCAAACTATCATCATCCTAGGTATCCCAGCTCACCCTTTTTTTAAAAAAGCCTAAAGCGGACCAATCACACCCCCTAGAAGATAATTTCCAGTTTTGAAAGAAGTTTCCCCTGGACTTAAAACCGGTTGCAAGGGGTAGTCCAGTGTGGCCAGTCATAGCTCAAGGAAGTTTCTTGAGATGCCATTGGCCATTTTTAGGGTGGGGCTGTATAAGAAGGATCAAGGGTGCCGTTTCAAATCATTGCTATTTTCTGTTCTACTACAATGTCATTTGCATACCTGAAATTAATAATTTTTCTTCTGCCAATTTTCACTCCCTCTTTATCTGAATTTAATCAAGCTTTTTGTATGACACTTTCTACATAAAGACTGAACTGACAGAGAGGTGAAATACAGCCTGCTCTGACACCTTTGCCAGCTGGAAACTGTTCTGCTTCTCTATATTCTGTTTTGTCAGTAGTGTCTTGTCCAGAATATAGGTTACACCTCAGGAGAATCATATCCATTTCTTTTAGAATGAACTAATTAGGGTATTGCTCTAATTTCTTTTGGCAGTAGGGATTTTTTAAGAAAAAACATGGAAGTTAATAGTAACTTAGCTACCTGCAAAGTATAGCGTTTTTGGCAATTGAGGACAGAACAAAGTAAAGCAATGAGCAGGAATCAATGCTAAAGTGTTCTTTATGTAAACTGAGGGTGCCGTTACTGTGGACATTTTTATTTAATTTGCAGCCTGTATTATGTTTGAAATTGCAGTCAGTGATCATGTGGGGGCTGAGGAATGACTGGGAGGAAAAAAGGGGCCTGGACCAATTTGCTGCAATCTTTGTGGCATGTGGTCAGTAGAAAATAATTCAAATCCACCAATTTTATAAGCAGAGCAAATCCCACAGTATTTAACCATGTAGTTGCCGCCAAAGTAAGAAAAAAGCAAGCAACATGATAGTGAGTAATTAATAATGTGAAAAATACTTTTTAAAACATTGTAACAAAAAAACAGCAACAGATTGTGTTTTAGACACAATAACACATAACAGGAACAAAAACCTTCCAAAGCTACATTGAGCACTTACAGACTAAGAATACCATAACTTCTCACATCCATTTCAAAAGTGTGTAGTCCTTACAAGCCTCAGCAGATGGTGCTATTCGATAGGCTAATAATTTTACTTTTGTAGAAGAAATTATGTTCTCTAGCCTGATCATATTCTCTGCTTCAGGGAAGAGCTTGTAAGTGACTAGTTACAAATAATTTATTAGAATATCAGTCAGACTCCATGGAAAACCTATCAACATAATCAGGACAATAGAGTCAGAACCCTGATTGAGGTTTTTCAGCAACTGTCACACAGAGACAAAGAGAACTATTACAATAATCAGTGCAAAGAAATAGAGAAGAACAAAAAGAGAAAAACAAGAGCTCTCTTCCAGAAGATCCAAGAAATTAAAGGAAAAGCCTAGATTAGGAATGCTGAATGACCAACAGGAAAGCATACTATCTGACCAGGAGAAAATAAAGAGAAAGTAGAAACAGTATATTGAAGACCTATACAGAAGAGATAAAAGTATGACATATGTGATTGAAGAGGAATCTTAGGATGATGAACTTGCAGTTCTAGCAAGTGAAGTGAAAACTGCTCTGAAAGCACTAGAAAGAAAATCACCAGGTGTAAATGAAATACAATAGAACTGTTCCAAGTTACATAGACAGAATCTGTCAGAATCCAAACAAGTACAGTATATGGCAACAAATGTGGAAAACAAAACAATGGTTCACAGACTGGAGACATTCAATGTACATTCCAGTCCCTAAGAAAGGAGGTGCCAAGGAGTGCAGGACCATTGCTTTAGTTTCCCATGCAAAACAAAGTGATGCTCAAGGTGTTGCAACAAATGCTTTTACCTTATATGGAGTGAGAAATGTCTGATGTTCAAGCTGGATTTAGAAAAGGAAGAGGCACTTGTGATCATATTGCAAATATCCACTGGCTATTGGAATGTATCAGATACAGATAGCAGCGGACATAGGTAACATCAAGGGAATGTATGACAGTATCAAGCAGGCTTTAGGTCCAATACAGAAGAAATCTGCTCCAAGTCTGCTACAGGTGTGATCATCCAGGACTGAGCACAGCAGATGGAACACTGGGTGCAGCACTACTCTGAGCTATATTCTAGAGAGAATGTAGTAACCGAAGTGGCATTAAATAACATTGAGTGCCTGCCTGTCTTGGAAGAGTTGGACAGTGAACCAACTTTAGCAGAAATAAAAGCGGCCTTTGACATCCGAAGTGGAGTGAAACAGGGCTGTGTCCTCGTGCTGACCCTGTTTGGGATCTTTTTTGCTGTCATGCTGAAGCACACTTTTGGAACTGCAACAGAAGGTGTCT
>JBAJHW010000155.1:0-50000 GCA_037013535.1 Intellagama lesueurii | reverse complement strand
TTTCGTAATAACTTTCATACCTTCTCTCATTCTATCTTAAGTTTATTTTTTTCTAGCTTTTATACGTTCTCTCATTCTTGCCTTCTTTATTTCATTCATTTATTAATTTATTCTTTCTCTCTTTAGTTTCTTTCTTGCTTTCTTGCTTTTATACTTTCTTTAATTCGATCTTTAGTTTCTTAATCTCCTTCTTTCCTTCTCTCATTCTTTCTTTAGATTCTTTCTTTCTTTCTTTGTATCTGTCTATCTTTCATTCTAGCATTCATACCTTCTCTCATTCTATCTTTAGTTTCTTTCTTTCTTTTATATATCATTCTAGCTTTCAAACCTTCTCTCATTCTCTTTAATTTCCTTCTTTGTTTCTTTCTTTCTGGATATCTTTTTTTCTAGCTTTCATACCTTCTCTCATTCTATCTTCAGTTTTTTTCTTCTTTCATTCTTTGTTTCTTTCTTACTTTAATTCTATCTTTAGTTTCTTAATGTCTTTCTTTCCTTCTCTCATTCTATCTTTAGATTCTTTTTTCTTTCTTTCTATCTGTCTATCCTTTGTTATAGCTTTCATACCTTCTCTCATTCTATTTTTAGTTTCTTTCGTTTCTTTCTTTCTTTCTACATATCTTTCATTCTAGCTTTCATACCTTCTCTCATTCTATCTTTAGTTTCTTTCTTTCTTTCTTTCTGGATATCTTTTCTTCTAGCTTTCATACCTTCTCTCATTCTATCTTTAGTTTCTTTTCTTTCTAGCTTTTATACTTTCTCTCATTCTTACCTTCTTTATTTCATTCATTCATTAATTAATTTATTCTTTCTCTCTTTAGTTTCTTGCTTGCTTGCTTGCTTTTATACTTTCTTTCATTCGATCTTTAGTTTCTTAAAGTCTTTCTTTCCTTCTCTCATTCTATCTTTAGATTCTTTCTTTCTTTCTTTGTATCTGTCTATCTTTCATTCTAGCATTCATATGTTCTCTCATTCTATCTTTAGTTTCTTTCTTTCTTTCTTTTATATCTCATTCTAACTTTCAAACCTTCTCTCATACTCTTTAATTTCTTTCTTTCTTTGTTTCTTTCTTTCTTGATATCTTTCATTCTAGCTTTTAAACCTTCTCTCATTCAATCTTTAGTTTCTTTCTTTGTTTCTTTCTTTCTTTCTGGATATCTTTTCTTCTAGCTTTCATAATTTCTCTCATTCTATCTTTAGTTTTTTTCTTCTTTGTTTCTTTGTTTCTTTCTTTCTTTAATTCTATCTTTAGTTTCTTAATGTCTTTCTTTCCTTCTCTCATTCTATCTTTAGATTCTTTTTTCTTTCTTTCTATCTGTCTATCCTTTGTTATAGCTTTCATACCTTCTCTCATTCTATTTTTAGTTTCTTTCGTTTCTTTCTTTCTTTCTACATATCTTTCATTCTAGCTTTCATACCTTCTCTCATTCTATCTTTAGTTTCTTTCTTTGTTTCTTTCTTTCTGGATATCTTTTCTTCTAGCTTTCATACCTTCTCTCATTCTATCTTTAGTTTTTTTTCTTTCTAGCTTTTATACTTTCTCTCATTCTTACCTTCTTTATTTCATTCATTCATTCATTAATTTATTCTTTCTCTCTTTAGTTTCTTGCTTCCTTGCTTGCTTTTATACTTTCTTTCATTCGATCTTTAGTTTCTTAAAGTCTTTCTTTCCTTCTCTCATTCTATCTTTAGATTCTTTCTTTCTTTCTTTGTATCTGTCTATCTTTCATTCTAGCATTCATATGTTCTCTCATTCTATCTTTAGTTTCTTTCTTTCTTTCTTTTATATCTCATTCTAACGTTCAAACCTTCTCTCATTCTCTTTAATTTCTTTCTTTCTTTGTTTCATTCTTTCTTGATATCTTCCATTCTAGCTTTTATACCTTCTCTCATTCTATCTTTAGGTTCTTTCTTTCTAGCTTTCATAATTTCTCTCATTCTTACCTTTTTAATTCATTCGATTCATTAATTTTCTTTAGTTTCTTTCTTTCTATCTATCATTCTAGCTTTCATACCTTCTCATTTTATCTTTAGCTTGTTTTTTTCTTTCTTGATATCTTTCATTGTATCTTTCATACCTTCTCTCATTCTATCTTTAGTTTCTTTCTTTCTTTCTTTCTTTCTAACTTTCATACTTTTTTTCATTCTATCTTTAGTTTCTTAATGTCTTTCTTTCCTTCTCTCATTTTATCTTTAGGTTCTTTCTTTCTAGCTTTCATAATTTCTCTCATTCTTTCTTACCTTTTTTATTTCACTCATTGATTCATTAATTCTTTCTTTCTTTAGTTTCTTTCTTTCTATCTATCATTCTAGCTTTCATACCTTCTCTCACTCTATGTTTAGTGTGTTTACTTGTTTCCTTCTTGATATCTTTCATTCTAGCTTTCATACCTTCTCTCAGTCAATCTTTAGTTTTTTTCTTTCTTTCTTGATATCTTCCATTCTAGATTTCATACCCTCTTTTTTTTTAATTTTTTAAATTATTATTATTATTATATAACTATAACATAAACAAAAACATATAACATACGAACTAAAATACAATTTAACTGTGTTCCCGACCACCATATGCGGGACCTCTTGCGATAATCTTCCTCTTCCTTCTTGTTCTCCTTCTTCTTCTTTTATTGTCCTCTTCTCCAAAACTGCATTGATTCTTGATTTGGAGCTTTCCCTTTTCCTCTTATTAGCACATGTTCCGAAAATCTACCCCATATATCATAAAAGTTATTTTTTTTCAACTCTCCTTTCTTAACCTTTAAGTTACAAGTTAATTTATTATTTATTGCTATATTCCATATTTCTTTATACCATTCTTCAATTTGCAATTCGACTTTTGATTTCCATTGCCTAGCTATAATCAATCTAGCTGCTGTTAATAAATTGGTTATCAATTCTTTAGTCATTTTGTCATATTCCACATTCTCATATATTGATAACAAAGCAATCTCAGCATTAAATTCTATATCTTTTTCACATATGTAGCTTAATTCTTTAAAAATTTGTTTCCAAAATCTTTGCACTTTTTCACATTCCCACCACATATGAAAGTATGTACCAATTTCCTTCCCACATTTCCAACAGACATTCGGATGATTGGCATTAATTTTATTTAATTTTGACGGTGTTAAATACCATCTTAAACTAAGTTTAAAATTTTTTTCCCTTATTCTTACTGACTTAAATCTTAACACCCTCATTTTCCATATCATCCTCCATTCTTCTTCATTTATTCTTTTTCCAATATCTTGCTCCCACACTTTCAATCCTTCTTTCTCACTTTCCTCTTCCTCTAAATTAAGTAAATTTTACTCACAGTACCTTTCACTGAGTCAGTCATCCGAATGTCCTCATATGACAATAAAAATTGTTCATACTTTGTATATTCTCTACCTTTATTATATTTATTTACCCATTCATTAGTCCATCTTTCTAATTGTATATAATTCAACCATGAAATGCTCCTATTCTGAAGAGTTTGTTTCATTTGATCTGTCGATCTCATTTTATACAACCAATCTTTCAATCTAATCACTTTCTTTTCTTTAAATAGATCCACATACACTTTCATATTGGTAGGAAAATTTTCTATTTCTGTCACTAATCCGTGGGGAGTATGATGAACATAAATTCTTTTTACACTTATACCATATATTTAACAATGTCTTTAAAAATGGGTTATTAATTTCCTTTATTTTACCTTTCTTAACTATACCGAATAAATATTTTTCTATATCTGCCTGTAATTCTGATGATTCCATTTCCCACCAAATTAGCCTTTCTGGATTATATATAATTTCCCCAATAAACCTCAATTGGTTAGCCAAATAATAATTTTTTATATTTGGTAAACCTATACCACCTTTTTTTGTTGTTTTATACCAATACTTTCTATTTATTCATACCCTCTCTCATTCTCTTTAGTTTCTTTCTTTCTTTCTTGCTATCTTTCATTCTAGCTTTCATACCTTCTCTCATTCTATCTTTAGTTTGTTTTTTCTTTCTTTCTTGATATCTTTCATTCTAGCTTTCATACCTTCTCTCAGTCAATCTTTAGTTTCTTTCTTTTTTCTTTCTTGATATCTTTCATTCTAGCTTTCATACCTTCTCTCATTCTCTTTAATTTCTTTCTTTGTCTTGATATCTTTCATTCTAGCTTTCATACCTTATCTCATTCTATCTTTAGTTTCTTCTTTCTTTCATTCATTCTATCTTTAGTTTCTTAATGTTTTTCTTTCCGTCTCTCATTCTATCTTTAGATTCTTTTTTTCTTTCTTTGTATCTGTCTATCTTTCGTTATAGCTTTCATACCTTCTCTCATTCTATCTTTAGGTTCTTTCTTTCTAGCTTTCATACTTTCTCTCATTTTTTCTTACCTTCTTTATTTCATTCATTGATTCATTAATTCTTTCATTCTTTTGTTTCTTTCTAGCATTCTAGCTTTCATACCTTTCATTTTATCTTTAGTTTCTTTCTTTATAGCTTTGAAACTTTCTCTTATTCTTTCGTACTTTCTTTATTTCTTTCATTAATTCATTCATTCTTTCTCTCTTTAGTTTTTTTTCTATCTTTATATTCTTTCTTTCTTTCTTTCTTACTTTCTTTTACTTTCTTACTTTATTTTTTCCTTCTTTGTTTTTCTTTCTTTCTATAATTCTTTCTTCACTTCCTCAATGTCTTTCTCTCTAGCTTGCTTTCTTTCATTCTACCTTTCATTCTTTCTCTCTTTCTCTTTAGTTTCTTAATGTCTTTTTTTCTTTCTCTATTTAGATTCTTTCTTTCTTCCTTCCTTCCTTTCATTCTATTTTTAGTTTCTTAATGTCTTTCTTTCCTTCTCTTTCTATCTTTAGATTCTTTCTTTCTTTGTATGTCTATCTTTCATTCCAGCTTTCATACCTTCTCTCATTCTATCTTGTTTATTTCTTTCTAGCTTTTATACTTTCTCATTCTTACCTTCTTTATTTCATTCATTAATTCATTTATTCTTTCTTTAGTTTCTTGCTTGCTTGCTTGCTTTTATACTTTTTCTTTCGATCTTTAGATTCTTAATGTCTTTCTTTCCTTCTCTCATTCTATCTTTAGATTCTTTCTTTCTTTCTTTGTATCTGTCTATCTTTTGTTCTAGCTTTCATACCTTCTCTCATTCTATCTTTAGTTTATTTCTTTCTAGCTTTCATACTTTCTTTCATTCTTTCTTACCTTTATTCCATTCATTAATTCATTTATTCTTTCTCTCTTTAGTTTCTTTCTTTCTATCTTTAGATTCTTTCTTACTTTCTTTCTTTGTTTTTTTCTTCCTTCTTTGTTTCTTTCTTTCAATCATTCTTTCTTTACTTCCTTAATGTCTTTCTTTGTTTCTAGCTTGCCTTCTTTCATTCTAGCTTTCATCCTTTCTCTCTTTCTTTCTTTAGTTTTTCTAAGTGCTATGAGAATGTTTTTCTGAAGACCAGTACAATGTGGTTCAATATAAAGCTCAAGGTTGGACAAAGAGGCCCATGGGAGACTCAACATTCTGAGCTAATTGGAGAAGAGTTAATACACCTCGATTTTCATTGGAATTGATGGTCGAGGAAGGTGTTACAGCCCCTTGAGGCTAATTGGTTAATAGCCATGAAGTGTCAAGAAGAAGGGAGGAGTTAAGAGAATGTAGAAAATGGACGATGGGTTATGTGGGAGAGGTTCGATTCCATGATGATGGGAGAGAGAAAGAACTTGATGGTTTGAGCATGTGGCTTGAAGGAGAGAGAATGTAAGTAAAGAGAAAGAAGGAGGTGGGGCTAGCCCACCTTAGCCCAGGTTAGTAGTGTTTTTTTATTTTAATGGGAATTAGTTATTTTATTTAACTGTAATAATCATTGAGCATGTTCTGTATGCTAAAGCTTGAGCAATATAACCTGATTCCATGAAACTCTATTTTTCTAATTATAAAAATAATAAAAATTCTTACAAAAGGACTGGTCTCTTGAACAGCAGGGTCTGGCTAAATCCAGGGAGTGGAGAGGGCCACAAACTACCTCTCTTTAGGAGTCCTACCTAACTGAGATGTTGTGAGTTCTAAGGAATCACAAAGCCCATGTGTCTGTACTTGCAAAGTACTGGATAATAGTAAAGTGTTCTTTTAAGGTCAGACTTGTTCAAAGGGCTTATGCTACGCACTGCTGAGGTCTTGGGACTTGCCTCAGCGCAAAGGTGGTAGTTAAGTGGCCTGTCGAACTCTCTGACCGAGTGCTAAGCTCTCCTTAGGGAGGCTGGGGCACCACCACAACAACACTCTTGTAAGTATCTCAAATGTAATATCTTGAAAAAGACTTCAGAAGTCACCCCACAAAGGTGAAAGTGAACTTCATAACCATCCTGAGTCTATTGGATCAACTCAGCCCAGTTAACCTGACTCCTTCCATGAAGGCAGCCAACATAAATACCTCATTCACTTCCCACAAGACAACCATCTCCTATAAACCCTGACAAACAGCGGCACTACAGAAAACAGTTGGCCAGAAGAAGAGCCAGAAGAATAATTAACCTATTATCCTCCTTTGGCTCCTTATAAGATGATCAAGATCATCTTATAAACCAGTGGTCCCCAAACTTTTCTAAACCGTGGACTGGTTGGGGGGGTGGGATCCGTGAGGGGGGCTCCCCCCATGTGGGCAGGCGGGGTGTGCTCATGTGCATGCACGGGTGTGCAGGGCGCACTCATTGGTGTGCAGGGGCACACTCGTGTGCATGCATGCATGGGCGACATGCGCTCACAGGTGGGCGGGGCACCCATGCGTGCAGGAGGTGGACTGTGCATGGGGGGAGTGCATGCAGGGTGTTGGAAGATCTATCTCCGCAGCCTGGTCCTGCCAAGGCCACGGCCTGGTCCTGTGCCGCGGACCAGGGGTTGGGGACCCCTGTTATAAACCGTTTAGAATGACTGGTGTTAAAAGACTTAAAGAGGTCTAAAGAGAGGACAAAGAGCCTACATCAACCAACTAGTGGCCTGCATATGAAACCTGAGGACAATTACCTAAATCGAATATCTCTGGAACCAGTTGTGATAGTGAACAAGGGGCATTAACTCACATCTGTCAGTTACATCTGATGACCTAGAACTTGTGCAAGATAGAGGAAGTCACCTTTCGAGGATTACCCCACTGAGAGCAATCCTCCAAAACAAAAGTTAAGCAATACAGCTGACGCATGATAAGCTGTAGATCAGTTTCCACCCAACTTATCAAATTTCCTGCACGAATATAGCAGAATAGGATCAGAGAAGCCAAGACCTCTCTTTTTCCGGCAGAATTATGACATACCGCTTCTGCAGGAGACCTAGAGCCAATGATTTGCAATGCAATGGTTTCCACTCTTTTAATCTAGGGGCAATACCAGATGAGGGCCCCAAGAAGATATAAAGAGGATTAGAGTTAGGGTTCCTTCCTTCTGTCCAGCATCAGCATCTTCCTTCCTTCCTTCCTTCCTTCCTTCCTTCCTTCCTTCCTTCCTTCCTTCCTTCCTTCCTTCCTTCCTCCCTCCCTCCCTCCCTCCCTCCCTCCCTCCCTCCAGCATCAGCTCTGCCCTGGATGGAAAGAAGGGGAAGATACAGTAGGCATAAGCAGCCTCAGCACTGTATAAGAACAAGAAGATATTGGTTGCCCCTAAGCTACCCTCAAATTTAAATTGTTTGGATAGCCTTGGTGATAGGGCTCCTGAGCTGAAAGTGCTGCTGCTAAATGTTTGGTCTGTTAATGGGAAAACAACAGTCATCCTGATACTGTATGAGCATGCTGACTTCGCTTGCATTACATAGATTTGGTTGCATAAGGCTGGTGGTGTTAATTTCACTGTGCTTTTGTCCACCAGGATTTACTTTGCAATTCCCCAAGTTTGAATATATGCTTCTGAAAGTAGGAGCCAAGGACAGAATAGGGATCCTCTTTGTGTAACAACCTGTGGTGCGACAGCCTCTCTTCCAGAGCTAAGTGAACTGGTATCAGGGGTGGTGTTGGAATCCCCTCAGCTTGTTATGCTGGGTGACTTAATGTCCATGCCACGGCAGCTCTGTCAGGGGTGGCTCAAGACTTCATGTCCTCCATGATGGCCATGGGTCTGTCCCAAATAATATGTGTCCTACTGCAGGCCACACTTCGACCTGGTCTTCTATAACAGCATAGATGTCAGTGACCTGGATGTGGAGGAACTTTCTGTAGTTCCATTGCCATGGACAGAACATTATCTGGTGTGATTTGTACTCACTCAAATGCAGAACCATTGCAGGGGTGGGGTGGGGGTCAGACTAAGACAGTCCACCTGAGACAATTGATGGATCCAAATGATTTCCTGGTTGTTCTTGGGGTGTTTCCTCTCAACTTGGTGGGTGATTCCTTTGAATCCCTGGTTGATCTTTGAAATGGCAAAGGTCATTGACATTATTGCTCTTAAATGTCTCCTCCTACAAAGTAGAGCCAGAGAGCTGGTGGGGATGAAATGACCAGGGTGTAGATTGGAGTTCCTTTCATGCAACATCCTTCCTTCCGTGCAGCAGCAGCAGCTCCTCCCCCCTCCCTTCCTTCCATACAGAATCAGAATCAGCTCCTCCCTCCCTTTCTCTCTTCCTCACTATCATCCAGAATGAGGTCCATGCTTCATTCGGTTCAGTATCCGCTCCTTCCTTCATTTCATCTCCTCCCTCCCTTCCTCTGTGCAGCACCAACTCCTGCTTCCCTCTCTGCTATCTCCATCCAGAATCAGCTCCTTCCTTCCTTTTCCATCAGTTTCTACATTCCTGCATTCCTTCTGTTCAGCATCAGTTCCCTCCCTCCCTCCGGCAACTTCTTCTTTCCTTCCCTCTCTCCCTCCTTCCATCTAGCACCACCTCCCCCTTTCCTCCCTTCTGTGCAGCATCAGCTCCTTCCTTCCTGAGCTCCCCTTCCTTCCCTTCCTCCTTCCTTCTACCTAGCACCTCCTTCCTTCCTTCCTCCCTCCCTCCTTTCCTTCCTTCCTTCCTTCCTCCCTCCCTCCCTCCATCCCTGTCTGCCTGCCTGCCCAATGTGGTGCAGTAGTTAAACTAGTATTACAGTTAAAACCCTGCTGATGGTTAGCATTCAATCCAGGCAAATACTGGAAGATGGCTCGAGGTTCACCCAGGCTTCCATCTTTCAAATGATGGTAAAATGAGTACTGAGCTCACTAGGGGGTCAATGTTTAGCCTGTTTCATTAAAACTTAAACCACCCAGAGAGTGCTTTAAGCAGTATGGGATGATATATAAGCAGCACACTTTTTTGTTGTTGTTTACTTTATTCTGGAAGTGGTGGAAGAAACCACCACCGCTTTTGCTTTCTGGAAGCAAAGAAGGCTTAAGTCATGGATCTCGACAGGAGGAGAGTTTTAGGGCATCAGCTTGTTGCTGTTTTTTTCCTATGTTTCATTCTGCCAGCAACACCAGCCCTCAACTATGAGACAATGAGGACACTGATGAAGTGCTGTAAAAATAAATACAGTAAACATTTTCCAGATTACATACAAACAAAGCAAATCATGTTCCTCCACTTGAGTTGGAAGAAGAACCATTCTAAACTCTTTTTCTCATCAAGTCAACATCCTATATACCTACCAGGTAGGTACAGCAAGAACTGGAGGGGAAAGTTAAATGGTACCATCACTGAATAAGAAATATTTAATTCCCCAGAAAAAAGTTAAAACAGTTGCCATTTCAACAGCAAGTAGAAAAACATTTCAGACTCAAGGAGGAGGGTTGGGATGTTCAGTTGTGTGATCTGACACTTAGGTAAAGGACCCTTCTCATTCCTTCTAGCTCACTTATAGAGATAGAACAGTGTATGATGGTGATACTAACACAAATTTAGTGCTGTATCCTTTATAATTTTTCTCCCCTTATTCCAAATAAATATTAACATTTTCTGCCCTTATGGCAGCAACACATGGAAACTGCTAGCTTGAGACCTCCATGGAGGTGAAAAGAGATATCTATACCCACATGGGAGGTCTAAGGAAGTGCTCCTGGCCATAATCCAACCCACCCTAAGGGAGTGAACAATATGGTTAGCGGCAGCTGTTTGTCTTAGGCCAGAGCTGATTCTCTGCAGTCATTTCCATATGGCACAGAAAAAGGAACATCTCCACCTGTCATTGCCCAATTTGAGTCCAAAAAGCACTCTTAATGCAGCATGAAGAGGATTCTTGAGGACAGTAAAAGAACTCAGTGCATCTGAAAAAGAAGGGTCGAAGAGTCCAGTGGGAGACTCTGGTGTAGCTGGGCCAGAGCTCCATGCACACAAAGAGCCATCTTGTAAAGTGGATTGTGGTCCCAAACTCTGCTATCAAACAGCAGAAGAAAAATCCGATCCTTTGTAGCAAAAAAGTCTTTGATTTTCAGTTGTTGGTCTGGGGTGTGCAGGGTTTTCCTCCAGGACACCTCTTCTGTGTTGGCAAAGATAGTGTCCTTATCAATTGCAATAAGGTGGCTGGGGAATGTAGGTATGAGTTATCTGCCTGTGTGGGCAGCTGGGAGCACCACTTTGGTCAAGACTACACCAGGAGAATTTGTCTCCTCTTCAGAACTTGCCCTGTTTCAACTTGTCAATATGATAGGTGAGCTTCAGTGCTGGCCCCAGCTTCAAGCCCATGTACTTCATCATCATGTCACTGCGCAATAAAAGCAAAGCTTTGCCATCGATTTCCTGGAAACACAGAGCAGAAAAGACTACATTGGTGTGGTGATTTGTCAATCCTTGCACTGCTAGCAGATGCTGCAATGTATGGAGTTGAGGGCTGGCTCCAGTTCTAAGATTAAGATTATTATTGTTTGCATAATTCTGCTTTCAATGTGGAGAATGACAAGAAGTTCTGTAAATCAATGGAGGTCACATTTTTCCCCCTCAAATTTTTAAGCATAATGGCATAGTTATAAAAAGATGAAAATGCAATTGTCAGAGAGCTTAATTCTTCAGTCAGGACAATATTTCAAATTCCCCCCTTTTTTTTGTTGGCTCTCTGCAAGCTTTGCAAAGTACTGATAATTTGGAGCTCTGCTCTATTACAGCTCCAAGTTGGAAGAACTCAGCCAATGTACAGCTAAATGATCTTATACACTTCTGTTCCATGGATGGGAACAGTGTAATGCAGAAGAGGGAAAAAGCAAACACAGTATTTAGTTGCATCAACAGAATTATAGTGTTAAGATCAAAGGAAATAATACTACCACTCTGTTCTGCTCTGAGCAGAATTCATTTGGAATACTATGCCTAGTTCTGGGCACAAGAGACTAGAAAGGATATTGACAAGCTGAAATGTCTTCAGAGGACGGTAAGCAGGATAGTAAAAGATCTAGAAACTATACTTTATGAGGAATGACAGTAGGAGCGGAGTATGGTGAGCCTGGACAAGACAAGACTAAGGAGTAATATAATAGCTATCTTCAAAAATCTGTATAGTAATCTATAGTTGGGTAGGATCTGAAGTAGTGGCTTCAAATTATGAGAAAGATTTCTTTGCCTAAACATGAAACACATTTTGACCACAGGAGCTGTTTGACAGTAGAATGGACTACCTCAGAGATTGGTGGAATCTTTCAGAAATGCTTTAACTGTGGATTTCCTGCTTTGTCAGGGAGTTGGACTCTTGGAGTCCCTTCCAGGTCTTCTGTTCTAGGATTCCATGGCCCTTCTGACTTCCTAATCTGGTCCTTTGGTCCAAATAGCCACATTCCCTTCGTAACATGAGTATTTTCAGTTTCCTAGCTTTTTCACACCATGGTAGACTAGAGGGTCGGGGAGGGGGAGTTGCCATTATTTATAAAAATACCTTAGACACTGTCAGGCTCTCTGCTTTGGCAATCCCAGGCCTAGAGGCCCTCCACATGTTGGTGGGGACCAGGGATGAATTTGGGATGTCGGTGGCAGTGTTGAGGTTCCCCAGGCTCCTTGTTCTGGGGGACTTCAACATCCATGCTGAGATGGAGACCACTGGTCCAGCTCTTGTGTTCTTGGAAACCATGGCTTCCTTGGACATCTCCCAGCATATTAACGGCCCCACCCACATGGTGGGGCACACGCTAGACCAGGTGTTTTCCTGTTGATGTTCTGGTGGATGGATGGTACGCTGCCACTACCAGGGCTGTTGATATGATCACACCCAAATGCTCCCTCCATTGCCAAGCCCTCCCAGCTCCCCGGTTTAACCAACAATTGCAGGCAATGAAGCAGAACAGGAGGAGCTGGAGAGCATCTGGAGCCTTGATGTAATCTAATCTAAAAGCCGCAAAAATCATGTCAAGCATCTACTTAGCTAAGGTGAAGGCCACTAGGAGAACACACTTCACTATCCAGATAAGCGAAGCTCAAAACCACCAGGCTGAACTTTTTCGTATAGTACGCGAAAAAGTTATCTGGGATTGGTCACAGTGATAGGCCTCCCAGTAGTTTTTCATGTGACCAATATGCGGCCTTTTAAAACCATGAAGTGGAGGCCATCCGCCGGGAGCTTGACCATCCTTCTTCTCCAGTAGATTGAGCCGAGATGTCCACTGCACCACCTTACCCAATGAGTTTAACACAGTTTCAGCCTGTGACATCGGTAGAGGATGACAGGGTGCTTGACTGCTGTAGGGCCACCGTAACCTCTCTAGATCCTTGCCTGGCCTGGCTCATAAAAGCAGCAAGGCCTGTAACAACAGAATAGGCCACGGCTATTATTAATGGGTCTCTCCTTGAAGGCAGGGTTCCCTGAGCCCTCAAGGAGACACTTATTACGCCTATTCATAAAAAACCTAACTTGGCGGCAGACAATATTAACAACTATCAACTTATCGCCAATGTTCTCTTCCTTAGCAAGCTAGTGGAGAGAGTGGTGGCCAATCAGCTTCAGGCACTCCTGGAGGAGACTGATGCCCTTGATCCATTCCAGTCCGGTTTCATGGCATGGAGACGGCATTGTTTGCCCTGCAAGATGACCTTTTGAGGGAGACTGATGGGGTAAAATGGTCTTGTTGGTCCTCCTCGACCTATCAGCGGCCTTCGATACCATCGACCATGGTATTCTCCTGGACTGGCTCTCTGGGTTGGGGATTTGTGGCCTGGGCCTGGCTCTTGTTCTTCCTTGAGGCCTGTCCTCAGATAGTACAGCTTGGACTCTTAATTGTGGAGTCCTTCAGGGGTTGATCATCTCCTAAATGCTGTTTAATATCTATATGAGGCCCCTGGGGAAGGTCATCAGGAGTTCTGGAGCTTCATGTCACCAATATGCGGATTACACCTAGTCCTATCTCTCCTTCCATCCTTCTGCAGAGGATGCTGTTCCGTTCCTTGAGCGCTGCCTGGACGCCGTGCTGGGGTGGATGAGGGATAATAGACTGAGGCTGAACCGGGGAAAGATGGAGATCCTATGGGTGGGTACCCCTAGGGTTTGTGGGTGCCTCTCTCTCCTTTGGAGGGGCTACTCTCTCTGCTAAGGATGATGTTTGCAGCTTGAGTGTACTCCTGGATCCAGCGCTGTCAATGGAGCCTCAGATAGCGTCTGTGGTCCGCTACGCCTATTTCCATCTAAGGCGGATTGCCCAGCTACGTCCCTACCTTGACACTGGGTCCCTCACTATGCTGGTTAATACACTGATAGTCTCGAGATTAGACTACTGCAATGCTCTCTATGTGGGGCTGCCCATGAGGCTGCTACGGAAACTTCAGCAGGTCCAGAGTATGGCGGACAGACTATTGAGTGGTGTAAAGAAATATCAACGTATTTCCCCCACCCTGGCCACCCTGCACTGGTTACCTGTCTGTTTCCATGCTAGCTTCAAGGTGATGGTGCTAACTTATAAGGCCCTAAATGGTTTGGGACTTCAATACCTGACAGAATGCCTTCTCCTGACGAGATTGGCCTGTCCTATACGATCTTCCCAGGCCAGGCAGTTGACAGTATTGACCCCGAGAGAGGTCTAGGAAGAGAGGACCAGAAACCGAGCCTTCTCGGCTGTCGCTCCTCAACTTTGGAATAACCTCCCACCCAAAATTCACCTCGCCCCTTCACTGGGAATTTTCAAACTATTGTTAAAAACATGTTTTTTTCGACAGGCCTTCCTGGACCTTATAACACCTTAATACAGTGATTGGTCTTAACACTTATATTATTAGTCTTGTTGTCTTGCTTTTATATTATTTTATATTCTTTTAATTATTATTACTTAGATTTGTTGGTCGTTTGTGCTTATTTTGATTTTATAACTACTATATTTATTATTTTGAATTGTTCCTTGTTTAATATGTAAACCACCCAGAGTGGCCTTGGCAGCCAGATGGGCAGTATAGAAGTCAAATAAATAAATAAATAATAAATAAAATAAATTTTGTATGGTTTTATCCCTTTTCTAAATTATTGAAATGTCCCTCCTACAGATCATTTACTGACCTTAAAAGTTTAAAGTTAAAATACACTAACACTTTTGTTCTTACCCACAAATTAAAAAGGGCCCTCAGAAATTACTGTGAAATTGAAATTTGCACTGGGATTGAAAGAGATTCTACACCATTGCCCTATTCAGATAATCATGTTCGATATGGAAAATTCTTTAACATGGCCAAGGGTGCACAGTTTGGGTGTGCAGTTAGTTTTCTCTCCCATGACCTTTCCACACTTTAGTTATGCTCATGGTGCAGGCAAATGTCTACCTGGGATTTATTCCTACATCAGTGTCCCACCAATCCCCTAGTGGCATGTTTCTACTTGTCATGTACTTATCTATGGTCTACCTCCCATTTATTTATCTGACTATGCAGCAATGGCACAATGTGAATGTTTTATCTACTAACCCAGGAATATGACAAACAATAAAAATAATGGCATTCTCCTTATTACTTAAAGTGCTACTCTGAAACAGCCAGAGCTGCATAAGTGGAAAGTCACAGTACATTTTACTGTGCAATAAAAGGGATTCTTTACAATGTCAAATCAGGTCATGTCACTTTCAGCAGGGAAGGTCTACAGAGCTGTATGAGCCTTCCAAGCCAAGATGACCTTTTCACAGCATACATGAAATAAAGATTGCCAGGCCCACTGCACCATTGCCACAGCCACACTTCTACTGTCAAGAATTATCCTGTTACTACTATGGCTGGTTGCTGAAGTCTGACTCTGTATGGTGAAGGTTAGCCTGATAATGGGGACTTTCTCTAGAACACAAACAAAGGAAAGAATCTTTGTTAGAATCTAGCTCTTTGCACAGGGGGAACAGAATTTTTTGGGCAGTAGCACTTACAACAAAAAAGGACATCTACCCAACCAGAGACCCACACTCCTTGAATTATCATATTTACATGTTTTCGGAAGAGATCTGCATGGGGTCCCAGCTGGGGATCAGCTTCCCTCACAAACTGCATGACGTCTTCCACTCTCCAAGCAGAAGGGTCCCGGGTGCCCAACCGTGAGGTGTCTCGAGAACCAAAGTATCTATCTGACCCTAAAATGGCAAATATAGAGTCTTATATCTTCATGCAGAAAAAGTACATTGGTCTATACTAAGGATATTTCCAGGTAGTATTTTATAAAAGATGGCCACTTTTGGTCAATGTTACTGTTCAATTTATACTGAACACTTCTATATGATCAATATGATGGAAGAAAGGGATCAATTGCTTTTCCTCTCATATTGAGGGAAATAATACCATAAAACGTGGAGTTCTACAATTATCCAATTCCAGTTGCCACAATGACTTTACTGGGCACCCTCCTGCATTCTCACCATGCATATCTCCCAGCTCCAACTGCCCCTGCCACAGTACTGCCTATTTTAACTTAAAAGTACTGGATCTCTACTGCTTCTCTTCAGTTGCACTGGTGTGCCAATTCAGCAACACATGGGAAACACTGATGCACCAGGACAATAATCTGTATAATTGTGAGACTAAATACATAATTCCAGGGAGTTCATGGACAACATAATTGCTTCAGGGAGGGAGGGTAGAAGCAATATTCAAGAAGACTAATTCCTCTTTTTTATTGAAGCAACAAGATATGCACTAGTGAGATGGAAAGAACAGGGTCAACATTAAGCAGTGCCTCTTCTCAAACTTAGATTACCAGATTTAAAGGAAAACTAACAGAGCCATTCTAACATACACTTTTATTGACACAGTCTGCTTTATCAGATGCATGAAGCATTACCTCAAATTGGCAAATTTACATATATGTGTGTGGTGGTGGATGGGAATTGTAAACAGTGAGGACAGAGGGATTTGAAATGCAGGAACTTACAATAAGTTTTGACTACCTGCTGGGACAGTAGCTGGGACAGTAACACAGACATTGTTGTATTTGCAACACTGTCCAATTATCCTTCTCTTTGCTATAATTACTTTTGGTTAAACACTTTAAAATGAACAAACCTAGAAGCTATGCAACAGATTTAGGGATATATATCTGTCTCTCCAGCCATCCACGCGGCTCCAGTAGGACTTCCTCAGCCCAAGATTTACTAAACTTCCAAACATGTCTTGTTCCTCTTCCTTGTTCATAACACTGAAAATACGAGACTGAAACTAAAAATGCTTTACAGAGAAATTGTTTTAGTTGTCTTACCCCCAGCACTAAGCCTATGCAAGACAGAGATACCACATTGAGTGAGGCTTGAGGGCTGGTGAAGATGCCTGTATCCCTGAAGTCTGTAGTCTCTTGAGTTCCTGCTGGGACTGGATGCACTGACAGCATTCAAGGCAGAATCCATAGGGTCCAGGCGAGGTTCCAAGGGACCTGGGAGGCCATCATTCAAAATGAAAGTTTCACCTGGAACACACACAATCCACCAGTGAGAGATGCACCGATGCTAGGTACAGTGCTGCTGTAGGCACAGACCTGTGAGCCAAACAGCAATAAGAGCCAGGTTTCACCCAGTTTAGAAAGTTGGAAAGGAAGCAGGGGTGCATGGGTGGGACGTCCATTGAAGTGTTCACTTTCACTCACAACTGAGAGATAATTCTTTTGGAACGACTTCTCTAATATCCCAGCACCAGTTCAAACTCTGTAAATTATGCTTCATATTTCATGATCATTATTTATGTTTTGCCCTTAAACAGAAGTCTAGCTATGTAGACTTTTGGGAGCTCTTCTGAGTCTCTTTTCATCCAGGCCAACATAAGGGTGACGCTCACAAACTTTATTTTTATTAGCAATCTGAGGATTTGCTTCGGCTTGGGAAGGAATTAGGATGCAGATTGACTCTACTTCTGTCAACATCTCTCAGCTGCCTGAAAAGGCTAATGGTGAATTCATCATGCCAGTGCTTCTTTTTCCCTCTTTCTTGCACCACTGAACACTGGAGTAAGAGTGAGTTTAGACATTCCTGTAACCATGCCTAGGTGTTTCCTTATGCTCAGTTTCTAACTGTTTGGAAGTATATACATACTCAGTTATATGGTTTCATTTCTTCCTGCTGTTAGGAAGGAAAGCTTGTATGATGGAGAAACCATATGTGGACTATCTCTAACCCTCATTCAAAGAACAGGGAGAAAAGATATCTCCTCCTCCATTGTGGTCATTTGCTTCCTTTATGGAGAATGAGTAAAATAAGTAATGAAACCCACAATCACTATAGTTGGTTAGTCTCACAAGGACAGGAGAGAATAGGGTTCACCCTATTACCATGCAGGACCTAATTTTAAACACAATGGAACTGCATAGAGAACAGCTAGTCTGAAGTATGGGAAGGTCCAAAGGAATGGAGAGAGGAGTAACAATAGTCTGGAAAAATTGTTAGCTTGTTTACTTATGTGATTTCCCTTTTTAATATAATTAAGTAAGTGGATGTAAGAATACTCTTTTGCTCTCTGGAATTTTACCCTTCTCCCATCCTTACTCACCCCTTCCTTATTTCCCTGTACCCACACCTCAACCCTTACCCTTATTGAAAATTAATTCAAAAAAAGAGAGAACAGCCAGCCTGAAGAAGAGTTATGTGGAACCTAAAATCTTGTTCACTACTTTGTGAAATTTTAATAATTATATGCTGTTGATTCTAACTTCTGAGGACATTGCTATTAGTAAAAAAGAAATACTACGAGGTGATTTTTAGCCATTTAGAAAGGTGCCACAGCCTTTGAAGCCACTGATGAAAAAAAGAAAAAGAAAAGGGCATGGAAACTGGAATTTCTTATGTGCTGCTGACTCAGAGTTATACTAAACAAAATAGAGGAACTCTGTACCAATATTGTCTTTTTGCCACACAAGTGGATATATGACCTTGTGCAGATTGTCATGGCACATGTGAATTATGAGGATCTGAGTGGCTGAACTATGGCATCAACTTTAAATGGCCCAAACAGATGCAGTGTGTTGGTAAATCATAGCATGAGAATATGTTCAATATTCACCAGTGTGGTCAATCAAAATAGTCCTCTGCGATTCAAAATTTCTTATTCAGATCTTACAATCTAACTTTTGATCAGTCCATATAATGGAACAGATAAATAAAGCCACCCTTTTCACTAAAACAGTGAGGTGACACTTGTCAGCATTTGGAATTACAAATGTGTGCCAATTGCAAGGAGAACAAACCTATCCATTTTGAAGGAAATCAACCCTGAGTGCTCACTGGAAGGACAGATCCTGAAGCTGAGGCGCCAATACTTTGGCCATCTCATGAGAAGAGAAGACTCCCTGGAAAAGACCCTGCTGTTGGGAAAGTGTGAAGGCAAGAGGAGAAGGGGACGACAGAGGATGAGATGGTTGGACAGTGTCACCGAAGCTAGCAACATGAATTTGACCAAACTCCGGGAGGCAGTGGAAGACAGGAGGGCCTGGCGTGCTCTGGTCCATGGGGTCATGAAGAGTCGGACACGACTTAACGACTAAACAAAATCACATTCTGTATTTTTTATTTACCCCCAATACCCTGATCCAAATCCCCTTCCCTTACCTAATGGAAAATTAATAATAATAATAAAAAGGAAACAATGCAGTAATAACTACAAGTCAGCACGGATTTGTCAAGAACACCACACTTCAAGAAGGATGCTGACAAATTGAAACAAGTTCAGAGGATGCTTTTGAATTGTGGTGCTGGAGGAGACTCTTGAGAGTCCCCTGGACTGCAAAGAGAACAAACCTATCCATTTTGAAGGAAATCAACCCTGAGTGCTCACTGGAAGGACAGATCCTGAAGCGGAGGCTCCAATATTTTGGCCATCTCATGAGAAGAGAAGACTCCCTGGAAAAGGCCCTGATGTTGGGAAAGTGTGAAGGCAAGAGGAGAAGGGGACGACAGAGGAACGAGATGGTTGGACAGTGTCATCGAAGCTACCAACATGAATTTGACCCAACTTTAGGAGGCAGTGGAAGACAGAAGGGCCTGGCGTGCTCTGGTCCATGGGGTCACGAAGAGTCGGACACGACTAAATGACTAAACAACAACAACAACAAAAAAGTAGCGTCTGCTCTATACAAGGTTACAAACACTTTTCCTTTCATATGGCCACTGCTGGGGCTGAAGATCAACTCCTTAACTGCCTGTAGTTTTGATGCTGCTAGAACATATAGATACACCAGTGTGGTGTAGTGGATAGTGACAGATTCAGGATGCCTGGGTTTGAATCTCCGCTCAGCCATGGAAAATCACTGGTGGTGTGGAATTGGTAAAGCCACTCCTTAAATATTTCACTTACCTTAAAAGTCCTATTAGATTTGTTATACATCAGTTCCAGATTGACAGCATATAGCAACAAGTAAATATGAATTTAATTCTTTAAAAAACCACTGATTTATGAATATGGAATATTCTGCTTCTGTACCCACAACTCAAAATGCCAGGAATGGCCCACTATTGCTGCATGATATCGTTCCTGCGTTGCCAGGAGAAAAAAGAATGCCAAGTTTTACATAGTAAAAGATAGCCTGAATATTGACAATACCAATGGCAGCAGTCAAGATGGTCTACAGGATACCTTTTTCTGCTCACTAACATTCACATTTGTTGAAAAACAGCCCTGATAATT
Source organism: Intellagama lesueurii (assembly GCA_037013535.1). Classification (NCBI taxonomy): domain Eukaryota; kingdom Metazoa; phylum Chordata; class Lepidosauria; order Squamata; family Agamidae; genus Intellagama; species Intellagama lesueurii. Next base: position 30,025 of record JBAJHW010000155.1, on the reverse strand, counting down.
GATTTGTTGGGGTAAGAATTGGTTAACTGATGAAAAAAGAGTCAGTTTTTTTTCCCTTGCATGGTGTCACTTTGTGAATGGTAGTGCTGCTGGGCGACTCTTGTTCAAAACCTTGACATTAGCCTATGAACTGTCTCAGGTTCCATGATCCCCACACTATTTCATATATACGTGAAAAACCTGAAAGAGGCTCTCCAGAATTTTATGGTCAGCACTGGTGTGCTGATGACACCCAACTCCATCTGGTTTTTAAGATCTTCCAGGAGGCCCTTCTCTCAGACCCCAGTATGTGGTCACCCAGCCGTCCAGTCCCTGCCAATTCACCTTGAATCTACCTTACTCTTAGTTGAAATTCTACTTGTAAAAATAACTTTATAGTTATTATGTGTTTCTGTTTCATCGATTTAAATATTTAGTGTTAAAAACAATAGCATTCTTGAATGAATTAATCAAGGAGTTAAAACTTTTTCCTTGGCCTTGAACAAATGAGTTCTCAATTTAGAAGACTGAACTCCTTTCAATGAGGTTAGTGCAGAAGGTTGGGAAAATGTTGTTTTTCCAGCTACAGGGCAATGTTATCCACCTTCTAGGCATGTCAGAAAGAGTACAGTGTTGTAAATATCAACCTACTCACAAGCCTGTAAAGGGTCACTTTTAAGAAATAGTACATACCCATTACCATGGATATCAGATCAGTAAACAGAATCTCATAAATTCTTGACATACAGCACTTCTAAGGATGTTACAAGTCACATGTTCACTGGGAAGAAGTTGTAGATATCAAAGAAAGATGAATGGTATCTTCTTATGGATATACTTGAGAAACACAACATTTCTAATTCTTTGGATGTGGTTTACCTCTAAGGGGCTGGGAACCCTTGGTTTCCACTCCTAATGTTTGGTGGGCTGCACCACAGTCTCTCAATTTTTCACTTCTCCCAGAAACCTTGGGTGAACCATTTGCCATATATGTCATGCACCCTGACTAGTTAGCAATAGGAAGTGACAGGCTGGTCCAGTCTCTTTAAAAGGCTACCTTGGGATTAAATGAGGCCTGAAGGCAAAATTACATTTAATTGGCATGTTTCATCCCTTGTAGATACTAGGATGAAATTGGTGAGGAGGTAACGGGTAACCACAAATTGGGGCCTGAGAGACTGAGAGAAGGGCCTCCTGGAAGATCTTAAAAACCAGATGGAGTTGGGTGTCATCAGCACACTGGTGGTACCAGGCCACAACATTCTGGAGAGCCTCTTTCAGGTTTTTCATGTATATGTGAAATAGTATGGGGATCATGGAACCCTGAGATACTTCACAGGCTAATGATCAAGGTGCTGAACAGGAGTCCCCCAGCGTTGCTACCATTCACAAAGTGAAACCACACAAGGAAAAATCCCATAAGCTAACCCCTTTTTCCATCAGTTAACCACTTCTCACCTAAACACAAAGCCTGTCAGGGCTGTTTTTCAACAAATGTGAATGGTAGTGAGCAGAAAAAGGTATCCTGTAGACCATCTTGACTGCTGCCATTGGTGTTGTCAACATTCAGGCTGCCCTTTGCTACGTAAAGTTTGGCATCCTTTTTCCTGCTGGCAACACGGCACGATACTGTGCACCACTAGGGCCATTTCCTGGCTTTTTGAATTGCGGGTACAGAAGTACAATATCCCACATTAATAAACCAGTGGTTTTTAGAAGAATTGAATTTCCTGACTTTTTAAAACATGAGTTCAAATATACATATCCTACATACAAATTCAATCAGAAATTTCCCTCATGTAGAATTACCCAGTGGTAGAAGATTCCAGACAATGAACATATGACTATGAGCATACTATGGTTACTGGGAGAAGACAGAAATGAGAACAGCTTGGATGTGGCTGTAATCCCTCTGTGCCAAAATATTTTGAAGGGCTGTTTTAGACTTAATGAAATGGTGTAGCAAAGGTGTGAGCTGGTAGAACACATACAATAGATATACTCTTTAACCTCTTGATTAAACTAATGTTGCTCTGCCTGCTCTGCCAAATGCAGACTGGAAAGCTATGTTCCAATTTCTAATCCCTTTCTTTCAGTTAGGCAAGCTAAGGAAGAAAAATACATTGGATTGAAAACTCTACGGACATGTTGTGTGCTCCCCCCCATAAATATGTCAGTTTGCTTTTTGAAATAAGAAAAAGGAAAAGGTTGGATTTTAAAAGAGTGTCCCTGAAAACCAAGGTCAAAAGCATCAATATTATGTGAAAGGAAAATAGTAAAGACAGACAAGGACAAAAATCAAATTTAAAATGTGGTGTTGGTACAGATACTAAAGGCAGCCAGAAAAGTGGGTGCTCAATCAAATCAAGTCTGAACTCTCACTTGAGCAAAAATGAGCTGCTTGAGCCTATCCTACCATGCACGTATAATGGAAATACAAAAGTGACCAGAATAGACTATATTGCTGGGAAAAGTGGAATGGAGCAGGAGGAAAACAGGAAACTCTAACACGAGATGGGTTGACTCAGTAAAGGAAGCCACAGATGTTAGTTTCCATGATCTGAGCAGAACCTAATGCTCAGATCAGACAATAATGGCTGCTGTTTCCTTGCTTGCAAGTAAACTGGGTAAAACTTGCTCTGAGATCATCCCCAGCCACAAAGCAAAAAGAGAGTAATTTTTCAGCTTAAATGAGTGAGCTGCTGGATATTATTCTCTTTTTGAAAATATCTTTTAATATATTTTCACAGGAAGCAGTTTAAAGTGTTTTGCCAGATTGCTTAACTGCTTTGTTTCAGAGTGGCAGGGTCAAAAGGTTAGAATCTATTTAGAATCTTGGGAAACTTTAAAGAGAAAGCGGTAAACTCAGCATTTTTATGGTTGCAAAAGTACTAATTGACTTCAAAAGTACTAGAATGACTTTATTTGTGTCAAAGAAAAAAAGCACATGCCAGGGATGCTTTTCTTTCCAGGTATGCTAACTTTCTCTTATAAATGTATTTGATTTATTTTAAATTAACTAGAGATTTTTGGTCGCTTGGTTTTGGATTAGGTAAAACTGTTACTTTTAAAAAAATCATAACTCAAAAGCCCTTTGCCCAAATGTCCCCAAATTTCACAAAGAGCAGGAGCAGACTCACACAGTACTAAATTTGGTGCTGATCTAACTCCTGTTTTTTACATTAGATTTTTTTTTTGGACTGCCACTCTTTTCAGAGTTACCTGGTAGAATGTGTTTTTTTCAAGCTGTGCAAATATCATGACTGGGCTCTTGCCCAGTCATAATGCATGCTCAAGTGGATGTGGAAAAATAAAACAACTACCTGCTGTAAGGATGGAACCTAGCGTTGAGAGACACCACTGTTTTTGGTAATTTAAATAACCTGGAAACCTCAGAGGAATGCTGCATTGAGGGAGTTAGTAATTTTTAGGATTAAAAATTAGTAGACTAGCATTAGTCCACCACACAAGTGGGAATGACCCATAGGGGGAAAAAAAGGATGGAAGTCACTTCCACCCAAGACAAAATCCTTCTATTCTGACAGTGTGGGAGTGCCTGCAAAATATGAAACATCCTGGCACCCATACCTAGTACTCTGGATCCTCATGTTGCTCAGATAAGATCAGCTTTCCATTGACACAGTAGCAGGACTACAAGAACTAGTCAGCTATTTAGTGGCCAGACCTGATCAGGTTTGAGCAATCTGACATTCTCCTAAAGCAGAGACTCTAAGACAATGTGTGACAAGACCTTGTACTACTACTTTGCTTCTCTGATAAGGAATACATGACATAAAACATTTCAGGGCTTATCCAGTTGATACTAATTTCATAAACTGGGTGTACTGTATCAATACTCCTAAAAGCAGAGGGCTGACAGCTGCAAGAACTTCATCCTATACTAATCCTCCACTTACACATACACTAAAAGAGATGAGTGAAACTGGGTCATGGCCAGTTTCCTACATCCATCACATGATAATCTAGAAGAAAGAGTGATCTTCAAGTATGTTTCCTTTACTTTCAGCTGTCAAGTGCAGAATTTGACACAGGACACATGAAGCATAGTCATATGAACTACCGTGTTTTCCCGAAAATAAGACAGGGTCTTATATTAATTTTTGCTCCAAAAAACACATTAGGGCTTATTTTCAGGGGATGTTTTATTTTTTTAATGTACAAAAATCTACATTTATTAAAATATGGTCATGTCATCTTCTTCTGGTTGCTGCACTATGGTGGAAGGCAGGGTTTCACTTAATGGGCTTATTTTTGGGATAGGGCTTATATTACGAGCATCCTGAAAAATCATACTAGGGCTTATTTTCAGGTTAGGTCTTATTTTCGGGGAAACAGGGTATCAGTTCGTACATCTACATTTCCTAGCAGATCCTATAAAATAAACTTTAGCAAGAACACTAGAGAAGTATTTTCATCCTTCAAGCAGCCTTAACAAGGACTGACTGGTAGGACTAAACTTGCCCTGTTGATTGAAAAAAAGGCAGATGGTTCTTGTCTCTGCCCTCTAATATGTCAATGACAACTAAGTAAAATATGGTGAGAGACAGGAGGAGCCATTTCCATTGAACAGGTCATATATGCTTTCCAAGAGTAATCTGTCCTATGTGAAATACTACTTGTATGTAAAAAGATACAGGGCCACTTAAAAATAGAAAATTAAGATTTTCTGCTTTCTATATTCAGTGTGCTGACATTTCTACCTCAAACAACAATAAATCTTCCTAAAAACTCAGTTGGCTCAAAGAAAGATTGCATCTATCTCAGCACCCTGCTTCCCTGTATCTTATTAGATGAAGGGTAGAAAACTCCTGTCAGCCAAGAGGTCAGATTCAGTTTCTGATAAGATGCTTGGGGCTCTACTCCAGTTGTGGGAAGACTCAAAAGCAAAAGGGTGGGACTAAAAGCTTAATATTAGCTTAGTATTAGCCATATTAGCTTAAAGCTGTTACTGCCAGTAACTACACATTTGTTGTTCTCATGTGCTATTAAGTCACATCCAAATTATAATGGCCCTATGATGACGTTATCTCCAATATCTCCTATTATTGCTCAGATATTGTAAACTGAAGGCTGTGGCAACTTTTGTGCAGGCAATTCATCACACATTTGGTCTTCCTCCTTTCCTAACTCTTCCTTCCATTATTATCTTTCACAGTGAGCCTTGTTTCTTCATGATGTGCCCAAAATGGGACAGCCCAAATTTCACCATTTTTGCTTCTAGAAGGAGTTCTAGAAGGAATATTTTATTTTATTTATTTATTTAATTAATTTATACCCCGCCCATCTAGACCAAAGTCTACTGTGGGCGGCTAACAACACATTTATAAAAACAATAACAGTATAAAATAAAATAATACAGCACTTGAGGGAAATAAACTGATCAAAAAGAACAGAGAGAATAAAAAGGGAGGTGGAGTTGCAGTATACGTATGTCAAAAATATGCATTCCTGCACAGAAACACAGGAAGAGGAGATGGGCTGTCCCATCAAGAGCATCTGGATCAAGCTGACTGGGGCAAAAAACAAAAGGAACTTGGTAGGTGGAGTCTACTATCAACTGCCCAATCAAAGAGAGGAAGCGGACAAAACTTTTGAAAAACAAATTCCAGGGTTTTCAAAGAGACACAATGTAGTAGTGATGGGAGATTTCAATTATCCAGATATATGTTGGGAGGCAAATTCTCCCAAGTATAGCCCTTCCAAGAAATTCCTGGCTTGTGTAATTTTCTCCTACAAAAAGTGGAGAAAGAAACTAGAGGATTTGCTATCCTTGACTTGATTCTGACCAACAGAGATGACTTGGTGGGGGAAGTGGCAGTACAGGGAACTCTAGGCGAGAGTGACCATGTCCTTCTAGAATTCTTGATTTCAAAGGAACGAAAAGCAGAGTGTAGCCACACACTTCTGCTGGGTTTTAAAAAAGCCAATTTTAATAATCTCAGAACAAGGATAAGAAAGGTCTCATGGCAGGAGATCCTAACAAGAAAAGGAGTCCAAGAAGGGTGGGAGCTTCTAAAAAAAGAAATTCTAAAGGCACAACTACAAACAATTCCAACAAGAAAAAAAAGGCCAGTGTGGCTTCACAAAAAGCTCAGGGAGGACCTAAAAACCAAAAAAGACATGTAGAGGAAGTGGAAAGAAGGCCAGGCCACCAAGGATGAGTACATATAAGTAGCAAGGAAATGCAGGGATGGCATTAGGAGGGAAAAAGCTGAGAATGAGTTGAAGTTAGCTAGGGATACTAAAAGCAATAAAAAAGCATTCCTCAGATATGTGAGTAGCAAAAGACAAACAAAAGACATAGTGGCACAGCTCCACAATGGAGATGGAAAAATGATAACAGATGACTAAAAAAAGGCAGAGGTGTTCAATTCCTATTTTAGTTCAGTCTTTTCCCATAAGACAGACTATGAACTTCCAAACAAATTGGAAGTGTAAGGGGGGGGGGGGGGCGGCGGCAGCTAGATTGCAGCTGGAGATTGATAAACAAATAGTCAAGGAATACCTTACCACCTTGAACGAGTTCAAATCTCCAGGGCTGGATGAACTGCATCCGAGAGTACTGAAGGAACTGGCTGAAGAACTCTCAGAACTGCAATCCATTCTTTTCTTGAAATCATGGGAAACGGGCGAGATGCCATAGGATTGGAGGACAGCTAATGTTGTTCCTATCTTCAAAAGGGGCAAAAAAGAGGAACCTGGGAACTACAGGCTAGTCAGCCTGACCTCAATCCCAGGCAAACGTCTGGAACAGATCGTGAAGCGGTCATTGTGAAAGCACCTAGAAAACAATGCAGTAATAACGAGAAGCCAACACGGATTTGTCAAGAACAAATCCTGCCAAACAAATTTGATCTCATTTTTTGATCAGGTCACCTCCCTGATAGACAGAAGGAATGCTGTAAATGTAGTATATCTTGACTTCAGCAAAGCTTTTGACAAAGTGCCCCATGATATTCTGATTAGAAAGCTAACTAGGTGTGGGCTGGATAGATCAAGTGTCAGGTGGATACACAACTGGCTACAGAATCGTACTCAGAGGGTGATGATTAATGGTCCTTCTCTAACTGGGAAGAGGTAACAGTGGGGTACCCCAAGGCTCAGTCCTGGGCCTGGTGCTCTTCAATATTTTTATTAATGACTTGGATGAGGGAGTGCAGAGAATTCTTGTCAAATTTGCAGATGATACCAAATTGGGCAGAATAGCTAATACCCTAGAAGACAGAAACAAAATTCAAAATGACCTTGGTAGGATGGAGCACTGGGCCAAAAACAACAGAATGAAATTCAACAGGGATAAGTGCAAAGTACAGCACCTCGGAAAAAGAAACTAATTGCACAGTTACAAGACGGAGGATACCATAGCAAAACTATGAGCAAGAAGGATCTTGGAATTGTTGTAGATCACAAGCTAAATATGAGCCAACAGTGTGATGTGGCTACAAAAAAGACAAATGCTATTTTAGGCTGCATTAATAGAAGCATAGTTTCCAAATCTCACGAGGTGCTAGTCCCACTCTATTCAGCACTGGTTAGGCCTCACCTTGAGTATTGTGTCCAGTTCTGGACACCACACTTCAAGAAGGATGCTAACAAATTGGAACAAGTTCAGAGGAGGGCGACAAGGATAATCAGGGGGCTGGAAACCAAGCCTTGTGAGGAAAGGCTGAGAAAAGAAGACTGAGGGGTGATATGATAGCACTTTTGAAATATTTGAAAGGCTGTCATACAGAGGAGGGGCAAGATCTGTTCTCGATCATCCCAGAGTGCAGAACACGCTCAATGGGCTCAAGTTAAAGGAAGCCAGATTTCGGTTGAACATCAGAAAAAACTTCCTGTTAGAGCAGTATGACAGTGGAACTAGTTACCTCGGGAGTTGGTGAGTGCTCCAACACTGGAAGCGTTCAAGAAAAACTTAGATAATCACCTGGCAGATATGCTTTGATTGTATCCCTGCATTGAGCAGGGAGTTGGACTTGATGGCCTTGTAGGGCCCCCCCTTCCAACTTCACTTTTCTATGATTCTATGCTTGATTTGATCTAGCATCCACTTGTCCGTCTTTCTGGTGATCCATGGTATCCACAAAGTTCTCTTCCAACATTATATTTCAAAGGAATATAATTTTTCAAATTTCATTATATTTCAAAGGAATTTCATATTTTTCTTGTCAGCTCCAGTTCATCTGTAGTCATGATTTTTGTCTTAATGTTCAACTGCAATTCTACCTTTGCACTTTATTCTTTCACCTTCTTCAGGAGTCATTTCAAGACTGCCCAATAAAGGAGAGGACTCAGATGAAACTTTTGAAAAACAAATTACAAGGACACAATGCAGTAGTGTTTTCAATTATTCTGATATCTGTTTGGAGGCAAATTCTGCCAATTATGGCCCTTCCAAGAAATTCCTGGCTTGTGTGGCTGATAATTTTCTCCTACAAAAAGTGGAGAGAGAGACTAGAGGACTAACTATCCTTGACTTAATTCTAACTAATAGAGATGATTTGATGGAGGAAGTGGCAGTAAGGGGGACTATGGGCAAGAATGACCATGTTCTATTAGAATTCTTGATTTCAAAGGAAACCAAAGCAGAGCGTAGCCACACATATATGCTGATTTTTAAAAAGCCAATTTTAATAAACTCAGAACAAGGATAGATAAGGTCCTATGGCAGCAGACCCTAACAAGAAAAGGAGTCCAAGAAGGGTTGGCTCCTTCCAACTCAATGGAGATTGAAAAATATGAGCATGAGCAGAATCTGAAGTATACCTGATTTACTTATTCTCTAAACAGATATAGGTTTAGAAAGCACACCTGAGGTTTCCAGGTAAATTAAAACTATGTATATGAGATAACCTCAGAAAGGATTCAGGGATGCTAATTAAACTTGTGAATGACACAAAATTGGGTGGAATAGCTAATGCGCTGTTTCTGGAAGACATGAACAAAATTCTAAATGATCTAGATAGGCTTGAGCACTGGGCTGAAAACAACAGAATGAAATTCAACAGGGATACGTGCACAGCAAACACACAGTTACAAGATGGGGTGATACCTGGCTCAGCTATACTACAAGTGAGAAGGATCTTAGAGTCATTGTAGATCACAAGCAGAATATGAGCCAACAGTGTGATGTGGATACAAAAAAGGCGAATCCTATTTTAGGCTGCATTAACAGAAGTATAGTCTCCAAATCCCGTGAGGCACTAGTTCCCCTCTATTTGGCACTGGTTAGGCCTCATCTTGAGTACTGTGTCCAGTTTTGGACACCACACTTCAAGAAGGATGCTGACAAACTGGAGCAAGTTCAGAGGAGGGCAACGAGAATGATCAGGGGGCTAGAAGCCAAGTCCTATGATGAAAGACCAGAAGAAGTGGGCATATTTAGCCTTAAGAAAAGAAGACTGAGGGGAGATATGATCACATTTTTCAAATATTTGAGGGGCAGGATCTGTTCTTGATCATTCCAGAGTGCAGAACATGCAACAATCGGCTCAAGTTACAGGAAGTCAGATTTTGGTTGAAAATCAGGAAAAAACTTCCTGTTAGAGCAATACGGCAATGGAACCAATTATTTCAAGACACAGTGAGCACTCCAACACTGGAGGCATTCAAGAGAAATTTAGACAACCACCTGACAGATATCCTTTGATCTGGATTCCTGCATCGAGCAGGGGGTTGGACTCAATGGCCTTATAGGCCCCTTCCTACTTTATTATTCTATGATTACTTTTTTCTGTCAGTAATATGTTGTTATCTGCAAACCTTCATGTAGGTAAAGGTTCCCCTTGACAAATTGTCCAGTCGTGTCCGACTCTAGGGGGCGGTGCTCATCCCTGTTTCCAAGCCGTAGAGCCAGCATTTGTCCGTAGACAGTTTCCGTGGTCACATGGCCAGCGTGACTAGACACGGAGCGCCATTACCTTCCCACTGTGGTGGTACCTATTTACCTACTCACAATTTTTACATGCTTTCGAACTGCTAGGTTGGCAGGAGCTGGGACAAGCGATGGGAGCTCACTCTGTTGCATGGATTCGAACTGCTGGTCTTTCGACCTTGCAGCCCAGAGGCTTTGCGGTTTAACCCACAGCGCCACCACGTCCCTCAAACCTTCATGTACCTTCCACCTATTTTCACTCCTTCATCTGAATCTAATATTCTTTGCAGATTGAACAGATAGAGAGATAAAATACATCCTTGCCTACGAGAAATCAAACTGTTTTGCGATATTATGTCCTAGCTATGGATCAGGACAATCAAGAACAGTCCAGAGCCTTTCATGACCTACACAGTCAAATGGCTTGTTGTTGCCAAATATACAGTTGCCAATGTATATTTGCAGAATTATTTCTTATGCCTCTTCCTTTCCAGAATCTAGCTTGAATAGTAGGTGTTTCACACACTGTATATAGTAAAAGGTTGTTGCAATATTTGAATATCACTTAGCTTGCATGAAAAATTAATACAATGGTACTACATTTTCTGCACTTCTTGGGAGTCGTTTCTCAGAGATTGGAATGTATATTGTATATTTCCAGTCTGTGGGCCACTGTTTTGTTTTCCACATTTGTTGGCATGTTCTTGTCAAGATCTTGACAGATTCAGATTCTGCAGCTTGAAACAGTTATATTGGTATCCTATCTATTCCTGGTGGTTTATTTCTTCCTAGGGCTTTCACAGCAGCTTTGACTTCACATTCTAGAAACTGAAGGTTCTTCATCATAGGATGCTTCTTCCAAGGAATCTGTCATATTTGCATCTTTCTGTACAATTCTTCAGCATATTTTTCCAACTTATCTTCATTGCAGTGTTTCCTAACCTTGGAGTCGTGACCCCCAAGGATGTCACAAAGTGTTGGAGTTGTGGGTTGCCTTATCTGTGTTGTAGCCCATGTTAAATAATTTCTTCCTTGACCTTTTGGAGCCCGATATTACAGTTAGTATGTATGTGTATGTATGACAAACAGGCTTTTTGGGTGAGAAAGAAACCTCTGCTTTCTGAGAAGGGATTTTTTTACCCCATTAAAATGCATTTTCATGCAAATATGATGGGGGTTGCAGGTTACTTGGCTATTATAAAAAGGTATTGCGACTCGAAAAAGGTCGGGAATCACTGCTTTATTTTATCCTGGTCAGACAGTATGTTCCCCTGTTGATCTTTTGGTATCCCTACCCTGTTTCCCCGAAAATAAGACCTAACCTGAAAATAAGCCCTAGTATGATTTTTCAGGATGCTCGTAATATAAGCCCTACCCCCAAAATAAGCCCTAGTTAAGTGAAACCCCGCCCTCCACCATTGTGCAGCATTGTGCAGCAACCAGAAGATATGACTGTAAAATAAAACATCCCCTGAAAATAAGCCCTAATGTGTTTTTTGGAGCAAAAATTAATATAAGACCCTGTCTTATTTTCGGGGAAACACGGTAATCTAGATTTAAATTTTCCTTTGATTCCTTTGCTTTTGTGGAAGAGATCTCTTGTTTTTCTTCTTTTGTTCTGTATTCTTAACACCAATTATTATAATAATTCTCTTTACCTCTATGTGATACTCACTGAAAAGCTAGATTCAGGATTCTGACCCTACTTCTGTCACCATTTACTCTTGCTTCTCACCTTTCATAAATAATTTTAAGCATTTCCTCTGTCATCCATTTAGGCTTTTCTTTTATTTGGATTATAGGAACAGTCTTTCTACATCCTTCCAATAATATCTCTATTTTCAACCCACAGTTCTTTCATTTATGATAAACTGAATTTAGTAATACAAATCTATTTTTATATGGATTTTAAATTTATCATAAATGTTAATTAAACTATATTCTGGCACTATAATGCCACTAGTGTTCTGTTTTTGTTTGTTTGTTTAGCTTTTTTCCATTTTTTATACAGTATATTAACAATTTGTGGCCAGTACCACAATCTGCCCCTTGTGTTGTTTTAGCAGACAGCATACAGCTTCTCCACCTACAACTTCTAATTATGTAATCTATTTGATTTCTCTAATGGCCATCTGGTGATGTTTTTGTGTACAGTTATCTGTTTAGTTGCCTACAGAAATGAAATAAACATCAAGAAATGCCTTTCTATATTCTAGAATGTCAGAGAACACCCATAAATATGCTCAGAAAAGTTAGGTTACCTACCTGTAACCATGGTTCTTGTAGTGGTTCTCTGTGAATTCACACAAATGGGTTTATCCTGTGCCTGCGCAGGACGTTCGGAACTTTCTAGAGCTTAGAAAAAAGACAGACAGTTAGTCTCTCCCCCCCGAGGGTATATAAGCTCCGCCTCCTCCATCTTCCTTAGTTCCCCTATGTCCGCCATTACTAGAGAGTAGGTATAAGAACCCGGTATCGTGACGGACTGCGGGGAGGAAGGGAGGGATGTGTGAATTCACAGAGAACCACTACAAGAACCATGGTTACAGGTAGGTAATCTAACTTTCTTTGTAGTGGACTCTGTGAATGCACACAAATGGGTGATTAGCAAACTGACTCACCGGATGGAGGGCCGTCACGGTATCAGGGATGACAGTATCGCCCTTCCAAAGGCAGCATCATTTTTAGCTCTGACATCGAGGCGGTAGTGCTTCGCGAACGTCAGAGGATTGGACCAAGTAGCCGCTTTACAGATGTTTTGAATATGAATACCGCGATGAAGAGCGGTGGACGCAGATATAGCTCTGGTGGAGTGAGCTTTAAGTTGGTCCGGTACCGATTTATTTGCAAGCTGGTAAGCCATTTGTATGGATTGAACGATCCATCTCAATATTGTCTGAGAGGATGCGGGAGCACCCTTGTTATGTCCATGGTAGCACACAAAGAGACGGGAAGAGCGTCTAAAGTGCTTGGTTCTGTCCATGTAGAAGGCAATAGCCCGTCTGACGTCCAGGGTATGGAGCGTGCGCTCGACCGGAGTAGACGGAGATGGAAAGAATGTAGGAAGTATCAGCGGTTGATTCAAATGGAAGTCTGATACAACCTTGGGAAGAAATGAGACATCCAAGTACAGAGTAACTTTATCGGGATGCATTTGTAGGTATGGAGGGTCAGACCTAAGAGCTGACAGTTCACTAGCCCTTTTGGCAGAGGTTATGGCCACTAAAAAGGAAGTCTTGAGAGAAAGCAATTTCTCGTTACAGGTTGCCATGGGTTCAAATGGTGCTTTGGTAAGCGCATCAAGGACAAGTGGAAGCGACCATTGAGGTACAATGGGCAAAGAGGGCGGCCTGATGTTTTGCAGGCCCTTAAGGAATCTTTTGACCGTGCGGTGGGAGAACAGTCTGGCGGAGCTAGAGTGAGATGGCTGGTGAGCAACAATCGCAGAAATATATACTTTAATAGTGGAGTGTGCGAGCCCGAGTTTGAACAGGTGCAGTATAAAGGTAAGTAACGTTGAGAGTGTAACTGGAACTGATTGGAGTCCTTTGGACTGAACAAAGTTCGTAAAAGATTTCCATTTGTTACGGTATAGGCGAGAAGTCGATGGCTTCCGAGAGCGGTCTAAAATAGCACGGAATTCGGGGTTATCCTCCACGCCGTCAGGTGAAGAGACTGGACATCTGGATGGAGAAGGGCCCCGTCGTTCTGGGATAGTAAGGATGGAATTGGAGGTAAGTGGAATATTTCCTCCGTTATTCCTTGGAGGTGGGCAAACCAGGGTTGCCGTGGCCACCACGGGGCGATGAGTATCGCGTTCGCTTGGTATTGAATGATCTTGACTATTGTCTTGAGGAGCATCGGTATGGGAGGAAACAGGTAAGTGAGTTCTCCGGACCACGGTATGAGGAAAGCGTCTCCGAGCGACGCGGTGTCCCTGCCTGCTCGTGAGCAGAACTTGCGGCACTTGGTGTTGAGTTGAGACGCGAAGAGATCTAAGGTGGGTTGACCCCATCGATGGCATAGATCCTGAAAAACCGTCTCGTTGAGGGACCATTCGTGCATCCTGGTACGGAGCCTGCTGAGGTGGTCCGCTATATAGTTGTCCTCGGAAGCGATATGAATCGCTTGTGGAAAAATATGATGGGTACGGCACCATTCCCAGAATCGCATGGTGATATGGAGAAGCGGTAGGGATCGAGTCCCACCTTGTCGGTTGATATAGTGCATAGCTGTGGTATTGTCCGTGACAAGCTGCACTGTTTTTCCTTTGATACGTGGAAGAAAGGCTTGAAAAGCCTTCATGATGGCGAGCAATTCGAGTTGGTTTATATGGAGAGATCTTTCTCTCGGTGTCCATAAACCGTGAATCCTGAGCTCTTGGCAGTGAGCGCCCCAGCCAGAAGGGCTTGCGTCGGTCGTGACTTGTATGGACAGGAAAGGAGGTGGGAAGGGTTTTCCCTTGGAGAGATTGCGCGGAATTGTCCACCAGATGAGGTGCTTTGCTAAATCGGAAGGGACCTGCAGCTTTTTCCTTGGGGAGTCCGTTAAAGGGTTGAACTGGCCCAGGAACCAGGACTGGAGTGAACGCATTTTGAGTCTGGCATGAAGGACGACTGCCGTTGTGGACGACATGAGGCCCAGTAGATGCTGAGCATCGAATGCGGTGATGGTAGCCAAAGGTGGAAACCGTCGTATTGCAGCTCGAATCTTTTGGATTCTTTGATAGGGCAGAAATGCTCGTGCTCGGGTCGCATCTAGCGTTGCTCCTATGTAATTGACCAGCTGGGATGGTACCAGAAGAGATTTTTCTTGATTGATCACTAGACCTAGCTTGTTTAAGGTCTCAAGAGTTGTAGTTGTAGCAGCGACAGCCTCGTGGTAGGATGCGGCCACCAGGAGCCAATCGTCGATATAAGGAAAGAGTTTTATCCCCTTGGTACGGAGATGAGCCACTACAGGGGCCATGCACTTGGTGAATGTCCGCGGGGCTGTGGAGAGCCCGAACGGGAGGGCAGCAAACTGGTAGGTCATGCGGTGGAACCGGAACCGCAGATACTTTTGATGAGAAGGGTGAATGGAGACGTGAAAATAAGCGTCTTTGAGGTCGATGGTGACGAACCAACTCCCCTGGGAGAGAAGGGGAAGAATGGAATCGAGTGTTAACATACGGAACTTCCTGTAAATAATAAACTGATTGAGTTCTCTGAGGTCCATAATGGGCCTGATACCTCCATCTTTTTTAGGGACGGCGAAGTACCGAGAGAAGAAACCCCCGTGTAGTTCAACAGTTGGGGTTTCAACTATTGCCCCTTTGCGTAGGAGAGATGAAATTTCCTCCTGTAGAGCTGTTGAAAAGGGGGTGGTCTTAGCAAGATTTGATGGAGGGAGCTGGAAGAATTCTATGGAATAACCCTTCTCAATAATGGTTAGGACCCATTTGTCAGTCGTAATATTTTTCCATTCAGAAAGAAATGGAAAGAGTCTAGTTCGGTAAACGGGGTAGTTAGGTGTATTGCTTACCCCTGCGCTGAGGTTTACGAAAGGACTGCTTGTGTCCTTGGTAATGTTGCTGCTTGAAACTCGAAGGGTTGGACTGAGATGGTTGGAAGGTCCTGTCGTGTTGTTGCTGTCTACCATACCGAAATGGTTGGTACTGAGAAGATGCTTGGTAAGCAGGTTTCTTGTAAGTAGGTCTCTGATACCGATACGGTTGGTATGGTATGTAGGACTTTGCGGTCTTCCGCATTTTATGAATGTTTTCCATAATATCATCAGTTTTGGAATTAAAGAGGCCATCTGCATCGAAGGGAAGGTCTTCGATTTTGGTTTTTGTATCGTCCAGTATATTCGCCGCTCTGAGCCAGGCATGGCGACGGACAGCTACGGCTGTAAGCATGGATTTGGACGCAATGTCAGCTGTATGCTTTGCTGCTACTCTTTGCTGTCTAGTAAGAGTATTGGCCTCCTCGTAGACGTTGAGAAGTTCAGTCTTGGACGGTTCGGGGAGGCTTTGTAGAACAGGAACGATCTTATCCCATAAGTGCTTTTGATAAGCACCCATCGCGGCTTGATAGTTCGAAATCTTAATCAACAGAGCCGCAAGTGAATAAAGTTTTTTACCCAGGGCATCATTTTTTCTGCCCTCCTTATTAACAGGCGTAACAGAGGACCTGCTGCGGGATCTGTACTGAGTAGCCTCGACCACAATGGAATTAGGCATGGGATGCTTGGTTAGAAAATCCGAGTCGGAACCATGAGTCTTGTAATGGTGGTCAATTTTCCGAGGGATTTGAAGAGTCGCAGGCGACTTATCCCACGAAGCCTTTACTAACTCAAGGAGTGCTGGAATGAGGCTAAGACTAGGAGGAGATGACTTGTCCTGCTCCATATCGTGGAAGACAAGGTCTTTTTGTTGCTCAGGAACTTGTGCATCTAGGTGTAAAATCTTAGCCATGCGCAGTATAAGTTGAGCATAGGACGAGTAGTCTTCTAACGGGTATTGAGAAGAAGTACTCGGGGCACCACCATCAGGTACATCAGATTCCGAAGAAGCTGAAGAGTTGTCACGGAAGGATTCAGACACCAACGAGGAGGGACGGTGTGATATAGGTACCGTGTCTCTCGGTATTGGTTCAGCATCAGAGTGTACCGAAGGAGAGAAAGGCTCTGTATCATGGCCCTCGGGGCCAGAGTACATCGTCGCAGTCTGTACCGTGGGTCAGCCTGCGGAATGTTTGGACCGTTTTAGAGGCGCAGAAGGTGCCATCGGTGTCTTCCTCTTACGGGAAGTAGCAATTTGGGGTGTAGAAACATGCCCCTGTTGCTGTTGTAGAGCCTCAGGAGTTGGAGCCGAAGAAGGGTACCAAGCTGAGGAGGGATAATCCTGTCCCCTGAAGTTAGGTGGATAACCGTATCCTTGATATGGGTAGGGTTGGTATGGACCGAAAAATGGAGGACCATACTGTGCCGGCATTTGTGGACGGTATTGGTCCGCAGGATGCTGAGGTTGGTACGGAGAAATATGCTTACGCTTCTCCTTCCTCTTTCTAGGAGTGCGGGACGGCAGCTCCTGTTCCGATTGCGAGTCAGTATCAGCCCGCCCGGAAGATCTCGGGCTAGTATGGGCGATGGCCGCGCTGGGAAAAACCTCAGCCGCAAAATGGCCTGACGATGGAGACATGCTCATGATATCGTGAGCAGTTTGGGCCGGAGGAATGATCCGCTCCTCCATATCAGATTGCCCAATGTCGTCTCTAGAAGACTCCTCGAGCAATATAGGAGGTGCAGGAAGAGGCAAAGGTGCCGATTTGGGTGGCTTTGCCGACTTCTGAGATCTCACTTTGTCATTTTTCTTCTTTGAAGGGACAGTCGACCTGGAAGCCTTGGTGGAAACCGGCTTAGGCGGTCTAGAGGAGTCCTTCTGCTTGGAAGACGAAGAGCTCAAGGTAGGCTGAGAAGAATCGAAGGCAGTGGTGCCTGTTTTAGGTACCTCCGCACGTAGAGGGTTTGGGGAGGTGGTAACGGAAACCTCCATAGCAGGCTTGAGGGTTCTTTCGTAGAGAAAGGCCCGAAGGCGTTGAGACCGCAGTTTAAGAGCTTGTTTGGAAAAACTTCTACAAGCGGTGCACGCCTGAATAAGGTGGGATTCCCCCAAACAAAAAAGGCACTTATCGTGCTGATCCGTTAGCGGAATTTTCCGAAGGCAAACGGAGCACTGTTTGAAGCCCCGCGGGGCCATAAAAAAGGGGGGAATCCGGGAGAGGGGGGGGAAGGCGGGAAGGACGCAGAACGAGGCAAAAATAATGGAAAGGCAGTTCTGGCGTCCTAAAAGAAACAATAGTAAACTTAACAGTAAAATGAAAGCTATAAAAGCTATAAGATAGAAGGAAATACTTTCCTTGATCGCTCTAGCGTTCCTACGTCCTACCCTAACGGCGGAAAAAGAGGAACTAAGGAAGATGGAGGAGGCGGAGCTTATATACCCTCGGGGGGGAGACTAACTGTCTGTCTTTTTTCTAAGCTCTAGAAAGTTCCGAACGTCCTGCGCAGGCGCAGGATAAATCCATTTGTGTGCATTCACAGAGTCCACTACAAAGAACCATCAAATGATGGGTGTGTGTGTGTCATAAAATGATGGGGTACCAAGAATCCTCAGAGAGTCAGACTGGATCCCCTGAAAGGTCAGATTTGGACCCAGACACTGAGATTCTCCTCTAAACAGGACCACAAACATGGCACGAAGGCAGTAGTGCTCACATTCAGGGAAACACTGCCTCTAGACTCAAAGCAATGTTGCATCTATCTCAGTACTCTTATCCAGGAGTTTGGTTAATTCCCTTCTGAAGCTATTTAACCCAGCAGCTTTAAAAATCATATGGGATTGGTATATTAATCTCCTATTACTGCTAGTGTTTCTGTTACTAATAATCTATAGAACTATTTGAAAGATATAGACAACTATATGTGGCTACGAAGAGCATGTTGGAAAGGCAGCTGAACTCCACAGAACTGACACCAATAGAACAATAACTGGGGGAATGTCATATTGAATTGTTTCAATACAGCTTCAGACTTCATTAACATTTTTTTAAAAAAATTCATTTTCCATTGGTAAGGAAAGATCATAGGGAAGGGGATTTAAAACAGGGTACTGGGGTAAATAAAAATACAGAATGTGATAGAAAACAATATATATCATTATTACTTTTGCCGATGTTTTCTTACTAAGCTTATTCCACACTTATCTTGCCAGTTTTTTCTAAGCCTTTAAAATCTATAATTACAGTCAACCCTCGACTTACGAACGGCCCTAGTTACGAACATTTCGACTTACGAACCGCTCTGATAGAAAAATATTGACTCGACTTGCGAACTTAGATTCGAGTTACGAACCGAAAAAACTTTTTTTTAACCTAAGTCATCTTAGGTTAAAAGGAAAAAAAAGAGAAAAAATTCTGCCCCTAGTGGCAGGAACGGATTAACCGGCTTTGCATTAGTTCCTATGGGAACTAATGATTCGAGTTACAAACCGCCCCTCGACCTAAGAACCAAAAACAGCCGGAACGGATTAATTGGTTTTCAATGCATTCCTATGGGAAATGCTGATTCGACTTATGAACTTTTCGACTTACAAACTTCCTTCCGGAACGGATTAAGTTTGTAAGTCGAGGGTTGACTGTATATCTAATATTGTCTTTCTTATAATTTTAACCCATTCATGTTCTCATCTCTCATCCAGTTATACAAAGGTTCCCACTCTTTTTTAGCCTCAACAATTTCTTTGTCTTTTAATACTTCAGTTAAAATATCCATCTCTACTGCTTCGAAAAAAAATTCTATTAACTCCTGGATTGTTGGAGTCTCCTCTTTTTTTCAGTAACATTCTTGTTGCTGTACTTACATGTATGATCAAATATCTTTTTTTCTTTTTCTATTGAATCTGGTATTACATTCAACAAAAACAGTTCAGGTTTATATGGAATTATAGAGGATAACGTTTTTTGTAAAAACTCATGGACTAGTTTCCACAAGCTCTTAACCTCCCTACAAGTCCACCACATATGATAAGAACTACCTTCTTTTAATTTGCATTTCCAACATTTGTTAGAGGTACTTTGATATATTTTCGATAATTTTTCAGGTGTCATATACCATCTATAGCAGTGGTCCCCAACCCTTTTCTGAACCGCGGACCGCTTGTGGGTGGGTGGGGCACACTTGCACGCATGTGCGGAGGCATGCTCATGGGTGGACGGGGGGCTTGCTCGCGCATGCATGGGTGGGCGGGGCGTGCTTGTGTGCACGCAGGGGTGACCAGGGCACCCGTGCGTGTGGGTGGGCAGGCCGTATGTGTGCAGGTGGACGTGCGTTGGGGGGAGTGCGTGCAGGGGGTGGCAGATCTGTCTCCGCAGACCGGGGGTTGGGGACCCCTGATCTACAGAACATCTTATACATATTTTCTTTGTAGTTAATTGCTTTTGTTAACTTAATATTATCTTTCCATATTTGTGACTATGGCTTTACGTTAATATTGTGGCCCACATTTTGGGCCCATTTCATCATACATTCTTTAACTATTTCATCTTGCATTTTTAATTCTAGTAGATAATTACACAACATTTTAATCAGTTTTTCCTTTACATTCAGAAGTACCTTATCTAATGGTGTCTGTTCCTTACAAAAGCCTATTGTTTCATTTCTTGTATATCTTGAATCTATTTGTGTTTTTGTCCACCAATCATTATACCTTATTCTTCTAATTTTTTCCTTGATTTTCATACTGAACAAATTTTAACAAATCTCTATACCTCAAGTGTTTCTTCTTTTCCATTAATGTCAGTTGTGTGAATGCTTCCATTGGTGAGACCCATTCAGGAACTTTTTGGTAATTTTCTTCCCAGATCTTAGTCCACACCCAGTTCAAAGCTTTCCTTATCAGATGATTCTTAAATTGTTTATTGTCTTTTGCTTTTTGATACCATAGGAAGGCGTGCCATCCTAGGTTTAAATCATGTCCTTCTAGTTTTAGTATTCTGTCATTTTCTAAAACTATCCATTCCTTTCTCCAAACTAGAGCACAAGCTTTATAATATAAAAATCAATCTGGAAGTCCAAAGCCTTCTCTGTTTTGCGTCTTGAAGTGCTTTTATTCTAGGTTTTTTTTCCCTTGCCAGACAAACTTCATTATTTTTTTGTAAGTTCTTGAAGTATTAATTGTTTTGCAAGGACTGGTATTATCTCAAAAAGAAATATCATTTTAGGTAATACATTCATATTCACAGCTGCAATCCTCCCCATAAATGATAATTGAAATTTTGACAATTTTTCCAGATCTTTTTCAATCAGACCAATTAGTCTGGTGTAGTTTTCTTTTATTAAAGTACTTGGTTTTTTTTTTTTTTGGTTTTTTTTGCTAATCTGAATTCCTAGGTATTTCCCCTCCCCTCTTTAAAACCTGTTATTTCTACTAAATTTTGGATCTCCTCTTTCTTCATATTTTTGGTCAAAACTTGTGGTTTTTGTTTATTTACTTTTAGTCCACATATTTCTCCAAAAAAATTTATTTATATTGGACTGTGGTCTGCAAAAGTATTTGCAGGGATTTCTATTTCTTTCATTTCCTTAATCAAATTTGTCGAGATCCAGCAGGCATAAATTCTTGACCAGCTTTTATGTCTATTTGAAAAATTTGTATAATCTCTTTGTGTTGGATATTCTGTTCTCCATGCATCTACAATATGTAATTCTTCTGCCAATTGTAAGTATTTCTTTGTGATCATATTTCTTCTTTCTTTCCTCTTTTCTCCTTGTCCTGTAGAGGTATCTAGGTTTCTATCAAAGACTGCATTGAAGTCCCCCACTATACAATATTCCTGACAATCTCTGATAGGGAGTTATTTTTGTAAGTTTTTGTAAAATATTTCTTGATTTTCATTTGGTGCATATATATTTACAATCAGTATTTTTTCTGATTCTTTTTGTATTTCCACCATCAATATTCTTCCATCTTGCGATGCATGGACCAATTTAGGGTTTAATTCTTTCCTTACATAGATGGCCAATCCTCTTTTTTTTCTAATCTGATGCTGTAAATATCTCTCCCAATTTTTGTTTTGCAATAGCTTATTGTCTGTTATCTTTATATGTGTTTCTTGTAAGCAAATCACATCCAATTTTAACTTTTGTAATTGTAAGAAGATCCTTTTTTTTGTGGAGAGTTAGAATTTGTTAACAATTTAAAGAGTTTTTTGTTGTCTAGTATCAAGTATATAAAAACAAAATTTAGCGAGTGTTAGACAGGTGTCTGGTTTGGGTGGATCAGGAGAAATTATTGTAATTTAAATGTACTTGGCTGCATTGACTCTTATCAAGGGTACACAGGCAACAGGGATGAAGCAGACTCTGCAGTCCAGCATTGGGGGGGTGAAGCTACGCAAGAAGGATGCTTCCTGCAGTGCCAGTTATACATTCAAGATACTAATGGGGAGGATGCTATCTGGACAAGCCTAACACAATGAGTGGGCTGACTGGACAGAGTATATGGACCTGTCGGTAACTTCATACAATTTAATCTACCTATCTCCTTCATAATGAATATTAACAGCAAGGCTGGGGAAAAGATGCTGTGCTCACCTTCCAAAGGGTGATGGTCATTCTTTGGTAACTTGGGGGAGAGAGGAACACTGTACGGAGGGGAATCTTGGGAATACCTCTTTGTACCCCGGCCTGGTCCCTGTAGAGAGCCGTCTAACGAAATGCTCCTGTCTAGGAAGAGAGAACAAGGCCTGCTTATGATAAAGGTTTTCCTTGGAAATCAGCTCTGCCTGAGATCACCAGTTGACTTCCCTTAACACACAGTGGCCCATTATTCAGCTAACAGAAAGAAGGGCTTCCAAACTGCATTACTGTTTGAAACTTTCATTTCCCTTGAAATAAACTGCACCTGTCAGGCCTTTCAGTCCATTCAATAAAGGGAGAATTTTGTGAAAAGGACAGTGAGATTTCCAATACTGTCCTTGTTCTATTCTTTCATCTTTCAAATATGCGCTCCATGTAAAACAAGCCTTCCCATCCCCCCCCAAAAGTTTTAACTCTTCTGATTGCAAAACTAAATATCATTTTCCATTAAGACTAATTTTTCTAAATTCAGCAGGGCATTTATGTAGTCATAATAATTTCTCAAATTAGATGGCTAAAAACAAAATATCCCTTTACAAGAGCTTGGTCATATTAGTTTGTCTGGATGATCTCTCATAACTACTCAGGGTCATTCCTTGATTAATTTACTATGTGCTTCTTAAAGTGGTTTTGAAAAGTAATGGATCATCATAAGGAAAGTGATCCCAAAAGCTGCTGTATGTTTCAAAATATGCTTCCAAGACTCCTGAAATATTTGAATAGTGGGATAAGTGAATCTTAGGAAAACAAATTAAAACTCTCTAAATTTCATTACTGCCCCTTTAAAAGAAACTTCCCAGTACAGCAAACATGTGTAAGCTCTGAGTTCATTGCATAGCTAATACATGTATCTTTGTTTAAAACTGTATGTGAACATGTGTTGTGTGCATTCTAGGTCTCTCTGGAGAGAAGAATGTCACGTAAAGGAAAATAATAATTAAATAAACTTCAGATATAGAACAACCTTTATCCCTACCTTTTCCAGTAATCAATGAATAGTCAAGGCAGTTGGTGAGACAAGAAGATTGTCCAATGCAACTGGTAATATGTGATACTTCCAGTTGGTTCTAGCTATCCAGAATACAAACATTATTTCAGCACTTTTTGCCCTGCAGGTCCAGACTTGCAAAGTCAGTGTTTTGCACTGTTTTGGTAGCTATCCAGCTAGACCATAAAGATTCTTTCCTGAAAGGAGTCCAAATCTGTTTGCCTTCCCTGGAATGCCACCTCACTCCTGTATGTATGCTTTAGCATTCCACACCGGACATAAGAAGCTATCATCTAGATTCAGTGTTATACAAACACCCCATATACCTCAAGTCAACATTTTTCATAGATTTGCTTGTTTTTTCCACTTTGGACAGAGAATTTTGCAACTAAATGTAATTTTGAGAGTTTTATAAATGTACATTTGAGATTTTGGATGGTTCATAATCTCTCAGGGGTAGTCACACTTATGGTGATTCATGCATCCACAGAGCCTTGTTGGGATGTTCTAGAGCTTTTGTGCGGAAGCAGAGACATTAGCATAAGCTCCCTCCCATATAAATACCTTGGCGCCAATACCTAAGTTCAACTCAACCGCCGCTGCAGATGAGGATGTAGTAAAGATAGTAGAAAGGGTGGGATGTGTGACTTCACAAAGGACTATAAGTAAAATTTCTGAAAAAATCCATTTTTTCCAGAAAAATGGGAAAAACATTTTTTTTCCAAGAAAAAATGTACATTTTCAGAAATTTTACCTCTCTACAGAGGACCACTCAAAGAACTACACTTACAGGTAGACAACCTGTTCTTCTTTGTGGCCTCTGTGAATCACACTTAGGGTGACTAGCAAACTCACCTACCGGGAAGGAGGGTGTCATGCCAGAATGGATGAAAGTACTGTGCTTCCAAAGGAAGCAACTCTTTTCTGCTGAACATCCAAGTGATAGTGCATAACAAAGGCTTTGACCAGGTGGCCGCTGCACAGACCTCCATCAGGAAGATGCCCTGGAGGAAAGCTGTAGATGCTGCCAATGATCTGGTGGAATGAGCTCGAAGTGGGTCTGGCTCTAGGGCATAGGCTAGCTGGTAAGCAAGCCAAACAGTAGAGGCCACCCATTTGGAAATGCTTTGGAAGGAAACCCGGCATCCATTAGAAGGGACTTGGTAAGTTACCAAGACAGACTTTGTCTGGTGAAACTCCAGGTAGGGATAGTCCACACACAGAGCTGAAAGCTTGCTGGCTTGCCTGGCTGAAGTGATTGCCATGAGGAATACAGTTTTAAGTCTGAGAAGGTGCAAGTCTGCCAAAGCTAGGGGCTTGAAGGGTGCTTCTGTGAGCTGCCGGAGCACAAGAGTCAATTACCACTGATGCAGAGTTGGTTGGACATAAGTATATACATGTGCCAGACCTTTGAAAAACCGTTTTAGGGTTGGATGCTTAAAAATTTGTGCAGGTGGGAACTGGGCCATTGGTGAGCTACAATAGCTGTGAGGTATACACTGATTGAAGAGAGGGAGAGACCACTGCTTGAGCTGGAGCAGGAACCAGAGGACCATGTAGAGAGAGGGTTTTTCCAGAGATGTACCCACGGAAGAGGTGACAGCCACAAACCTCTTCCACTTGTAGAATAGGCTTTTCTGGTAGAGGGCTTTCTGGCATGACAGAGTATGTTCATGAGGGAGGCCGAATCCTCCACGCCACCAGATGAAGCATTGGGAGATCTGGGTTGAGTATCTGTGAGTTGTTCTGAGTAAGGAGGAGAGAAAGGCACAGGAGGTGGTAAACCTTGGACGCCATGCACCAGAACGCTGGGGATCATGGTTGGCACAGTCTCCATAGGGCTACTACGTTGGCCTTGTCCTGGCAAAGTCTGACAACAACCTTGTGTAGGAGAGGGAACAGTGGGGACATATAGAGGAGGGTTTGAGGCCAGCACTTGATGAAGGCATCACTTTGAGACCCTCTTCCGATTCCTGCCCAAGAATGATAATGGCAGCATTTCTAATTCATACAAGAGGTGAACAGGTCGATTTGGGGTGTCTCCCACTAGGCAAAAATGGTGCAGAAAACTTCTAGTTCCAGTTACCATTCATGTGCCTGACACTCTTTGCGGCTGAGAAAGTCCAATAGATCGTTATCCAAACCTGCCACATGTACAGCTGTGAGAAACACATGGTGGGAGAGACACCAGTTCCACAGGTCCACCGCCAGGTAGAGGAGGCTTGAGGAGGGCCTCCTTGCTTGTTTATGTAAAACATTGCCGTGGTGTTGTCCATGGTGATTTATACTACTTTGCCCTGAATATGATTCTGAAATGCCTTGCACACCTTGATCACCACCAGAAACTCCAGCTTGTTGATGTGGAGTCTCCGATCTCTTGGAGACCATGCCACATGGATCTGAATTAATGCCCCAGCCTGTGAGACTGGCATCTGTCACAACTTGGAGGTGAGGGTGCTGCTGCCTGAAGGGTCTGTCAATGGCAAGATTGTGTTACCGGGTCCACCAAGAGAGTTGGGTGGACAGTTTGGATGGAACTGTGAGCCGGGTGGAAGGAAGTGTGCAAAGCAGGTTGAATAGTGCAAGAAATCATGCCTGCAGGGACCGCATTTTCAGGCAGGCATGTGGAACAAGAGAAGTCATGCAGGACATCATGCCCAAGACATGCTGGGCCATGAAGGCTGAGACTCTGGCATGTGGGAAAAAGGCCCTGAGTACAGACACCAAACTGAGGCGCCTGTTCTCTGGCAAAAACATCCTGGCCACTCTGGAGTTCAGAGAGGCGCTGATGTACTAGATGAATCTGGTCAGGTTGAGGGAGGACTTTTCTAGGTTTTTCCTTAAGCTGAGTTTTCACAGGAGGCAGAGTGTGACCATGATGTCCCACTGAGCTTTGGAACAGGAGTGAGCAACAATAGGCCAATCACCAATATACAGGAAGATTTGGATCCCTTGCAGTCTGAGGAACACTGCCACTGGGGCCATACAATTGGTAAATACTTGAGGAGCCATGAAGAGGCTGAATGGCATTCTCTTGAACTGATAAGTCTGGTTCTTGAGTTGGAAGCGCAGGTACGGCCTCTGGCAGGGATCTATGGATACGTGAAAATAGGCGTCCCACAGATCTATGACTGCAAACCAATTTCCCTTGTGTAGCAGAGGGAGAATGGACTCCAGGGTAACCATGTGGAATTTGGTTGTGGTGATGTATGGGTTTATGTCTCTCAAGTCCAAAATGAGGCAAAGCCCACCATCCTTCTTAGGGATTGTGAAGTAACGGGATATGCAACAATGGGCTTATGTTACAGGAAGCCAGATTTCTACTGAATATCAGGAAAAGCTTCCTAACTGTTAGAGTAGTAAGATGGTGGAACCAAATGCCTCGAGAGGTGGAGTGCAACACTGGAGGTATTGAAGAGAAACTTGAATAACCACCTGGCAGATATCCTTTGATTTGTATTCCTGCATCTAGCAGGGGGGCTGGACTTGATGGCCTTATAGGCCCCTTCCAACTTCACTATTTTATGATTCTATGAGAAGAACCTGTTTTCACGTGGTGTGGTGGAACACACTTGATTGTGTCTTTGAGGAGTAAGGAGTGTATCTCTTCCTTTAGGGTGGCCGAGGATGCTGTGATTCTGTGGCAGGATGGACGGAGATGGTGGAACTCTATGTGATACCCACATTCAACAATGGAGAGGACCAACCTGTCCATAGTGATGTTCCTCCATGCATGTAGACCAGAGGGTGGGATAATCCTACGGGTAGGTGGAGGGCAGTATCTTGGTTTCTACAACATCAAATCTGCTGCTTCGTCTTGCAATCATGGTGCCTAGCGTTAGGTTGTGGATGGGACCTGGCCCGGGTGGGCTGCTGCCTATAGTAGTAGGTCATAGCTGGCTGCCTACAGCTGTCTTGGGCGGCCCTTTGATAAGTGACTGAGGAACACAGCTACCGGGGGTGGTGTAGTCGCTGCTGTTGTGGGGGATATAACTCTCAATGCCTGGCAGCTGTACACTTTTTCTAAGTGTTTTTGAGAATGTCATCTGTTTCAGCATTAAACAGACATTCCTCACTGAAAGGGAGGCCCTCAATGTGGGCCTGAGCATCCTCTGCAAGGCCTCCCATCCAGAGCCATGAAAAATGCCATAGGACCACTGCCATAGCCATGGACTTTGTAGTGGCATCCACTGAATGGAGTGCCAGAAGCATCTGTTGTGTGGCCAGGGAGATCCTTTCATGCTGGAAAGTAAGGGCAAGCACCATTTTCTCCTCCGGGAGTGCTGCAATGAGAGATGACATGTTATCCCACAAGAAGCACTGATAGGCGCCCATCGTCCCTTGATAGTTCACCACTCTCATTGTGAAAGCCGCAGAAGAATAGAGCCAGTGGCCCATGGCATCCATGCGGTGACCCTCCCTGTTAGGTGGGAGCAAATTCTGCCAGTAGCAGGAGTGAGCCTCCACAAAGATTGAATTCTGGGCTAGCTGCTTCTGGAGAAATCCTGCATTGGGATCATGAATGTGGTAGAGGTTGTCAACCCTTAGAGAGATGGTATGGAAGGAGGCTATCCAGGAATGCCTTGCCGTACTAAGCAAAGAAGGCAGAATGGACAATATAAACAAAAAGCATGTTAAGCACAATATCCTACAAGAATGTACTTACATGCTCTTAGAATCTATCTCATGCATGTTACAAAAATAACAGTCATGTATACAGTATGAAAGTTTATAATATCCAAACCACATTGAGATATATACAGCCAGAGGGAAGCCAGGAAAATTTCTCAAGGCTAATACAGTGATGCCTCGCAAGACGAAAATAATTCGTTCCGCGAGTCGTTTCGTATTGCGAAAATTTCATCTTGCAAAGCACGGTTTCCCATAGGAATGCACTGAAATTTAAGTTAAAAAAATATGCAAAAAAATTTGTCTTGTGAAGCACGGCCATAGAAAAATTTGTCTTGCGAGTCACCAAAAAAATCGCAAAACGCTTTCGTCTTGCAAGTTTTTCGTTGCGCGAGGCATTCGTCTTGCGAGGCATCACTGTATATGTTTATAATGTATACAATTCCTATATTGATAAATACAATTCCTATATTGATAAATACAATTTCTATATTGATAAATATATATCCTCTGGGAAGCCTAGAAAATCATTAATGAGAAATGCTAAATACATTCATAGAGGTGCTTAATTCATATAGTCCATATCTTGTTATGCTTGAAGTTTCCTTGAGAGTTTTTTTTTTAAATTCTCACTTTTCTTCAGAATCTAGTTTTGCTTTGGTAACAAACTGTCCATTGCTGCTCACCAAGACGCTTGCATATTAACTTGGTTTCCGTTTTCTTTATCAAAGTGCTAGGACTCAGTATTACCAATAAAGAATTTGAAGTATAGAAAACACACATTCACATTCCATGCACCTTCAACAAAATATTCAAATCATTGTTATTGTTATTATATACTCAAAAATGTCAGTCCAAGTAAGCTTCTTGGGGAGAAAATACTCTATCCTGTACCTAGTTTGCAGCTGTCTTTAAATGTTTTCAAGGCACAACCATGCAGCTGTTAAATTTATTTCACAGTGACTCTTAAAATAATAGTAGTCAACTAGTATGAAATACAGACAAGCCCCCATAATTCATAAAAAACATGTAAAGTCCATGTTAGCATTTAAGCCATTGGTTGTAAGTGATTTTAATCTAAAAATCCATACCATTTCCTGCTGTACAAGATCTCTAGCCATCACTTCTTCATTTTTTTTCATTTACATATAAAACAAAAAATTTAAAGCTGTTTGCCTTATGATCCATTTCTGTAAAGTGACTAACTAATGGCACTTCACTTGTTTTATTCCTTATCTATGATTGATGCTCTTGTATTCTAATTTTTACTGGCCTATTGGCACTGCTCATGTATACTTTTAAACAGTCATGGTAGACCATGCTGGGTGTTGAGCATGTTGAAAACACTTTAGACCTAAAATTAAAATTCACCTGTGGGATGAACTTTCATGAACTTTCAATTGCTTGACAGCAGACATTCCGTTTTCCACATTTGTAGTGTCCCATGAGTAAGGTAATACTCTGGGTTCTATCACTGATGGAAATGTCAGTACGAATGAGAATGTCCCTTATATTCCTTGTTCTCCTGAGCCCAAACTTAGGAGCTTCTTTGCATCCTTGAACACCACCTAAGACGTGCAAATTTCTGAGAACAATCCTTGTTCTATTTTCCAGTAATGCTCTCCTATCCACTGCTACTGCTCTCTTTCTGGCACTTTCAATTATTCCTTTGGGGTAGCCTCTGTTGTAAAAATCTGCTGCCATCCTATGGCTCTCCTCTAGAAACACTTCCTCCTGGATTGAATTTTTTTATATACTGAGGAGCTGACTGAATGGTAAATTCCTTCTCAAGTGTAAGGGATGGAATGATCTGTAATGTTAGAATCTCTTTTCTAAATGGATGTACAAACAGAACATTAGTTGTTAAGCAGAATACTATTGTATCTAGATATGAAATGTGATTACTATCCCATTGCCAGATGAATTTGATGTTGCGATCTATTGTATTAAGCCACTCACAAAAGCTATTTACTCTCAATTTATCTCTGAATAAAATAAAAATGTCATGAATATAGCGCCAGAAGACTATTACATCATCATAAAAAAAAAAAAGGATTGACACTAACATTAATTGTATTTTGTTCAAAATCTGCCATATACAGACAAACAATACTTGGGGCTGCATTGCACCCATGGCTACTCCTTTGATTTGTAAACAAAACCAAAAAAAGAGGGTTTTTTTCAAACTGGAAAAAAATTGTGTTCCAAAATAGTATCTAATAACTCCAGCAGAAAATGTGTAGGGTTTTTTTTTAAGAAACAACCTCTCAAGGTTTGTTCTACAGTACTGTCAGGCTTTCAGTGCACTGTGTTTCTCTTGTTTTGGATATATGGACAGGTGTGGTGCTTACCTG
>JBAJHW010000154.1:0-50000 GCA_037013535.1 Intellagama lesueurii | reverse complement strand
GAAGTTTCCTTCCACTCCCATCTTCTTTAGCTGTAACAACATAAACTCCCAGTTGACATTATCAAAGGCTTTCTCTGCATCTAAAAAAATTAACATCATCTGCTTTTCTGGGTGCAATTCATAATATTCTAAGATATCTATTATTGTCCTTATGTTTGATGATAGTTTCCTTTTAGGAATGAAGCCTGTTTGATCTTTATTTATTATTTCTCCCAGTATTTCCTTTAATCTTGATGCCCAGATGGTTGTAAAGATCTTGTAGTCAACATTTAAGAGAGAGATTGGTCTATAGTTCTTAATTTTATTTTTCTCCGTTCCCTCCTTATGTATTAAAGTAATATGTGCCTCTTTCCATGAGTTTGGAATTTCCCCCTTAGACTCAATATCTTCGGTTAACTTTTTAAATTGAGGAGTTAAGACTTCTTCAAACGCCTTATAATATTCAGCTGGTAATCCATCTGGGCCCGGAGATTTCCCACTTTTCTGTTTTTTCCATGCCTCCTCGATCTCGTACATTGTGATTGAGTTGTTTAATTTCTCAAGTTGTTGCGAATTAAACCTCCAGGCTGTAATTTTATTCAGATATTCCATTTGCTTCTCCTGTTCTACTTCTCTTTTTTTATAAAGACCAGCATAGAACTTTTGAATTTCTTTTTCAATCTCCTTTTGCTTGTATATTTCCTTCTCTTGTCTATCCAGTATTTCCGTGATTCTTGTTTTCTCTCTCTCTTTTTTTATTCTATATGCTAACCATCTTCCTGGCTTATTTGCATTTTCAAAGAAGTTTTGCCTTGCTGATCTGATTTTTTTCTCCATCTCTTCTTGTTCTAATAGGTTGATTTTATGTTGTAAGATATTTATCTTATTTAATAAATTCTTGTTAGATGGTGACTTTTTTAGTTCCATTTCCTCTTTTTTTAAAGACATTATTAGAGTATGGTATTGTTTGTTTCTCTCCTTTTTTCTTTGTGTATTGTATTCTATCGCATAACCACGAAAAAAAGCTTTTGCAGCATCCCAAATCACTGTCATTGCTGTGTCCTGGGGTTTATTTATTTGAAAATAAAATTTTAACTCCTTTTTGATTTTGTTCAGGAAGGCTTCTTCTCTCAATAAGTAGCTATTCAGCCTCCATGTGCCTCTTCTTGATGTTTGTCCTAAAATCATCCATAATGGGTTATGGTCTGCATATGTATTTGGTAATATTTCAATTTCTTCCACTTGATGCGTAATTTCCGCTGAGATCCAGCAGTTGTCTATTCGTGACCAGGAGTTGTGTCTGTTTGAGTAGAATGTATAATCTCTTCTTTGGGGATATCTAGTTCTCCATATATCGATTAAACTCAATTCTTCTGCCATTTCCAGGAACACCTTAGGTATCACGTTTCTTGTTCTTTTCCTCGCGTTTCCATTGCTCGTTGATGTGTCTTTTTCTTTATTTACTATTGCATTAAAGTCTCCCATGATACATATTTTCTGTTCTGCCTTTAAAATTAATTGATTCTTCAATTGAGAATAAAATTTATGTTGAGATTCATTTGGTGCATATATGTTCACCAGTAGTATTTCTTCTCCCTCATAAGAAATTTTCACCATCAATGATCTCCCATCCTCTGAGGCAAATACCAAATTTGGGTTCAAATCTTTCTTGATATACATAGCTACTCCTTTCTTTTTTTGTTGATTTGAAGCTATAAAGGTTTTCCCTAATTTAGAATTTTCTAAAAGTTTTTTATCCTTTTCTTTTATGTGTGTTTCTTGGATAAATATGATGTCCGCCTTTGCTTTAAAAAGTTTGTTAAATATTTTTTTCCTCTTCTGGGGTGAATTAAGCCCCTTTACATTCACTGAAAGGAGTTTTATTTGTTCAGACATCTACGCGGTTTTTACTACCCAATTTATCTCTTTGTTCCTTGCTCCTGGTTCTCCTTACTGGTGGTGACATCCTTGATCTTTCTTCCTTTTCTACTTGTTGTTTTCCATCTTCTCCTTGTTCTTCTTCTGAGTCTTCTCTCAAAAATTTCAGATCTTCTTCTGTCAGTTTCAGTTTCTGTTTCATTTCTATCAGGAAGTTTCTAGCTTTCATTTTACTATTCAGGTTATATCTTCTTGCCTCCCAATTGAAAAACACTCCTTCCGGGACCTGCCATGAAAATGGAATTTTCCTGTCAATTAATATTTTGGTGAGAAAGTGGTATTCTTGTCTTTTCTTCCGCATACTCCAGGGCACCTGTTTTAGTATATTTATTTTGGTGTCCTTAATCACCAGATCTTTTTCTCTATTAACTTTAAGGATCTTCTCTTTCACTGCTCTCCTTAGAAATTTTATGTGGATCTCCTTCGGTAGTTTGTTCCGCCTGGTGAAAGCATTTCCTTGGCGGTAAATCTGTTCAATAGATTGTTCCAACTCCTGTTGCCCTATCCCAGTTTGCTTGGCCAATTCTTCAGAGATCAACGTTAACAAATCCTGTTCAGTCTCTCCCTGCATCTCTTCCACATTCTGAAGCCTCAGAAAATAGGAAGCCTTCTCCATCTCCAAAGTTATAAGACGTGACTGCATCATATCTCTTTCTTCTTTGATATCCTGAATGTCTCGTTCTACTGTTGTTAGTCTGCTATCCACCTTCTGCACTGTCTGTGTAAAAGAGTCTATCTTTTGATTAGTGCTTTCAATTCCTGCTTTAAAATCCGTTCTTGCCTCTTGTATCTGGTCTGAAAGCTGTTTAATAATGTTTGCTTGCATCTCCTGGATTGCGTTTTTAAAAGGGTCTTGACTCGTTAATTTGGCGGTCCCAGAGGCCCCAAAGCCTGGTGAGTCTTCCTTTTTGGATCTCGAGGTCATGTTGCTCCCTTTCACGGTTTCCAATTCCTAAAGAATTTCCCCCTTTCTTATTCCCAGCAAAGATCTCCTTTTTTCTTTTTCTTTTTTTCCCCTCAATACAGCACTAACAGCATTAACAGAATTAGCAGGATTGTTCAATCAGAAACCAAAAACATACTCCAAAATACAAAATTCTAATACAGTTATTCAGACAACCACTAGAGGTCCTCAACGTAATAGAATAATCTTAACTCTTGCTTTATAGTTTCTTTGCCAGCAAAGCAGAGTACATTGTCTGGAAGGTTTCAGCCTGCTAAGGGGAAAACAAAAGGATATTCCAAAATACTGAGCTCTGGAATAGTTCCAGCTGGCCACTAGATGTCCTCAGCGTAATAAAATAGTCTTGACTCTTGCCTTATAGTCACTTCCCCAGCCGAGCTCAGTACAATGTCTGAGAAGTTTCAATCTACTAAAGAAAAAACAAAGCCAATCTTCACATTAAGATGGGCGGTGGGGACACCCAAAACCATCTTAACGCCTTTCAGATATAAACATATTCCAAATATGTCTTTTCTGTGTATCTCTTGGGTGAAATCTCCAGGGACAAACTGCTGCCGTCGTTGCCTCTGATAAAAACCAACAACAAGCTTCTTACATTGTCAGATGAAAAGTGAAAGTGAGAGAGTCTCCCTTCCTCATGCTGTTTTAACAGTCTCCAGACGTAATAAAACTGTTAAGCAATTAAACTGTCTCTTCTCTCAGGATGATTCTTTATTGCCCTCAGGTCAACTATGTAGAGCAGTGGTACTCAGTAGAGGTTGAAGGACAAGGCTTGTTAAACTTATAGTTTATTCAAAACACCCCCCTTCATTCCCCCACCTTTACAGCTCAACACTGCGTCTTCTCATTTATTCTCAGTTGTTCTTTCAAAGACTTTCTTCCCTTGGGCAAAAATCTCTCCCATTCCTTGCTGTCTGGAGTTCTTTTATTATTCTTAAGATCTCCGGTTGTAAGCTGCTGTTCCACCCCTCCCTTCTTTACGGATAGAGCAGCGTTTGTGGAAAACGTAGTAAAAAGATAAGCGTGGTCCTCTGTGCTCAGCTAATTTCAAGTCATTAGTTCTTCCTCACTTTAGATATAAATCTTGGGCATTCAGTTCAGTTCAATAACTCACTTTTATGCCTGGGAACTTCAGGGTCCTCCGGAGGTGTAAATTTGGTGTCCTCCCACGGAGCCTCACAGCTAAAAACGCCATTAAAAGATGGCGCCCGAAGAATCCTCTGTCTAAGGAGGAGAGTTCTCAAGGAGGGGGATTGCTCGTCCACTCCTCCCAGGGTCTCTCAGCTCCCCTACGACCCGGGGTGGCCTTCTCCTGGCTCTCCCCCGCCCTCAATTTTATTGAGGGAGTCTGGATTCACGGCATGCAACAGGTCTTCTAGGAGCCCCAGTTCCCTGCTGCTTTCGCTGCTCCTGGCTCCGCCTTGAGGGGGCCCAAAATCGGCCCTTATTGGCTGATTGCTGTGGCACCGGGGCCCTTTCTCTTGAGGAGGCTCCCGTGGCCTGCACAAAGAGGTAGTGGTTGTCCAGGGATGGCCAAGCCCCCTCCACTCGACAGGTGTGGAAATCATCCTGGAAGGAATGCACGTGGAAATCGCCGAAGGCGGAGCAGGGCTGGTGGCCTGGGGGCGGCGGCTGTGCTTTTGGGCAAAGTTCTTCTCATATGTTGCAGCCGTTCGGGGAGTCCGAACCCCTCTCCCCGTGGGGCCCAGACGTTCTGAATCAGGAGGTGTTTTATGTGGTGGACAGCAGAGTGGTACACAAGAGTCCCACGGCAGGCACCAGCCATCCTCTGAGCACAGCTGGAGAAGGCGTCCTTGGGGGGGCCCAGAAGGCAGCAGCATCTCTGCTGGGGGGAGGCCTTTAAGTTCTCTGCAGCAGCCTGAGAGGCAGATTTGCAACATGAAATCCTGCAGCGGGCATGAACTGCAAGAACGGCTGACGATACAGGCAAAAAGCTGTCAAATCACAGGAAGGAAAGGGGGGAATGTGTTGGAACACACACACACACACACATGGCTCCCTGAGCGTAACCTTCTCAAGAGCGCATCAGCCCCAAGCAGTAGAGGTGGTGGAGGGGGGAGACCTGGGGCAGAAGGGACAAAATGGCCATCGAAAGAAGAGGCGGCGGCAACAATGGCAGAGCTGGGAACAGCTGCTTTTGTTGGACTACAACTCCCAGCATCCCCCTAGAAGCAGGATTTTGGATGATGCTGTTCTTTCCTCAAGAGAGGAGCCCCATAAGGCAGGCTCAGAGTCAGGCCCTGGACCCCAAGGAAACAAGGACTGGTCTCGAGAGGAGCCTTCTCGTCTGGGAAACTTTGTCAGACGGGGTGGTGTCCACACTTCCAGATGCTCTTTGTGTTTTCTCTCTTTCTCTCCTTGTCTGGAGCTCTCTCATTGATTTTCACCACCAAGTGGGGCTAATTCCCAAATAAAACTGTTTAGCAACAGAATCCACACTGAGAAGACGTCATATAAGAACCTAAGAAGAGCCCTGCTGGATCAGGCCAAGGGCCCCTCTAGTCCAGCTTCGTGTATCTCACAGTGGCCCCACCAGATGCCTCTGGGAGCACACGAGACAACGAGATCCCTGTCTCCCGATCCCAATCCCCCTCCCCTGCATCGGGCATTTGGAGGTCCCTTCCTTTGAAGCCTGGAAATTATACATCCCCATCGTGGCTTGTCACCTGCAATGGACTTTTCCTGCAGAACTCTGTCCAATCCCCTTTTCAAGGCCTCTAGGCCAGATGCCATCACCCCATCCTGTGGCAAGGAGTTCCACAGACTAACAACACGTTGGGTCAAGAAATATTTTTCTCTCTTCTTACTCTCCCAACACTCCATTGGAGTGGATGTTCCCTGCTTCTGGTATTGCGTGAGAGGGAAAAGAGCTTCCCTCCATCCACTTTATCCATCCCCAGCAGAAGTTTATACGTCTCAATCGTGTCCCCCCTCAGGGGCCTTTTCTCTAGACTCAAGAGCCCCAAATGCTGTAGCCTTTTGTGACGTTTGCCCCTCATGGCCCCTGCTTGTCTCCCCAAACACAGAGCTTACAAAGGCAAACCAAAACCTCTTGACATGCTGCCACCAGTTGATCTCCTTATCAACATACTTTACTTGGGAAAGATGAAGGTCCATTCAGTACTGACTTATCAATAAAACAGGTTTATTGATTACAGATGGTTTCTAGGATAATTCATAAGCATATTCTTTCAGTTTCACCAAGCATCAATATTAATCTTCTATATTAAATATCACAGGTTACTAATCACTCCTCAGACTAATCACTCCTCAGACCCCAAACTATCCTTCTCTCAGATTCCTAACACAGACTCCCTTAGACTGCCTTCTCCTCTCAGGCTCCGCCTTTTTAACATCTCTCTCGGCTCCGCCTCTCAACCACATTAGCATAGAACATGAATAATACATAACTTATTACCTAACAAAGGGTGAATGCTACACCTTTCCTCACAAGGGAGGTGCCCCAGCCCAGTCATCATTTGAGTCACTCTCTTCTGCACCTTTTCCAGTTCCACTGTGTCTTTTTTGAGGTGCGGCCACCAGAACTGTACACAATACTCCAGGTGCAGCCTTACCATCGTTTTGTACAAGGGCATTATAATGTTTGCTGTTTTTATTTTCAATCCAATTTTTAATGGTCCCTAGGATGGAATTGGCCTTCTTTGCTGCTGCTGCACACTGGGTTGGCACTTTCATCAAGCTGTCCACCAGCACACCAAGATCTCTTTCCTGATCTATCAGCTGAAGACTAAAGTATTGATTTTTTTTTTTGCCCCAATGTGTGTTACTCTCAACTTTCTTATAATGAAACACATTTCTCATTTTAACCCCTGTTCTCCCAGTTTGGAGGTCCTTCTGGAGCTCTTCACAATAAATACCTTTGGGTCTTCACCACCCAGAAAAGTTTTGTGTCGTCTGCAAACTTGGCCACCTCATTGCTTATCCCTGTCTCCAGATCATTGATGAACAGGTTGAAAAGCACTGGTCCCAGGACAGATCCCTGGGGCACACTGCTCCTCCCCTATCTCCATTGTGAAAAACATCTACTCTCTGTTTCCTGGTTCTCAACCAATTCTCAGTCCATCAGAGAACCTGCCCTCTTATCCCCTGACTATGGAATTTTCTCAGCAGCCTTTGGTGAGGGATTGTGTCCAACACCTTCTGAAAATCCAGATAGACCATATCCACCGGTTCGCCCACATCCACATACCTGTTGACCTTTTCAAGAAGTCTAATAGGTTTGTGAGGCAAGACTTGCCCTTACAGAAGTGTGAGAGGCGTGATGAGAGTATAGAGGCTCTCATCGGAGTGCCGTCCATCCCTAAGGTTTCCCGAGAAGTGCAGACCACTCCGACGCCAGCTCTACAAGAGAGGGTACACCAGGGAATAGATACCCGGGAACTGGAAGAGAACTTCCGGGGTTTGTCAGTAGCCACTCAGACTGAAGGAGAATTGGCGGGAAAGGAAGAAAAGGGGAGGCCCGTGATTGAGGCGGGAATGGGGGATATAAAAAGGGGAGAGAGGGACAACATACCAGGAGGCTGGGAGCTAATTTGGGTAGAGGATCCCTGGACGAGACAATGGGAAAAAGTAAAGGTACCTCGAGAGGAGGCAGATTATAGAAGAAGGAGGGGTCTGCCACAACGACCCTCGTATTGGGGAGAGTCCGAGGCCAGGGAGTGGAGAAGAAGGTTAAAGGAAGAAAGGGAACTGGTGGCCAGAGAGGCCGAGGAAAGACGACAATGGCGAGCGAAGGAGGTGAGGAGGAGATTGTGCCACCAGGACCGTGGGGTTCCTTGGGACGAGAGAAGGAGCTGTTTTGGATCCGAGATGGAGGGGAGGAGACCCTACCGTTATTAGAAGATCAAGATGAGGACCAACGTCTGTTGTCTCCGGACCCCTTCTTACCGGGACCTTGGGAAACCAAGTCTTTGAACCCTTTTGAGCAAGAATCGTGGATACCCCTGAGACGTCCGTTGATGTCGCAGGAGAAGTTAAGAACTGAACCATTAATCAATGATTCACAGTTAAAGGAGGTAATAAATCCCAGTTTGAATTTTGAGATAAAACCGTCTCCTGGTTTTTTTGGTAATGAGGCTAAAGCACAAATCGAACCTTCACATATTGGCGCCCAACGTAGAGAGCCTCATACCCCAGACGGAGAGACAGAAGAGTGGATTAAAAAAATAACGGAAGGCCAAGAAACCCTCATTAAGCAGCTGGCCGAGCAACAACGATTAATAATAGAACAGCTAAAGAATACACACATCCGACCAGATGGCAAGTCCGACCACCAAAGTCCCACGCTGCCGATAGCGACAAGACCACCTATCAAATTGCAAAAGATGGGACCACAGGATGACCCGGCCGCGTTCCTTAATACGTTTGAACGGGTGGCGACGTCGGCGCAATGGCCGCAGGACCAGTGGGCCCTGATCCTCACGCCGTATCTGACGGGACTGCCACAAGAAATAGTGGACACACTCGACCCGTCGGTCGCAAGCGATTACAAAACGGTGAAAACGGCCATTCTCAACACTTTGAATTTAAATGAAGAAGCATACCGGCGGCGATTCAGAGAACTAAAATTGAAACCCGGGTTACACCCGAGAACACTAGCGCAAAAGATGCGAGTTAACGCCACTAGATGGATACAACCCAAAGGGAAATCCGGCGAGCAAGTATTAGAGTTAATTCTAATGGAGCAACTGATATCTACGTTAGGGACGGGACCACGAAACTGGGTGGTGAAGAACAAACCCGCCAACCTAGAGGGCGCTGTAACCTTGCTGGAAGACTTCCTCGAGGCGGAAGACCCGTGGCAATATAAACCGGTGACGCAGTTAGAAAGACCGAGGAGTAGAGAAAAGATGGCGGAGACAACAGTACATGCGACGGTGCGCGGCCCGATGTCTCAAAGTTTTAAGAAGACCCGACCAGACCGTGTAGACTTTGTGAACCCGGCAGGAACGAGAGTGCCACGACCCCTGATAACGGCGGACCCGGCAGCGAATAAACAACCCGCAACGTGGAACAACAATAAAGACCGGATGGTGGCATGCTTCGGATGCGGGCAATTCGGACACATAAAAAAGTTTTGCCCAGCAGAGGAGTGTGCATGGACAGACATCTACGCCCTAACAGCCAAGGTGGGTGACGAAGACCACCCGGGGTGGGCGGTAAAAGCCAAGGTAAATGGACAATGGAAGAGGGCCCTTATCGACACAGGGTGCAGCAAGACCCTGGTGAAAGTGCTACAAGGGGAACGATTACCCGAACCCATGCTTATTAAATGCGTGCATGGAGATGCTAAGGAATATGAAACGGCGAGGGCCGAAATTGAGATAGGAAATCAAAAGAGAGAATTGGACATAGGAATAGTGCCGGGCCTAGGAAGGGACATGCTACTAGGTAGAGATTGGCCAGGTGTAGAGGAATTAACGTATACAGTGGCCGAAGCGTATAATGGAGAGTTAGAGGAGGGCACTTGGGAATCCGAGATGGTGAACCTGTCCAGGGACCAGTTAAGGAACTGGCAACAAGACGACATGAGCTTAGAGGACTACAGATTGCAAGTGGTTCCCGAGGGAACCACCAGGGACGGAGAATCGAACTTTGAGATCAGACAGGGTCTGATGTACAGGGTGACCAAGACCAAGTTTGGTGAAGAGACTCAATTGGTGGTACCCAACCGGCTTCGAGGTTGGATCATGCATCTAGCACACGACGTGCCTCTGGCGGGACATTTAGCCACACAAAAGACGTTGGCCAGAATCCGTCAAAGATTCGTCTGGCCAAAAATGGCCAAAATGGTGGAAGAATACTGCCAATCTTGCCCGGAATGCCAGTTGACCCAACCCAAGGCGGGACCGGGAGGGGAACTGATACCCATGCCCTTAGTGGATAGACCTTTTGATAGGATTGCCATGGACATCGTAGGCCCGCTAACCAAATCTGCGGGTGGACACCAATACATCCTGGTCATCATTGATTATGCTACCCGGTACCCGGAAGCCATTCCCCTAAGGACCACGTCGGCCAAGGTCTTGGCCAGAGAGCTATTAGGGGTGTTCTCGCGAGTAGGGTTTCCCCGGGAGGTATTGACAGATCAAGGCTCTAATTTTATGAGTTTGACCTTCAAACAAATGTGGGAATTGTTAGGGGTGAAGCCCATGAAAACCTCTATTTATCACCCTCAAGCCAATAGCCTGGTGGAAAGGTTCAACCGAACGCTAAAGGGGATGCTGAGAAAATTAGTACTAGAAAAACCCAAGCTGTGGAACACCTTCTTGGCACCCTTAATGTTTGCAGTGAGAGAAGCCCCCCAATCTTCCACAGGTTTCTCACCATTCGAATTACTATATGGGAGACACCCAAGAGGGGTGCTAGACTTGATAAGGGAAAAGTGGGAAGAAGGAGAAGACCACTCCCAGAATGCATTACAACAAATAGTAGACATGAGAAACAGTTTAATGGTGGCCTGGGAGTTGGCTAAAGACAACCTGGGCCAAGCCCAGGTTAGGCAGAAGACAGGATACGATAAAAGGGTGAAGCCCAGAGAATTTGAGGTAGATCAAAAAGTGTTAGTATTGCT
Organism: Intellagama lesueurii; assembly: GCA_037013535.1. Classification (NCBI taxonomy): domain Eukaryota; kingdom Metazoa; phylum Chordata; class Lepidosauria; order Squamata; family Agamidae; genus Intellagama; species Intellagama lesueurii. The sequence goes on along the minus strand of JBAJHW010000154.1, from coordinate 39,504 downwards.
ACCCACAGTCTCATCCAAACTCTTCGCCAAGTGGCACGGACCCTATAAGGTAGTAAGAAAAGTTAGCGAAGTAGACTATGAGATAGAGACTCCGGATAGGAAAAGGAAAAAACAGGTACTACATGTAAACTTATTAAAAAGGTGGATAGACAGAGAATGTCTATATGGATCAGAAGTAGAGGAAGAGCTAGGGCCAGAGAGTACCGAAATAACAACAGATAGTACATTAGTGATAGATGAACAGGTGGATCAAAATCAAAGGGGACAAATCCTACAGATAGAAAAGGAATTCCCAGAAGTATTTTCTAAGACTCCAGGGTGCACCCGTTTGGTAGAACATGTTATTGACACCCAACCAGGAGTGATAGTACGCTCGTCCGGGAGGACCTGGCCCAAACAACTAGCAGGGGTCATCGAAGCTGAGGTGGAGGAGATGCTACAACTGGGGGTGATTGAACCCGCCAAAGGTCCCTGGCGAAGCTTCCCCGTGATGGTTCCCAAACCTGACGGGTCCATGCGCTTCTGTATAGATTTTAGGAAAGTCAATGCTGTGTCTAAGTTCGATGCGTACCCCATGCCCAAGGTGGGTGATTTGTTAGACCATTTAGGGAGTGCTACTTACCTGAGTTCCATCGATCTGACTAAGGGTTATTGGCAGATACCAGTAAGGCCCCAAGATCGTGAAAAAACAGCCTTCTGTACCCCAAAGGGTTTGTATCAATTTGTAAAAATGCCTTTTGGGTTGCACGGGGCCGCGGCAACTTTTCAACGTCTGATGGACAAAGTGTTAGAGCCAGTTCAAGACTGTGCGGCCGCCTATATTGATGACATAATAATATATAGCCGCACCTGGGAACAACACTTAAGCCATCTGCGGCGGGTACTAACTGAGTTAAGAAAAGCAGGTTTGACCGTAAATCCCAAAAAATGCAAAATAGCCCTGCCTAAAGTAGACTATCTGGGTTTTAAGGTAGGACAGGGAGAAATACAACCTCAGGAAGAAAAAGTGACAAAAATATCTCAATGGTACCGCCCAAAGACAAAGAAGGAAGTCCAGCAGTTCCTAGGATTGGTAGGATACTATAGGCAGTTTATACCGAGATTTTCAAGTATTGCAGCCCCGTTAACAGACTTGACCCGTAAAAGAGCTAGCCGATGGGTAATTTGGGGAGAAAAACAAGAAGAAGCTTTTGAAACACTGAAAACTATTATATGTGAGTTGCCCATTAGATTCGCCCCGGATTTCAATTATCCCTTTTCTCTATTCACCGACGCGTCTGAGAAAGGCCTTGGTGCAGTATTGTCCCAAGTAAGAGAGGGGGTGGAATACCCAGTATTATATCTTAGTCGAAAGCTCACGCCAAGGGAACAAAAATATGCAGTGATTGAAAAAGAGGCGCTGGCGATCAAATGGGCTACTCACGCCCTAAGATATTATCTTCAAGGGGCCCCATTCACCTTAATAACTGATCATGCCCCTCTGCAGTGGCTGTGTAGAATGAAGGAAACCAATCCTCGGCTTACCCGGTGGTATTTGGCATTACAACCCTTTGCTTTCACGGTCCAATATAGAAAAGGAACCGAGCATGCTAATGTCGATTATTTTTCTCGGCAGGGACCATGGGCCAGAAGCGAGGAAGAGAGGACGGCCCTCTTGGATGGGGGGGTATGTGAGAGGCGTGATGAGAGTATAGAGGCTCTCATCGGAGTGCCGTCCATCCCTAAGGTTTCCCGAGAAGTGCAGACCACTCCGACGCCAGCTCTACAAGAGAGGGTACACCAGGGAATAGATACCCGGGAACTGGAAGAGAACTTCCGGGGTTTGTCAGTAGCCACTCAGACTGAAGGAGAATTGGCGGGAAAGGAAGAAAAGGGGAGGCCCGTGATTGAGGCGGGAATGGGGGATATAAAAAGGGGAGAGAGGGACAACATACCAGGAGGCTGGGAGCTAATTTGGGTAGAGGATCCCTGGACGAGACAATGGGAAAAAGTAAAGGTACCTCGAGAGGAGGCAGATTATAGAAGAAGGAGGGGTCTGCCACAACGACCCTCGTATTGGGGAGAGTCCGAGGCCAGGGAGTGGAGAAGAAGGTTAAAGGAAGAAAGGGAACTGGTGGCCAGAGAGGCCGAGGAAAGACGACAATGGCGAGCGAAGGAGGTGAGGAGGAGATTGTGCCACCAGGACCGTGGGGTTCCTTGGGACGAGAGAAGGAGCTGTTTTGGATCCGAGATGGAGGGGAGGAGACCCTACCGTTATTAGAAGATCAAGATGAGGACCAACGTCTGTTGTCTCCGGACCCCTTCTTACCGGGACCTTGGGAAACCAAGTCTTTGAACCCTTTTGAGCAAGAATCGTGGATACCCCTGAGACGTCCGTTGATGTCGCAGGAGAAGTTAAGAACTGAACCATTAATCAATGATTCACAGTTAAAGGAGGTAATAAATCCCAGTTTGAATTTTGAGATAAAACCGTCTCCTGGTTTTTTTGGTAATGAGGCTAAAGCACAAATCGAACCTTCACAAGAAGCCATGCCGATTTTCATTCTCTTGTCACCCACTGAGAACCACGCTAGGCAAAGTTGTACAGCAGTTTTCTGCCTGCAATACCAGCTTAAGCACCTCCCCCATCACACTGGCAGCTGTTTGTATATCGTGCTGCTGGTTCTATGAGGCTAATTAAACACGGCAAACAGAATAAACTCTGAAGTACCTCTATAAGTAAAAACAAATGAGAAAATAAGCTATTGTGCTTTGGACACATCGCGACAGGACAAGATTCACCGGAAAAAGTTGATGACAGCCTGAAGAGAGGAAGACCTAACGTGAGATGGATTGACTTCAGAAGGGAATCCACAGCTGTGACTTTGCAAGACTCCGTTTGTTGAGCGCAGGTACCTCAATCCTTAATAAGGTACCCAAGACATTTTCCTGTTTTTATATTGATGTTTTAAAATACATCTGAATGGCTCAGACCAACTTTGCTTTCTTATATTGTACTTATTAATTGAAAGAGGGATACAAAGTGCACCCACAAGTGAAACTTTCCCCTAGAGATGGAGAAATAAGTGTTTTTCGACAGCCGCTCCTCGAATTGCATGAGAGAATCTGGGGAGTTGTGGCCCAAACCCACAACACTCACCTCTGGCCCCCACCCCAGTTCCTCCCACTGACCTTAGGAAGCTTTCAGAAGAGTGGAGAGGACTTGGTGATTTCCCTCCTTTCAAGCTCTCCCTGGGGAGCAGCAGGACACAAAGACCTCTAATTTCCCCTTCCTCCCCACTTTCTCTTCTAAAAGGTCCAGAAGAAGCCCCTCAAACAGTCACTTCCTCTCCCCGCCTGTCCTTATTTATGTCCTCCATTGACCACTTGCCTTCATGCAGGTGGCCTCTTTTAGGCATTACATCCAGGGCTGATGGAACCTCTCTCTCTCTCTCTCTCTCACACACACACACACAAACACACACTCAAATTTTCCCCGTGTCGTCTGTGCCAAGACTTTCTCTTCCATTCAAGAGGGTCCCAGCAGGAGCCTTCCCAAGGACCCCTTGCCTGAAGTCCCTCTGATTCCCCTTTGCAGCCCCAGCATCTCCTCCTCCTCGCCCAGGATCCTCCCCCTGCTTCCTCTCCGTCCCCTCCCTGTTTATTCCTCCTCCTTCTCTTCCTGCTTGGGATTTCCTGGGACTCTTCATGCAATATTTTGGGGGGTGGGGGCTGTTGGACCTCATGGGACCCTCCCCATGTCCCATCATGTCCTGCTTCGGAGATGATGTTACTCCAAGTGTGAGACGGAGATCCAGGAAGCGCTTTTTAAAGGTCGTGGCAGGGGAGGGGGAGCCTCGGATTTTCAGGTGGGGTGGCTTTTGGGAGGACGTGCGAGGATCAGAAGATCCTTCCAGGCATCTCCCAGACCTCCAGGTTCCTCATCACCGAAAGTGAGGAGCTCCCAGGCAGAAACCGGAGGCAGAGGCCGTCCTTCTGCAAATCCGGCCACTTCCCTTTCCAGGCAGGTCGCCTTTGAGCAAAGGGAGCCCTTGGCAGGGAAGCCAGCCAGCTGTTGCCGCCCCTCTCTTTTGCACCCCTGAGGCCATAGTTTGGTTTCTCTCTGGCGTTTCTGGGAAAGCAACCAAGCCTTGAGGGGGAGAAACGTGAGAAAGGACACCCGCCTCCCCCCAACTGCAATCCACCAGCTCTCTCTGTGTGTGTTTGTGTGCAGGCGTGCACCCACCAACCTAGACCTCATCCTAATAACTCGTTTGTGCCGCCCCATACCAACAACCCCCTGCATCCCGGAAACTCCCCCCCCCCTTGTGTTTCGGATGTCCCGCCCCTCCCACTGCACCTGCGAAGGCATGCGTTGGAGAACAGAGGGGGAAAAGAGAGGGAGGAAAGGGGTAGAGCGTCTCCTCGCGGGAAGCGGAAGCAGGGGGCGCTCGGGGTCACGTGCTTCCCCCTTCTTTGTCTCTTACGTTCAGCCGTGAACGCGCTGGATGGTGGCCTGTCTGGGCGTTTCCTGCCTCTGGAGGACCTGGAAGGCGGTGAGCCTTTTGTGGGCGTGGGGGAAGGAGGGAGGGTCGTGGAAGGCTTTGTCTTTGGAGGGGTGGGGTGGGGTGGGGTGGGGGGTGCATTTTTAAAACCAGCCCCATTACCCCGTGCAATCCCGGTTGCCAACCGCTCCTCTTCGCATGCTTTGCAGGAACGCGGTGGTTTCGTCGCCTGGTTGGGGGGTTCGATCCCCCCACGGCGCTCACTTGACTTGGCGCTCCATAGGGTCCCTTCCATTACTGCCGTTCCTAGATTATTATATTTTTGGGGGGGGGGGGAGGAGGAAGAGGGTGGCGGTTCGTAAGAACGGAAAGGAGGAGGGGAGAATTTAGGGAGGTGGTGGTGCTTTTAAACCTTCAGGGAGGGAGGAGTCCCGAGACGTTTTTGTGGAAGGAGTCCTTTATTTATTCATTTATTTATTTACAATATTTTTTTAGCCGCGCCATTACCAATGGTCTCTGGGAGGCGTACAACAATATTAAAACTTTAAAAACATTAAAATAGACAATATTATAAAAATATCCTATATTAAAAACAACTATTAAAACATTAATATCAATAAGTCCTGCTGCTCATATGGCCAGCTAAAGAATGCTGTTTAATTAAAATGCTGGCTAAACAGAAAGGTCTTTGCCTGGCACCGAAAAGTGTTGGATCTCTATAGGGAGGGCGTTCCAAAGTTGGGGGGGGGGGGGGCAACAGCCGGGAAGGCCCTATTTCGACATGCCATCCCCCTCACCTCTTTCAGGGATGGCACCTTCAGAAGGGCCTCCTGGCCTGATCTTTATGAAGCTCTCTCAGAGGCTGGGGCTCAGTTTCCTCAGCTCGACTGCACTGTGGGCGCTGCCTCGACAGGTAAGGTTCCTTTCATACCTGCAGGGAGGGAACGAGAAGAGCAAGGAGCCCCCAGGTGTTGCCAAACTCCCGACGTCTCCTTCCCCCATCAGCAATTGAGGGTAGGAGGGAAGAAATACAATCCATCAGAAATCCCAGCTTTACACATTATACTGCAAAGGACATGACATGACCATTTGTAGGAGGGTTCTTGAGATCCATGCCGTGTTCAGAAAGGGGTTCCCCATTCCCATACAGGGATTTGACCCCTTCAAAGACATCCTAGATTTCAGGCAAATTGGCTGGATCAGTCCCTGCCCACTCAGCTCAGCTTCACCTACAGACCCCAAATCGTTTTTCTGGCGCACATTCTTTCCCTGCGTGTGTTAAGAGGGAAGCACGGTCTGTTGTTCTCTGCTTCCCACCATCCAGGCCAGCTAACTTGAATGACCAAATCTTTCTCTCCGAGTCTGTAGGAGGCCACTCCATCATCTTCTTCCTCTTTCCCTCCTCCCTCCTCATTGTTTCTTCATTAGCCGCCTTTCCATTTTCCTTTTTCTGCTTTCCAAAGGAGCGAAAGAGAGAGAGAGATGGAGATGTAACTCCACATGATATGAAAACTACAGAGCCACACACTATTAGGAAATGTCTTTTGTTTGCTTTATCCGAGATGCCTCCAGACTGATCATTTTCCTTTTCCCCAAGGCAGGGGTTGAAAGTGAGTAGATCTCCATTTACGTCTCCCTGGACCAAAAGGGAATAACCTAATTCCAAATTCCTCTTAACATTTCCAAGGTAAGCGAGTTGTCATTGTTTATTCATAAGATAGAATCATGGCGTTGGAAGGAATCTTACAAGGTTGTATAGCCCAATCACCAGCAAAATGCAGAAATTAAAATGCATCTGACCAATGGCCGCCCAATTTTCCCTCAGCCTCCACTTCCAGTGTTGTACTGCTCAAATAGGAGGTTTTTCCTGATACTCAATTGAAATCTGGCTTCCTGAGTGCATTAATATTAATATGTGTCCTACACTCTGGTAGGACTGAGAACAGATCCTGCCCCTCTGTATGATAACCTTTCGAGTATTTGAAGAGTGTGTTCATATCACCCTTCAGTCTTCTTTCCTGAAGGCTAACCATGCCAAGTTTTTACAGTCTCTCCTCCTGGAACTTGGTTTCTAGTTCCTCCTCAGTTGTCCTTACTGCCCCCCCAAGCCTGTTCCCATTGGTCTGCATCCTTCTTAAAGGGCAGAACTGGACATGGTAGTCTATAGGAGGCCTAGCAAGTGCCGAATAGGAGGAAGTAAGACTTGACGTGATTTGGAGACGACACCCCTGTTAATGCAGCTCAAAAGAGCCTTTGCCCCCCCTTTTTTTGCAGCCAATTCCCATAATAACAGAAAAGTGGTCAATGCCCCATCACAAATGGGGAAGAACAACCATATATTATGCTTGTTGAGTGTTCCCCAACAGTTAGGTACATTTATGAGGTAAAAGACAATTTCTGCCGGCTCCGTGCCTTTAAGAAAGCACAGGAGTCTGTTCAGAAAAGTGAAACAACTCCACTCTTCAGCCACAGATTCCGTTTGTGTTCCTGAGCACAGGACAGAGAATAGAGTGGAGGAGACCAAATGGTTGTACAGAGGTGCCTCGACTTACGAACGTCTTGACTTGCAACCAATTTGAATTACGACCAGCTCCGGTTGCAAAATTTTGCTTTGATTTGCGACCCGCACTTTGAGATACGACTGGAAAAAAAGGCGGGGAATTTGAACTGCTTTCCCTCCTTTTGTCCTTCAGTTAACCGTTGGTCAGCGAAGAGGCTGCTTATCTGTAGCTCCTTTGCCCCAGCGGTTAGAGAGTGTGGGTTCGTGTGGGTTCGGAGAGAGACTTTGGACTGCCTGGTACTGCATGATACTCTACTGCAGAGGTCGTCAACCCCCGGTCCGTGGCCCATTGCCGGTCCGTGGCTTGAGCCTGACCAGGCCACGAAGACAGACCTCCCGCTGCCCCCCCCACTCCCCTCCCCACAGCTGGTTTGCGCATGCGTGCTAGCGGGGGCATGAGCGCTCCCTCACCCCTTCACGCAAGCGCCCATGCGCGCAAAGCAGCTGTGGGGAGGGGAGTGCGTGCGGGAGGTTTGTCTTTGCGGCGCGGCGGTGGCGGAGGTGTGTGGCCAAGAGCCGGGAGGCCGAGCACCGCCGGGTGCTTCGACTGCTGGCCTCCCGGCGGCAACGGGGTGGTGGGGTGACCAAGAGCCGGGAGGCCAGCAGCCGAAGCACCCGGCGGTGCTCGGCCTCCCGGCTCTTGGCCACCCCCGCCGCCACCGGGAGGCCAGCAGCCGAAGCACCCGGCGGTGCTTGGCCTCCCGGCGGCGGCGGCAGCAACGGGGTGGTGGGGGTGGCCAAGAGCCAGGAGGCCGAGCACCGCCGGGTGCTTCGGCTGCTGGCCTCCCAGCGGCGGTGGCGGTGGCGACGGGGGTGGGGGTGGCCAAGAGCCGGGAGGTGGCCAAGGGGTGGGCGTGCGGGTGGGCAGGCGCTCCTGCGCATGCGCGAAGCGGTGGGGGAATGCGCGCGCACACCCACCCAACCACTTCGCGCGTGCGGCGGAGAGCGCAAGTGCAAGGGGCCGCCTCACCTCCCTCAGAGGCTCCACCGGTCTACACGAAGAAAAAGGTTGGGGAACGCTGCTCTACTGTACTGTTTTTTGGTGGGTTTTTTTTTTTTTTTTTGCATTTTTGCTTTTTAAAATTTTTGCTTTTTGGATTTTTGCTTTTTGACTTTCTTTTTTAAAACAGAGAGACTGCCTGTTCTGGGTGAGTACTGTACGGGGTTTTGCAGCATGGGTTTGGGCTGGGTGTGGGGGGTTATGTTTCTGTGCTCTGACGGGTCTTGCAGTGTGTAGTTGTATCATTTTTAGTCCCTGCTGGAATGTTTTTTTTTCCTGTGGCTCCTAGGATTTGTGTACTGTACTGTGCGGTGTGCTGAACAGTACTCATGGCTCCAAAGAAAACGCAGAGCAGAGGGAAGAAGAAGATCATCTCCATTCAAGTGAAGAAGGACATCATCGAAAAGCATGACCGTGGCATGCGTGTGACTGATCTGGCCTCTGAATACAAGATGCTAAAGTCAACTATCTCCACCATATTGAAGAAGAAAGATGTTTTGAAAGAAATTGATGTGGCAAAAGGAGTCACGATCCTAACAAAGAAAAGGACACCCCTGATTGAAGAGGTGGAAAAACTTTTACCGGTGTGGATCATTGAGAAACAGCTGAAAGGGGAAAGCATCAGTAAAGCCATGATTTGTGAGAAAGCCAAGAAGCTACACAGTGATTTAATGGAAAGAAACCCCTCCGGAAGTGCACCGCAAGAAGAATTCAAAGCCAGCAGGGGGTGGTTTCACAAGTTCCAAAAGAGAAGTGGCATCCACAGCGTTACAAGACATAGGAAGGCTGCAAATTCTGACCATGCTGCTGCAGAAGCCTTCGAATTGGACTTTGTCAAATTCCTCAAGGAAGAAGAATACCTCCCCCAGCAAGTCTTCAACTGTGATGAGACAGGGCTCTTCTGGGAGAAGATGCCCAGCAGAACCTTCATCACTCAGGAGGAACAGAAAATGCCGGGCCACAAACCCATGAAGGACAGATTGACCCTTTTGCTGTGTGCCAACACCACCGGCGTTATGAGACATGGGGAGGCTGCAAGTTCTGACTATGCCACTGAAGAAGCCTTCAAGTTGGACTTTGTCAACTTCCTCCAGGAAGAAGAATACCTCCCCCAGCAAGTCTTCAACTGTGATGAGACAGGGCTCTTCTGGAAGAAGATGCCCAGCAGAACCTTCATCACTCAGGAGGAACAGAAAATGCCGGGCCACAAACCCATGAAGGACAGATTGACCCTTTTGCTGTGTGCCAACGCCACCGGCGATCTGAAGATCAAGCCTCTGCTGGTGTACCACTCCCAGACTCCTCGCCCATTCCATCGAGAGAACGTTAACAAGGCCACACTGCCTGTCATGTGGAGGGCCAACGCAAGAGCTCGGATGACAAGGGAGCTGTTTCTGGAATGGCTCTATGGAGTGTTTGCACCCACTGTGAAGAAATATCTTTCTGACAACCAGCTTCCTGAAAGGTGCCTTCTGCTGATGGACAACACCCCGGCACACAACCCATCCTTGGTGGATGATATTGACGATGAGTGTGACTTCATCAAGGTCAAGTTCCTCCCCCCCAAAACAACACCTCTTCTGCAGCCCATGGACCAGCAAGTGATCAGCAACTTCAAGAAGCTCTACACAAAGGCGCTCTTCACCAGGTGTTTCAATATCACTGAGGAGATGTCCCTCACCCTGAAAGAGTTCTGGAAGTCACATTTCAATGTCCTCCACAGCATCAGACTCATTGACAAGGCCTGGCAAGATGTCACAACTCGGACCTTGAACTCAGCCTGGAGGAAACTGTGGCCAGAATGTGTCACAAACAGTGGCACCGAGGTGACTGATGCACAGTTGGTGAGGGACATCGTCTCCATGGGTGGAGGCATGGGTCTCGATGTCAGTGAGGAGGATGTAGAGGAGCTGGTTGAAGACCACAAAGAGGAGTTGACCACAGAAGAACTTGCAGAACTGCAAACCGAGCAGCAGTGGGCTCTTGTGGAGGAGTTTTCCACTGAGGAAGAGGGAGAGGCACCGCAGGTTAGCAGCGAGGAGATAAGATCCATCTGCAAAAAATGGAACGAGTGCCAGGACTTCTTTGAGAGGCACCACCCAAACAGGACTGTGACAGGCAGAGTTTTGGACATGATGAACGACAAAGTGGTCGGCCATTTCAGAAAGGTTCTGCAGCACAGGATGAATCAGGTAACATGGGACAGATTTTTCACAAGAATGGAGCCTGCAGCCAAGAGACAGCGACAGGAAACCCCTGGAGAAGATGACCCAGAGGAGGGGAGCTCTACCTCCCAGTGATGACCATCTCACCTTTTAAAAGGTGTTTTGTTTAAAAGGTGTTTTGTTTAAAATGTGTTGTTTTAAAATGTGTTTTGTTTAAAATGTGTTTTGTTTAAAAATGTTTTAGACCCATTGTCTTCTCTCTCTCTCTCTCCTCTCTCTTTTTATGCCTAAAAGTACAAACCTTGTCTGAGGGGTCTGTGTACCCCAGTGATGACCTTCTTTCTTTCCTCTTTTCCCCATTGTTCCCTCCCTCCTTTCCTGCCCTTTTTTTAACCTTAGAGGTTATCTTAGGTTAAAAAAAAGTCTCCCCCTAGTGGACGGATGCTTTGTGATATAACCAGCGCCTTGAAACACGACTAAAAAAACAGCTGGAACGGATTAATCGCATTTCAGTGTATTCCTATGGGAAATGGTGCTTTGAGTTCTGACCTACTGGAGTTACGACCATCATCCCGGAACGAATTAAGTTTGCAACTCAAGGCGCCACTGTAACTTGAGCCCATTGTTGTGTGTCCTACACTCTGTGTGATGATATTGAAGAAGAGTGGGACTTGTAGTCAATGAGAATGAGAGAAAATTGAGTCTGTTAGGTTTCAAAGTGAACGGAGTTGAAGACATTGGAATGTGGTAAAGGCTGAGAGGCTGTTTTTCCTTATTTACAGCCAGGCTGTAAATCCTGTGAGTGAATCCTGATAAGAGTGCAAGGTTGAGGAGGCCCAGTGCGAAGACCCAACAAATTCCCTTCTAATTGGAATGGAGATAACACACCTGCATCTCCATGAGAATTGGAGGCGGATTGGACAGTTACGCCTCTTTGAGTTAATTGGTCTACAGTCATGAAGAAGGAGGTCCGAGGAATGTAGAAAAATGGACGATGGGTTATGTTTGAGAGAACTTTTTTCCTAAGAGAAGTTCCTGATGGATTGTGTTATATAGCTGAATGAATGTAGTATGGTAAGGAAGAAAGAGGTGGGGCTAGCCCACCTTAGTTCAGCTTTGTAGTGCTTCTTATTTTAATGGGAAATAGCTGTTTTATTTAACTATTGTAACCTTTGAACATGTCTTCATGCTAATGCTTGAGCAAAATAAACTGTTTCTATGAATTTATATTTTCTTAATATAAAATAATTAAAAACCTCACTGAGGACTAGTCTCTTGGACCAGCAAGGTTTGGCTAAATCCAGAAGAGTGGAAAAGTCACTAACTGGCTACCACAGAGAAGTCCTAATTAACTGAGCTGTTGTGAGTTCTAAGGAATCACAGAGCCCATGCTTAAGTACTTGCAAAGTACTGAGTAAAGTGAAGTGTTCTTTTAAAGGCCAGGCTTGTTCCAGGCACAGATGCTATGTACTGCTGAGGCTTGAGGACTTACCTCAGTGCAAAGTGGTAGATTTGTGTAGGTGATCACAGAACAAAGGAAGGCTAATGATGTGGGTGATCACAGAACAATAGGAAGGCAATTAGCCTTAGATAAAGTACAAAGAAGTCGACCACAGATGTCGGAGCCAGCGATGTCGATGTCGGAGCCAGCAGAGTCTCAAGGCGACGCCCTGAGAACTCTTTTTATTAACTTAGCAAGCTTACATAGTATGTTGAGAGAATTCAGATAGGATACTAGTTACCTAATCGCCACTAGGATTGGCTGAAGAAACTCTTTGAACTTCTGCTCTAGCTCTAAGCAAAAGGGCAGAATGAGTGGTCACCCCGCCCGCTGGCAGCGCTGCTTTCTGCCAGGAGTGTTTGCACGTCGCTGAAACAGATAACAGCTAACAGCCTTGGGCAGGATTTTCCCACATTCCCTCTTTTTCTTTTTTTCCAAGCAGTGGCATATATTTCATATATTTGCGAACTACATCTAAATATTTTCGGCAAAGGCCAGAAGGCGAAGCTTTGAAACAGGTGGTTATTATGGAAAAGAAGGTTGGTATAGATTGAATAAATTACAAGGAGTATGAAGAGCATAATTGCATAAATGAAAACAACACAACAGCGTCATGGAGTTGGCATTCAGCTGCGAGATAACGGCTGCTAGAAAAGTTTCAGGAGTCTCTGGGATCTGTTGCTGATTTAGAGTTCTTTTTGCATCAGCACTCAGCATCTTCAACATCCCCCAGGTAACTTTGAGCTGAGTGCCTTCAGGTCTGGTTGGATACTTCCAACAACGCGTAGTCATCTGGTCCTGCTCCAGAGTCGTCGCTGGATTGAATTCCAGAATGGGGTCCTGCAGGTTGCGATGCCAACTCATTCTTCCCATGATATGGCCTCACACACCGAGCCGGGATCCACAAAGGACCTGTGGGAGTAAGCACAGCAGCATAGCCACGACCCCATGTTAGTAAAGGGGCTGGACCCTCCCACTGAGGGTCAGGAGGTTGCTTATAAGTCACCAGCGGCCATTCCATAGGGATTTCTTTAGAAAAGTGTTTTTCTACTGGCGACAGCTTGTGCTGACCTGTAGATACAGTTAAATGATTTAGAGTAAACAATGCTATTGACACTATATCTTGAACATCCTGGGGCTTGATTCCTCTATTTTTTGTTTGTTTTGAAAGGAGAAATTTAAAAGAGCAATGTGCTATTTCCACAATAGCCTGTCCTGTGCAGTTATAAGGAATACCATGGGAAAGTCGAACGTCCCATTCGTTACAGAAAGTGGTAAAGGCGTGAGAAGTATAGGCAGGGCCATTGTCTGTTTTTAAGGTTTGAGGCCGGCCCATAACTGCAAATGTACGTAAACAATGTTGTATGACATGGCGAGAGGTCTCACCACGAAGAGGGGTAGCCCAGATGTATCCTGAATAAGTATCAATAGATGGACATAAGAAAGAGGAGAAAGGGAAGGAACATGAGTGACATCCATTTGCCAAAGCTGGTTGGCATCTGTTCCTCATGGGTTAACAGCATCAAAGGAAAGGAAGTAGGAGACATGGAACAGGAAGAGCAGGAGGAGATGATGTCTCGAGCTTCAGAAAGCGGAATAGAAAATTGCTTATGGAGTTGTTTAGCACTCTGATGTAAAAAAGGAATGGCTGTCAATAGGATTGGAAAAAAAGGGGACACAAAGAACGAAGAGCAGAGTATGCACAATGATTTCCTTCTGATATAGTATCTTGAAATCCAGTATGAGATCGGATGTGAGCTGCAAAAAAAAGGTTGTCATCTGGCAGCAAGGAGGTTTTTTAAAGTCAGAAACAGGGAAAGTAAGGAGAAGTCAAGAGCAGGAGAAAGGTAGGCATGTGACGGGTGAGTGAGAAGGTTAAAAACATATTGAGTGTCCACAATGAGATTTAAAGGTTGATCTTGAAACATTTGAAAGGTAAGAACGACTGCTGCCAGTTTTGCATGTTGACTAAAGATTTGAGTGCAAGTGAAAAAGGTTTTCCAGGTTCCTGGAGGTTGCTGAAAGGTAATCACACCTTTGGTTGCTGAAAGGTAATCATGCCATCAGTAAAAAGAGTTAGAGCATCAGGGAGAGGAGTAGCAGGAAAAAAAGGAAAAGTGAAAGGGTACTTGCTGAATGAAAGTTAAGCGAGGGTCTTTAGGAGGATTAAAACGTATTTCACCAATATAGTCTGAAAAAGCAATTTGACAAGTTAGTGACGTAAACATTAAATGATCATGGTCAGCTTTGGAAATGGGTAAGTAACAACACAGATGATCCCAACCTGTGAGTTGTTTGGCACGATGGAGCCACTTGATTACAAGGTCTGTAATCGCATTTAGAGTAAACATTTTGGGGAGGAGTGTTAGGTAAATAAAGCCATTCTGCTATAGCAAGGGCCTTGACAGACTTCAGGCTACACAACAACCCGGTAGGCAATTGGGGAGTGTTCAAGATAACCAGTTGCAAAGGATCAGAAGAAGGAATGCAGTCGACCATGGTACATCACAAGGCTGCATTAATTTGATGTATGGCATGTTTCATAGCCTTGGTGATGTGTATGGAGTCAGCAGGAGACTGATGTCCCCGAAGTGCATTAAACAAAGGCTGCAATTCATGAGTAGGAAGGCACAAAAATGGACGAGCCCAATTTAAGTGCCCAAGGAACTGTTGCAACTGCACTAATGTAAATTGAGATGGAGTTTTTAGTTCTGGTAAGAACGGAGAAGATGTAGTTTGCAGCAGTTTGTGTCCTAGATAAAGAAATTGAGGTGTGGTTTGTATCTTTTCTGGAGCTATGTGAAGGCCTTTTTTCTCTAAGCAGCTAGCTAGAGAATCATAGATAGTACAGTGGACCCTCGACTTACGAAGGTCCCTACTTAGAAAATTTCGAGGTACGAAAAGGTCCGGCTGCAAAATTTTGGTTCGACTTGCAGCCGGAGCTTCGACCTACGAAAGGCAGGGGGAAAGGGTGGAAAATTCAAAGCCACCCCCGCTGCCCTCTGCCTCCCGTCCCCACTGCCCTCTGTCTCCCATCCCTATTGCCCTCTGCCTCCTGTCCCCATGGGGACAGGAGGCAGAGGGCACCGGGGACAGGAGGCAGAGGGCAGCGGGTGCAGCTTTGAAAGCCCGGGAAGCCAAAAGCCGCTCCACGCCCGCTGCCGTCTTTTGGCTTCCCAGGCTTCCAAACCCCCTCCGCTGCCGTCTGTCTCCCGTCCCCGTTGCCCTCTGCCTCCTGTCCGTGGGGGCAGAGGGCAGTGGGGGCAGCTTTGGAAGCCCGGGAAGCTGAAAGCCGGCAGCGGGCGCGGAGCGGCTTTTGGCTTCCCGGGCTTCAAAACCCCCTCCGCTGCCCTCTGTCTCCCATCGAGGGCAGCGGAGGGGGTTTTGAAGTCCGGGAAGCCGAAAGCCGGCAGTGGGTGCGGAGCGGCTAGAGGGCAGCGGAGGGGGTTTTGAAGCCCGGGAAGCCGGAAGCCGCTCCGCGTCCGCTGCCGTCAGCTCCCATATCACTCAGTCCATTAAGGATCAGCGACCCCATTTTAAGAGGGAGTTGGGGCTGTGAGTGCTCAATGGTAGTTAAGGCAGCAACACGAGTAGAACCAAAACCTCCAGTACGAGGGTTGGTAGAAGGACCCATCTGTGTTAATGGAAGCAGCAACAATTGAGCAATAGATTCACCTGTAGGAAGGACCTGTGGTATATTAGACCAGGTTTAAATAATTAGAGGTCCTTCAAAATCCCCATCAATGACGCCTGGTACAACAAATAAACCCCGTGCAGAGATGCTAGAGCGGGTGAGAATGAGACCCATAGTGTCTTTGGGTATTGGTCCATGATGTGCTGTTTTGACTTTGCAGACAGCGAGAGGGAATTGATAGTCGATCTCTTCAGCTGTGATCAAATCATGACCGGCACTTTTAACAGTAGCAGGTCGAATTTCCTTGAACTGGGGTAGTATTCACTGAGTTCCCCTCACTTGAATTTTCATGAACATGGTGTCCTTGGTCGTTACGAACCACAGGACAAACAGACATAAGAGGGAGGACATCGGCAAAATCCTCTGGTTGGCCTTTGGCCATAACATCAGATAGCATTTGCTGCACTGCTGAGCGAGGAGGGGGAGGAGGGGGGAGGAGAGAGAGAAGGGACTGTAGCAACAGCATAAGAAGGGAGATTGCTTCTATTTTCATGGAGATCAGGAGGCCTGGAGGGTAACAGAATCTGAGGGCCTGTTGGAAGATGAGCAGTTGGTGAGCAAACAGAGGGGGAGGAAGCCGAGCAGCAACCTGGTATTTTTTTCCCTCTGAAGAAATCACCCGAGCACAGATCGGATGCGGGAGCCATCTTTGGCAGTAAAGCTGTGAGTAACCCACAGTAAGTCACTGGAGGAAGGTGATCCGACCAGATCAATCTTTCAACTACGGAGGAGAGGAGAACAAACAGATACCGCGTTGAAAATTGACAACAATAAAGTAAGTTGAAGCCTTTGATTTATGAATCAAAGTGGAGAAAGAAACTAGAGTGCAGAATATTTGGCTGAAAGAAGGGAAGAGGCGGCTACCTTGCTTATCGGTCCTGCTGCCTCAGAAAGTGAAACTAACTTCTAGCTTGCAGGCTGGTCAAGGCTGAACACTGAGAGACTGAAAGAAAAAAACTGATCCTGGAAATAATCCCAGGGTGACATAATATAACTACGGACTGGACTTAAAGCTGTTATCAGTCAGGAAAACAGATTGAAAAACATAACATCGCGCTGCCAGATTTCTTAACAATATAGACAGAGCGCCATCAAAACTTTGGAACTGTATAGTATCCCTGGGGGGGGGGAGGAAGCTTTGGGAGATCCCCCTCAGAGGCTACGGCTGTAAAGGGCTATATTATACACTGGGAGAAGCTAACTCATTCCAAGGGGAGAGAGATATTGTCGTCGAGGGTGGACTGTGGAACAGGGAAAACCAGGACTTGGAGGTGTTGACTGGATTAATGGAAGGAACATACGGTGGATTATAAGGACACCTACTGGAGGAAGATGTTGGTCCTGATCACAATTCTTGGCCCACTTGTCTAGGCCGTTTTGGCATTGGGAAGATGAACGAAAATGGCCAACGCTTGCTGGAGTTTTGCTGTTATTATGGTCTTTGTGTCAGCAACACAATCTTTAATACGAAGCTTCAACACAGAGTTTCCTGCAGACATCCATGATCGAAGCATTGGCATCAGCTCGATTTGATCCTCACTAGACGCTCTAGCCTTCCTAGTATTACGATCAAACGCAGTTACCAGAGTGCTGATTGTGATACTGATCACTCCCTGGTGTGTACTAGAGTAAAACTGCAAACAAAGAGATTGTATCACACGAAAAAGGAGGGAAGACCACGCACAGTGGTGCCTTGACTTACGAACGCCTTGACCTACGAACATTTTGAGTTACGAACAGCTCCGTTTGCAAAATTTTTGCTTTGACTTGCGAACGGAGCTTTGACTTATGAATGAAAAAAAAAGCGGGGAAGGCGGGAAATTTCAACTTTCAGTTACTGGTTGGCGAACGAAGAGGCTGCTTGTCTGCTACCTCGCTCACCCCAGCTGTTAGAGTGTGTGCGTTCCGAGAGAGGCCTCGGACTGCCTGGTACAGTACTGCTTTTTGCTTTTTAACATTTTAAAAACTGCCTGTTCTGGGTGGGTTTGGGCTGGGTGGGAGGGTATGTTTCTTTTTGCCTACTCGACGCCCGCCCAGCGCCCACCTTGCCTTCTCCCTGCCTGCCTCCGTCCGTCCCACTTCACCCACCCGCCCCCGGCTCCATTGCTGCATCCTCCTCCCTGCCTCCTTGTGAGGGAGGGCAGTGGATGCGAGTGGCGGTACGTCTTGGGTGCGCACTGGCTTCATCCCTGGCCGTGCAACAGCCGCCGGGTTGGAGGTTTTCGTCGTACCTTTTTGCGCCTAGAAACCGGAGCCGCCGCCGCCGCCTTCTCCTCTTCTTCCAACCTTCTCACCCATTTTTTCTCCCTCTTGGTTTGTGCTGAGCCTTGGTGTAAAGAAAGGAGGTGGACTAAACCCGTCAGTGGTGTGTGTGTGTGTGTGTGTGTGTTTGGGTAGGATTTGTCCATTTAGAGGTCCTTTCTCCTGCTCCCCGACCCTGCCTGGTGCCTCCATCGCCGCGGAGGAGGAGGAGAAGGAGGAGGAGAAACAGAAACATGGCAAAAGCCAAGCAGGTCCTGTCTCTGTTTCTGTGCGGTGTGTTTTTTTAGTCTTGCAGTGTGTTTTTTAGTCCCTGCTAGGACGGGTTTTTTTTTGGCTGGATCGTGTTTTTGTTGTGTTTTTTTAGGCCGTGCTGGAAACTGCAGCCAAGGTAGCCTCACCTCACCAGCCAGCCATCCCGCCTGCCACCGCGTTGTAAGAGTGCGAGTTTCTCCTCAGCAACAGCTGCCTGCCTGCCCACAGCCCCCTCCTCCGCCCCCTTTTCCCCTGGGTCTCTGGCGGCCGCCATGTTAGGTCGGAATGGTGAACTGGAGTTGCCGTTCTGCTGAGAGGGACCGGCTGCCATGGCCTCGTCCTCCGCCTCCTGGGGCGTGTGGCAGGGCGAGCACCCCTGCGTCCTGACTCTTCCCCCTCCCCTCAGCCTGGGCTGGTTGAAGAGCCTTGGGAAGTGGTGGCTGAGCTTCCTCTTCACCTGCACGGAATCCTGGCTGGAGCCGGTGGGGTGGCCGTGGCGGCACTGGGAGCGCCGGAGGGAGCTGGGAGCTGCCCTTGGCAAGGTGAGGAAAGACCATGGAATGCATTAAAAGTAGTCCCTGCTGGGACGGGGGGGGGGGGGGGAGGTTTCTGGATTAATCACATTTCAATGCATTCCTATGGGAAATGGTGTTTTGACTTGAGACCATCTTCTGGAACGGATTAAATTCGTAAGCCAAGGCACCACTATATTGATATCAGCAAGACTCGTGATCAAAGAAAAGTGGAGGAATTTGCCCAAGCGCTTGAGGAAACCCTTCCAGGCCCAACTGATGCAAATGCACCTGAATGATGGGAACATTTCAAGAACGCTGTTTATAACACCGCCTTGTGCACATTTGGCAAGAAGACCAAAAAGACGGCCGACTGGCTCGAAGCCCATTCAGAGGAGTTGATGCCAGCCATCGAGGATAAGAGGCGAGCTCTAGCAGCATACAAAGCCTGTCCTAGTGAGGACAACTTGCAGGCTCTTCGGGTTGCTCGTAGCAAAGTCCAACAGGCTGCCAGGAGATGTTCTATTGGCTGAAGCCAATAATCAATTATTGGACTTTGCTATGAGCAACTCATAGAAAGAAAGACCAGCACCCCAGGCCTAAAAAGAAGCTGGAAACTTCCAAGGGAAGATGGGATGGTGAGCCTGATACAAATCTGCATGGAGTTGCAATAGATAAGGTTTCTGTATCAGCAAAAAGCTTCATGTGAAAGAGGAAGTTCTAAATTTGAGTTGTTTGTCTAGAGAAGAAAAGGGGAAGCAGGCTGGCTGGAGCCAAATCTGTGGCAAACGGAGCAAACTGTACAGGTTCAAGGAGCATTCCTGCATGGCCACCACAGACTGTACCTGTTTGAACCAAATGGTTTGGTGTACCGCCTCTTTGTCGGCAGTCTGGCTGGGATCTCTCTCCTCTCCTGGTCCCTCTCCTTAGGATATAAAGAACATTAATCCCTCGGGTAACAAACAAGACTCAAGCCAAACGTTTGAACCTTTTGATACCTTTGTTTCTAACCCCTTTCTAAAGCGGACAGTGAAACCTGAAGGGGTCAAATTAATACATGCAATATATATATATATATATATATATATATATATATTTATCTTAGCCTAACCATAGCCATCTTGCTTTCTGTAACTTGCTTTGCTACATAAATGTGTAAACCTATTGTATCAGGGTTTCTGCTTAGCAGAGAAGAATAGACAAAGGAGTGAGGCTGCCTGAATTGCTCTTGCTTGCAACTCACTGGGAATGTGTCCTTGGAGAGTGATAAGGGACCTGGGAGTCAAACCGCCTGGAACTGGGAGGGAGGATGTCGGCAAACTCTCCTTTCCTCCTCCTTCTCCCCATCCCTTGCCGCCTCCTTCTTGTTTAAGCTTATAAAAGTATATTCTGTAAGGAGCAGGCGCGCTTCTCTGCATGTTTCTGCGGGTGCGGTTTGCGTGTATTTGCTTGCTTTCCGCTTAAAATAAACAAATATCTATTGGATCTCTCTGTCTCTGCCTGATTTATTAATGCATTAGAGACAGACAAAAGGCCAGGAAAGTCAAAGGGAACTTGAAGCATAAAATGCCTGCCTAAAAAATAGGTAGAAGGAAGCCTTCAGACTGGCTCCTGGGGAAACCGAGGATGACCCTAATCCATCCCAGCGTTTCCTGATCATATTTGTCAGGGGGACGTGGTCTAGGCTGTCCAGGGCAGACCAGTGAAGCCACAATTGAACGCCTCGTAAGAGATCCATTGGGGAAAAATTTAGGGGGAAAATGAAGAAGACTTCAGAACGTGAGTATAAAGAGGCATGTGTGTTTCTTGTCCCCGAAAGTTCGAGAGGTCCAAATGGACAAATGATTGTGAATGGGGGACCATACGGAACGGTAGCTCTGAAAGCAGAAGGCTAGGCCAGCCCCGACTCTAGATTGTCAGTAAGTGACCAGAGCTGAGAAATCTGCATGACGTAATGCAACAGAATAAGCTGTTACATGAGACCAAATTTGAATGAATAAGTAATGTGGGGAAATTAGCACAGTAGCTGCACGTGATCCTTTTAGGATCGCTTCACTGCAATGCGTATTAAGGTACGGGGAAGTTTTACAAAACTCCAAACAAGTAATAAAATTACTAAGAAAAAAAAAGAAACTGAGGAACCTTTGTATGTTAACCTGACCCACTTATAATCTGGGTCAAGATTTACCTCACTAAGCCTTCTGCAGGGGTTTGTGATGATTTTAAACACAATGAACTACCTAGAGTCTAATTCGAAAGCCGAGGCAGATGATTTCCCCCCCCCCCCCCATTCATTTCCCAGGGAGGCAGCGATGTCATCCTTCTTGCCCTGGGAGTTTCCTAACCCCGGGGAGAGCCCCTGCGTTTTCTATCTCTACATGGGGGAATCTTCACCAACAGATGAAAGGAGGAAAAGATCAGCACAAGAGACCGAGGGAGCAAGGAAGAAGGGAAGGGTTTTATTTGCTAGATTTACAGAAAGAGAGAGATGAGGAAGCAGGTAGCAAGAAAGCGAAGGAGAGTAAGAGAAGGAAAGAAAGAGACGAAGGAAGAATAAAGAAAAGAAGGATGAGGAAGGGGCTGATAAACAGCAAGCTTTTGGCAGACGCTTTACAGCCCCCTCTCACCTTTGCCCCACTGCAACGGTTTCCTGCCCAACGTTGGGCGCAAGGTGCCCTTCAGAAGGATGGAAACGGATGGGCTTCGTGTGAGGTCCACAGCCCTTCAGGGAAACCGATGCTTTGGCCCCGCCAGGGGCTCATCTAACCCACAGATCAATCACAGTAATAGGACCCAGGAACAGAAGGAATGGGCGAATTGTGCCTGGATCGCTTGTGATGTCCTTTCCTGGAGGCAATTCCCCCCCCAACTCCCGAGCCTCTAGAAATATTGGGGGTCAAACTCAATTCATTTTTGGTGGATACAGGGGCCCCCTATAGTGTGCTGTGTAACCCACCTCCGATTGTGCCCTTTTGAAGTCCCTAACCACCCCAGTCATGGGTATAGGAAGGTCACTGATAATGCATTGGTCCCAACCCCGACCCCCATCACACCAGGGCTCCAACATTCTCTCCTGGTTCTGCCAAAATGCCCCTCTCCGCTGCTGCCTGCCTATGACTCTTCTTGATACAGAGAAGGACTTTCACAACGTCAATTGGGATTTCATGTTAAAACAATTAGAAATTGTTGTTAGGCATCCTTCAGTCTCGAGAGACTATGGTAACGTGCTCTGGATGGAGGACTTGGAACAGCGTCTAGTGTGGCTGAGAAGGCCAATTCGAGAGTGACAATCCCTTCCACACTGAAGACAAATACAATCTGTCCCGTCCAGCTCCCTGATTTTGCTGCTTCCGGGACTGCCTCTTTGCCTCGGCCTGCTGGACAAGGGTCTCTTCAAATTGGGAGAGGCCGTGCTGCACCGCCTGCCTCCAGGCTCAACGCTCCGATGTCAGGGTTTCCCATCTGTTGAGGTCCATTCCTAAGGCCTTCAGATCCCGCTTGCAGATATCCTTGTATCACAGCTGTGGTCTCCCTCTGGGGCGATTTCCCTGCACTAATTCTCCATACAGGAGATCTTTTGGAATCCAACCATCAGCCATTCTCAAAACATGCCCAAGCCAACGTAGACGTCGCTGTTTCAGTAATGTATACATGCTAAAAATTCCAGCTCGTTCTAGGACTACTCTATTTGGAACTTTGTCCTGCCAGCTGATACCAAAAATGTGTCGGAGACAACGCATATGGAAGGTGTTCAGCTTTCTCTCCTGCTGTGCACAAAGGGTCCAGGCCTCACTACAGTACAGGAGTGTGCTCAGGACACAGGTTCTATAGACCTGGATCTTGGTATATGCCATCAGCTTTTTATTAAGCCATACTCTCTTTGTGAGTCTTGAGAACATGGTAGCTGCTTTGCCAATGTGTTTATCCAGCTCAACATCTAGGGAGAGAGTGTCAGAGATCGTTGAGCCAAGGTACACAAAGTCATGAACAACCTCCAATTCTTGCGTGGAGATGGTAATAGAGGGAGGTGAGTCCACACCCTGGCCCATGACTTGTGTTTTCTTCAGGCTGATTGTTAGTCCAAAGTCTTGGCAGGCCTTGCTAAAACGATTCATGAGTTGTTGGAGGTCTTCAGCAGAGTGGGCAACAACAGCTGCATCATCGGCGAAGAGGAAGTCCAGCATGCATTTCAGTTGGACTTTGGTCTTTGCTCTCAATCTAGAGAGATTAAAAAGCTTTCCATCTGATCTAGTCCGTAGACACCTTCTGTTGCAGTTCCAAAGGCATGCTTCAGCATGACAGCAAAAAAGATCCCAAACAGGGTCGGAGCGAGGACACAGCCCTCTTTCACTCCGCTTTGGATGTCAAAGGGATCTGATGTTGAGCCATCAAAAACTACGGTGCCCTTCATTCCCTCATGAAAGGACCTGATGATGTTAAGGAGTCGAGGTGGACATCCAATCTTGGGAAGTATTTTAAAAAGGCCATCCCTGCTAACCAAATCAAAGGCCTTTGTGAGATCTATGAAGGCCACAAAGAGTGGCTGTTGTTGTTCCCTACATTTCTCCTGCAACTGTCTGAGGGAGAATACCATGTCAGTGGTGGATCTATTAGCTCGAAATCCACACTTTGATTCTGGATAGACTCTGTCTGCAAGCACCTGGAGTCTCTTCAGTACAACACGGGCAAGCAGCTTCCCTACAACGCTGAGAAGAGAGATGCCACGGTAGTTATTGCAGTCGCCCCTCTCCTTTGTTTTTGTACAATGTGACGATGTTTGCATCCTTCATGTCCTGTGGTACTCCACCTTCGCTCCAGCAAAGACGAAAGACTTCATACAGTTCGGTGGTGATGATCTCTTTACAGCACTTCAGCACTTCAACAGGGATGTTATCCTTTCCAGGTGCCTTGCCGGAGGTGAGGGAATCCAAGGCCGCTTTTATTTCTGCTAAAGTTGGTTCGCTGTCCAACTCTTCCAAGACAGGCAGGCACTCAATGTTATTTAATGCTTCTTCGGTTACTACATTCTCTCTGGAATATAGTTCAGAGTAGTGCTGCACCCAGCGGTCCATCTGCTGTGCTCGGTCCTGGATGATCACGCCTGTAGCAGACTTCAAGGGAGCAGATTTCTTCTGTATTGGACCTAAAGCCTGCTTGATACCGTCATACATTCCTTTGATGTTACCTGTGTCCGCTGCTATCTGTATCTGAGAGCAGAGCTGAAGCCAAGAATTGTTAGATCATTTCCTGGCAGCCTGTTGGGCTTGGCTACGAGCAGGTCGAAGAGCCTGCAAGTTGTTCTCGCTAGGGCACGCTTTGTATGCTGCTAGAGTTCTCCTCTTATCCTCGATGGCTGGCATCAACTCCTCAGAATGGGCTTTGAACCAGTCGGCCGTCTTTTTGGTCGTTTTGGTTTCCATAATTAGAAATTATTAGAAATTATGGAAGCAGGAAAAGACTTTGTTGAGGCGATATGGACTATTTATAAACAACAGAAAGTGAAGATCAGAATAAATGGCAAACTTACACAGATAGAAAAATACAAAAAGGAACAAGACAAGGATGCCTATTATCTCCTTTACTGTTTGTACTATTCATTCAAACATTATTACAAGTTAGACAGAATACAGACTTAAAAGGACTCAAAGTAACAGAGGAAGAATATAGAACACAGGCATTTGCGGATAACATGGTCTTCATTCTAGATGATCTGATAAATTCAATGAGGACATCAACAGAAACAATAGAAATTTTTGGAGAAGTATTTGGACTAAAAGTAAATAAACATTAAACACAAATTTTGACCAAAAACATGAAGAAAGAAGAGATCCAACATTTATTGGAAATGGCAGGTTTTAAAAAGGGAAAAATTTTAAATACCTAGAAATTCTTTGATAAAAGACAACTACATCAAAGTAATTGGTACGTATGATCGGAAAAAAATCTAGGAAAATGGTCAAAATTGCAATGATCATTTATGGGGAGGATTGCAGCTGTGAAGATGAATGTATTACCCAAAATGATATTTCTTTTTCAGACAATTCCAGTTTTTACAAAATAATTAATACTTCAAGAATTTACAAAGCAGTTCAAGATGAAAAACAAAGAGCAGGCTTTGGACTTCCAGGTTGGTTTTTATATTATATTATTTTTATATTATAAAGCCTGTGCTCTAGTCTGGATAAAGGAATGCAGAGTTTTAGAAAATGGCTGAATATTAAAACTAGAAGGACGTTATTTTAACGCAGGATGCCATGCCTTCCTATGGTATCAAAAAGCAAAGGACAATAAACAATTTAAGAACCATCTGATAAGGAAAGCTTTGAACTGGGTATGGATTAAGATCTGGGAATTAAACTACCAAAAGGTTCCTGAATGGGTCTCACCAATGGAAGCATTCACACAACCAACATTAATGGAAAAGAAGAAACTCTTGAGGTATAGAGATTTGTTAAAAGACGACCAAAGTATGAAATCAAGGAAACAATTAGAAGAACAAGGTAAAGTAAAGTATATCACAGAAGTGAGTACACCCCTGCACATTTCATAAATATTTTAATTCATCTTTTCATGTGACAACACTGAATAAATGACACTTGTCTACAATGTAAAGCAGTGAGTATACAGCTTGTATATCTGTAAATGTGCTGTTTTCTAAAAAAAAAAAAAAAAGCAACATACAGCTATTAATGTCTAAACTGTGGGCAACAAAAGTGAGTACACCCCTAAGTAACAAAGTCCAAATTGGGCCCAAGATAGCCGTTTTCCCTCCCTGGTCTCATGAGACCTGTTAGTGTCACAAGTCTCAGCTGTGAAGGGGGAGCAGGTGTTATCATTCTTACTCTCTCAGACTGGTCACTGGAAGTTCCACATGGCACCTCATGGTAATGAACTATCTCAGGATCTTAGAAAATGAATTGCTACTGTACATAAATATGGCGTAGGCTATAAGAAGATTGCCAAAACCCTGAAACTGAGCTGCAGCACGGTGGCCAAGACCATACAGTGGTTTAACAGGACACGTTCCACTCAGAACAAGCCTCGCCATGGTTGACCAAAGAAGCTGAGTGCACGTGCTGAGCGTCGTATCCAGAGGTTGGCTTTGGGAAATAGACGTATGAGTGCTGCCAGCATTGCTGCAGAGGTTGAAGGGGTGGGGGGGTCAGTCTTTCAATGCTCAGACCATACGCCGCACACTGCATCAAATTGGTCTCCAGGGCTGTCGTCCCAGAAGGAAGCCTCTTCTAAAGATGATGCACAAGAAAGCCCGCATACGGTTTGCTGCAGACAAGCAGACTAAGGACATGGATTTCTGGAACCATGTCCTGTGGTACGATGAGACCAAGATAAACTTATTTGGTTCAGATGGTGTCAAGCGTGTGAGGCAGCAACCAGGTGAGGAGTACAAAGACATGTGTGTCGTGCCTACAGTCAAGTATGGTGGTGGGAGTGTCATGGTCTGGGGCTGCATGAGTGCTGTTGGCACTGAGGAGCTACAGTTCATTGAGGGAACCATGAATGCCAACTGTGACATACTAAAGCAGAGCATGATCCCCTTCCTTCGGAGACTGGGCTGCAGGGCAGTATTCCAAAATGATAACGACCCCAAACACAACTCCAAAACGACCACTGTCTTGCTAAAGAAGCTGAGGGTAAAGGTGATGGATTGGCCAAGCATGTCTCCAGACCGAAACCCTATTGAGCATCTGTGGGCCATCCTGAAACAGAAGGTGGAAGTGTGCAAGGTCTCTAACATCCACCAGATCTGTGATGTCATCATGAAGGACTGGAACGACTCGAGCCGCAACCTGTGAAGCTCTGGTGAACTCTCTGCCCAAGAGGGTTAAGGCACTGCTGGAAAATAATGATGGCCACACAAAATATTGACACTTTGTGCCCAATTTGGACATTGTCACTTAGGGGTGTACAAATATTTGTTGACAGTGGTTTAGACATTGATGGCTGTGTGTTGCGCTATTTTGAGGGGACAGCCCATTTACACTGTTATACAAGCTATATACTCACTGTTTTACATTGTAGCCAGGTGTCATTTCTTCAGTGTTGTTACATGAAAAGATATACTAAAATATTTATGAAATGTGAGGGGGTGTACTCACTTCTGTGATATACTGTATAATACTTGATTGGTGGACAAAAATGCAAATATTCAAGATATACAAGAGACAAAACAATAGGCTTTTATAAGGAACAGACACCAAGAGATAAGGTACTCCTGAATGTAAAGGAAAAACTGATCAAAATGTTGTATAATTATCTACAAGAATTAAAAACGCAAGATGAAATAGTGAAAGAATGTATGGTAAAATTGGGTCCAAAATGTGGGCCTTAATATTAACTTAAACCCATGGTCACAGATATGGGGAGGTAATAATAAGCTAACAAAAGCAATTAATTACAAAGAAAATACGTATAAGATGTTCTATAGGTGGTTTATGACACCTGAAAAATCATCGAAAATATATCAAAGTACCTCTAACAAATGTTGGAAATGCAAATCAAAGAAGGACATTTTTATGATTAGTGGTGGACTTGTAGGGAAGCTAAGAGCTTTGGGAAACTAGTCCATGAGTTTTTACAAAAAATGTTATCCTCTATAATTCCATATGAACGTGAAATGCTTTTGTTAAATATAATACCAGATTCGATAGAAAATGAAAAAATATATTTGATCATAAAGGAACTACAGCAGCAAGAATTTTAGATGCCAAATACTGGAAAAAAGAGGAGACTCCAAAAACCCAGGAGTTAATAGAAAGATATTTTGAAGCAGCAGAGATGGATATTTTAACTGAAGTATTAAAAGACAAAGAAATCGCTGAGGGTAGAAAAAAGTGGGAAACTTGGTATAACTGAATGAGATATGAGAACATGAATGGGTTAAATTTATGAGAAAGAAAAATATAATTTTAGATTTTAAAGACTTAGAAAAAATGGTAAGATAAGTGTGAAGTAAGCTTAGTAAGGAAACAAATCGGCAAAAGTAATAATGATATATACTGTTCTCTATCACATTCTGTATTTTTTTATTTACCCCAATACCCTGATCCAAATCCCCTTCCCTATGAACTTCCCTTACCCAATGGAAAATGAATGAATAATTTTGAAAGTAATGTCAACTGTGATATTCAGCATCAGTCCTTCAAGAAGAGCAATGGGAGCAACGTTGCAGAGCTCTTCGAAGCCCACCGTCTCTTCCTGGGTCATCCTTCTTGTAGGCATCTTCCCAGTGGGCTGGGTCTATGGGCTGAACCTGGGTGAGCTGAAGCATGCAGGGGGCTGGCTCCAATTTGTCCTGGGCAGGTACAGTCTGTGGTGGCCATGCAGGAATGCTCCTTGCACCTGTACAGGTTGCTCCGTTTGCCACAGACTTCGCTCCAGCCAGCCTGTTGCCCCTTTGGTTTCCCAGCCTCTGAGAAGCTCAGATGTTGAGGATCAAAGGATTTGGTCACCTCCGACCCAGTGCAGTCCAGGGCCTCAAGAGACCAGAGTTTGTTTCTCTTTGTTAATTAACGTTAGAAGTAAAACACATCACAGGTGGCACTTCAAAATGCACTCCATTTTTTCTCTTTTCTCTCTATTTCGCATAACGTCAGCATTTGGTTGTCTATTCTTTCCAGTGGGATCCAGCACAAAACTGAACGAGTTACTTATGCCTTATTAACTTATCAGTAGTGTTTTTTTTTTACCAAAACAAGGGGCTATAATGTAATGTAACTATATCCACAGCTGTAATTTTTCTAAAAGCTTTCACTTTTAATGCACCTCTGATGCATCTTTCAAAAAGCAGTTTTCAAGTTTCAGGTCAACAAGTCTGCCTCCCATTAAGTTAATTTTTTTGAATACTTCAGACAGCTAAGATTACCTCTTCAACTGAAGCTCGATCCACATTCTGTGTATTCCAAAGTTTCTACCCCATCTGATTTCTCTAATGAGAACTAAGGCTATTTATCTAATTAAAGCTTTCCGCATTCAATGCATTCGTATGGTTTCTTCCCAGTGTGAGTTTCTTGATGTAACCTAAGGACACTACTCTGACTGAAGCTCTTTCCACATTCCATGCATTTATATGGTTTCTCCCCTGTGTGAGTTCTTTGATGTAACCTGAGGTAATCGCTCCGAATGAAGCTCTTTCCACATTCTATGCATTTATATGGTCTCTCCCCTGTGTGAGTTCTTTGATGCAAACTAAGGTGACCACTTTGACTGAAGCTCTTTCCACATTCCATGCATTTATATGGTTTCTCCCCTGTATGGGTCCTTTGATGTGACCTAAGATTACTATTCCAACTGAAGCTCTTTCCACATTCTATGCATTTATATGGTTTCTCCCCTGTATGAATTATTTGATGCAAACTAAGGTCACCATTCCAACTGAAGCTCTTTCCACATTCTATACATTTATATGGTTTCTCCCCTGTATGGGTTCTTTGATGTGACCCAAGGTTATCACTCCGACTGAAGCTCTTTCCACATTCTATACATTTATATGGTTTCTCCCCTGTGTGAGTTCTTTGATGCAAACTAAGTTTACTGCTGTGATTGAAGCTCTTTCCACATTCCATGCATTCATAAGGTTTCTCCCCGGTATGGTTTTTTTGATGTGACTTAAGATTATCACTCTGATTGAAGCTCTTTCCACATTCCATGCATTTATAAGGTCTCTCCCCTGTGTGAGTCCTGTGATGCAAACTAAGGTTACAATTCCAACTGAAGCTCTTTCCACATTCCATGCATTTATATGGTTTCTCCCCTGTATGGATTCTTTGATGTGACCTAAGGTTTTCACTCTGACTGAAACTCTTTCCACATTCTATGCATTTATATGGTCTCTCCCCTGTGTGAGTTCTTTGATGCAAACTAAGTTTACTGCTGTGATTGAAGCTCTTTCCACATTCTATACATTTATATGGTTTCTCCCCTGTGTGAGTTCTTTGATGTGACCTGAGGTTATTACTCCGACTGAAATTCTTTCCACATTCCATGCATGTATATGGTTTCTCCCCTGTGTGAGTTCTTTGATGTAACCTAAGGGGAAAACTCCGATTGAAGCTCTTTCCGCATTCCATGCATTTATATGGTTTCTCTCCTGTATGTGTTCTTCGATGTGAACTCAGCGTACTCCTTTGGCTGATGCTCTTTCCACACGGGAGGCATATATACTGCTTCACCCCTCTGAGGGGTTCTTCACCTGAAAAATTATTGTTCATATTCATGGTCTTTCCATGCTCCATTCATTGATTTAATTTTTCTTTTGGGTAGATCTAGCCACGTCTATTTATATCTGAAGTTCATTTGAATGCTTTTCTGCCCGTGATGCACCTTCTCCTTCCTTTTCCTTGATGTTTTTCCCAATCATCAGGAATTTGTCAAAATCAGCACTCTGTAAAATTGGAGAGGTACTCTACCCTGCCATTGGTTGGCTTCCATTCTGTCTTTTTGTCTGCTTTCGGGTGTCTAACTATTTTCTTTTCTTGCTGCACACTTGGTTCTTGTCCCTGTCCAAACAGAGATAGAATAGAATAGAGAGACTGCTGGTTTTCCTGGTTTGTTATCTGATTAAAAAAAAAGAGAGAGGAATATAGCACAGAATCTATTAAAACATGTAAAAATGGTTCAGTGATTCAGAAGAAGAGAAAAAGAGAATAATTTAGTTGGAAGGGGCCTATAGAGTAGTATGGCAGTGGAACCAGTTACATCGGGAGTTGGTGAGTGCTCCAACACTGAGAGCATTCAAGAAAAACCTGGATAATCACCTGGCACATATGCTTTGATTGTATTCCTTTGTCGAGCAGGACGTTTGACTTGATGGCCTTGTAGGCCCCTTCCAACTTCCCTTTTCCATAATTCTAAGATTCTATAGGGTCATTGATAGCCCCTCTCCAGGAATCAAAATTAAAAGATATCAGCAATATGGTTGCCTTAATATTCACATCACTTTCCGAGGTCATTGATTTCATGCTCAGACTGCTCTAGTGCTTAAGGGTTTTTCCTAATATTCAATCAAAACCTGGGTTTTTCTATTATGTTTCGTGTATTTTGGGATGATTAAGAACAGATTGTGCCCCTCTTCTTTCAAGACTGCCTCTCAAGTCTTTGAAAACTGCTATCAGATCTCACTTCAGTCTTCTTATCTCAAGGCTAAACATGCCCAGTTCTTTCAATCTCTCCTCATGGGGCTTGGTTTCCAGTCCCCTAATCATCCTTGTTGCCTTTCTCTGAACCTGTCCTAGTTTGTCAGCATCCTTTCTAAAGATGAAGCCTAGCTGGCAGAGGAGGTTTGGAGTTGGATGTCATCAATATGCAGATGACTCTGAACTCTCTGAACATTAACACTGACCATCAGTGGACTGGATGAGCCCAAATAAACTGCAAACAAATCCATCCAAGACAGAGGTGTTGTCGGTCAGCCAAAAGACACATGAAAGAATAGAGATTCGGTCTGTATGGGATGTGGTGACATTACCCCTGAAAACTCGGGTGTGAAGTTTGGGGGTGCTCCTGGAGTCATCTGTTAGCCTACTTCCCCAGGTGTTGGTGGTGGCCAGGAGTGCCTTTGCACGCTTAAAACTAGTGTGCCAGCTGTGCCCACTTCTGGACAGGTCTGAGCTGGCCATAGTCTCACATTCCTTAATTACTTCGTGACTGAATGACTGTAACATGCTCTACATGGGGTTGTCATTGGTGAAGTGTTTGGAAAATCCAGCAGGTAAAAAAAGCTGGAGCCAGATTGAAACTGGGGCTGGTTACAGGCAACATACAACTTCAAGCAGCTCCACTGGCTGCTGATCTATTTCCGAGCACAATTCAAGGTGTTAGTTCTAACCTACAAGGCCCGAATGACTTGAGCTCAAGCTACCTAAAATACTAATCTCCCATTATGAGCCTATTTAGGTATTAAGATTATCATAAGAGATCTTTCTCTTGGTCCCTTTTTCGCAGCCACATTGCACTGTTGGCTGACATTCAGCTTGTGAATCACAACAATTCCAAGATCATTCTCCCTTTTAGTATTACGGAGCTGATTAACCCTCATCTTGTAACTGTGTGTTCATTTTTTCCCTGATACGGGTAAGAATTTGCACTTATCCCTGTTAAATTTCACTCTGTTGTTCTCGGCCCGGGGATCTTAAATATCTTAAATTAATCAAGATCTTCTGAATTTTGTTTCTGTCTTCTATTCCATCTAATTTTGTGTCATTTGCAAATTTGAGAATTATGGCTGCACTCCCTCATCCAACTCATAATAGGGTACCGGGCTCACCACTGAGACTTGTGGTCACCTCACTTGTTCCCTCTTCCCTGTTTGAGAAGGAGCCATTGATAAACACACTCTAGAGTACGATTCTGTAGCCAACGGTGTCTCCACCTGCCAGTTCTTCCATCCAACGCACACCAAGTTAGCTTGGAAATCAGGATCTCATGGGGCACTTCATCAAAGTCTTTGTTGAAATCAAGATATATTCCAACGAGAATCCTTTTTGGGACTGTGGACCGGTTGGGGGGGCACATTGCACTTCCG
Source organism: Intellagama lesueurii (assembly GCA_037013535.1). Taxonomy (NCBI): domain Eukaryota; kingdom Metazoa; phylum Chordata; class Lepidosauria; order Squamata; family Agamidae; genus Intellagama; species Intellagama lesueurii. The sequence goes on along the minus strand of JBAJHW010000154.1, from coordinate 7,534 downwards.
GAGGGCGTGTCATGCCCCTGTGCTCACGTGACATGCCCCCCGTGAGCAAGACACGCCCACCGCGTGAGCGTGACATGCCCACCGTGCATGCGGGAGAAGGGGCGGAGATCCATCTCTGTGGCCCGATTCCAGGAAGCCCAAAGACCGGAGGTTGCTGACCCCTGCTCTAGAGTACGATTCTGTAGCCAACGGTGTCTCCACCTGCCAGTTGTTCCATCCACTCTATTCTCCATCGTGTGACCAGGAACACAAACAGGGAATCTGTGGCTGAAGAGTGTAGTTGTTTACTTTTCTGAACAGACACCTTTTTGTTTCCTTAATGCCACGTTCCTGTAGAAAATCAGCAGATCTTTTTCCTCATCCACCTGCTCTGTGTGCATGGACTGAGTTCCTACTCCAGTCCTCTGAAGATGCCGGCCACAGAGACTGGCGAAACGTCAGGAAGAACAACCTTCAGAACACGGCCAAAGAGCCCGAAAAACCCACAACAACCATCAGATCCCGGCCGTGAAAGCCTTTGAGAATACAATCTGCTTATGAATTATCCTAGAAACCATCTGTAATCAATAAACCTGTTTTATTGATAAGTCAGTAATGAATGGACCTTCATCTTTTCTAAGTAAAGTACGTTGATAAGGAGATCAACTGGTGGCAGTGTATCAAGAGGTTTTTGGATTGCCTTTGTGAGCTCTGTGTTTGAAGAGACAAACAGGGGCCACGAGGGTGAACGTCACAATTGGTGTCCAGCGGCGGGATCTGAAACAATCCAGTAACACCAGAGTTTAAAAGTGAATTTCTTTGAGTCGTGGGTACCTTTTTAGTTAGAGGTCTGTGGTGAAGAAGTGGGTGACCTGCTAGAGCTTTTGTGGAAAAGCTTAGTGGTGGGGCTTCTCATCGCAGATCTGGGGGGACTAAAGATAGGGAACGACTCTGTAGGAAAAATTCCTGTTTATTTACCTCAGGATTTGGAAGACCAGTGGGCTAGCTTAAAATCCAAGGCTCTGAGAGAAGGGAGCACTGGTAGATAAAAGCGGAAGCCAGAGGTCAGAGCAGATCTGAGGAGATAGAAGAACCCAAGCAGAGGCTTGAGAAATAAAATTATTTTGGTGTCTGAGAGCAGGGATAGCTCAGACATAGAGAGACACAGTAACTTAAGGTTGTTAGCTGGAGAACAGCCAGAAAGAGCTGGAGGGAAGTGCAACAAGAATAGTTACTGGAATTAAAAGTAGAAAGACAGGTCCTTTTTGAAATCGGTACAAACACTCAAGACTAATTATCTCAGAAGTAAACATGCCCCCCAAATGTAGCCAAAAGGGGAGTCGTGAGGCAGAGACTTTACCTCAAGAAATGGAGGGAAATGGAGACACTTTAACTCTAATGGAACAGGTGGAGACTGATGAGGGTGCCTCAGAAAGACAAAAGGAATTAAGCTCCCAAGATTTTGAAAAATGGAAACTACAACAAGAATTTAACTTGAAGGAATTAGAAATTAGAGAAAAAGCCAGGGCTGACGAGAAAGCTCAGGAACTACAGCTCAAGGAATTAGAATTGGAAAAAGAAAAAGTGAAAGCTGAGCAAGAGGCTAGACAAATGGCATTTGAGCAAGAAAATAGACAAAGAGAAATGGAATTAAGACAAAGAGAAATGGAATTTCAAATACAAATGAAACAATTAGAATTAACTGCTCAGAATAAGAATAACAACAACAACAACTCTAGTGATCGATCTAAAGAAATTTCCCCAGTATAGGAAAGGAGATTGCCCTGAATCTTTCCTCATTTCCTTTGAGAGAGCATGCTTGGACTTTGATATTAAGGATGATGAAAGGATGATAGTGCTAAGATCACAAATAAGTGGGGATTTAGCTGAACTGTATTCTCAGATGCCTCTAGAGCAGGCTAGAGATTTTGAAGCATATAGAAAGATGGTATATTCAAGATTTGGCATAAATGCAGAACACCTTAGAAGAAAATTTCGTGCCCTTACCAAAAAGCCTGAAGAATCTTATTCTCTGTTAGGAGCTAAATTAGTCCAATGTTTGGACAAATGGATGGAACGTGAAAATGTCACTTCTCTAGAGCAGATGAAAAATGTGATTAGGTTAGAACAATTTTATTCTATTTTGCCTGGGGAATTGCGTTATTTAGTTAAAGATAAAAATCCTAAAAATCTACTAGAAGCTGGTGAAAAAGTTGATTCTATTAGTGAGTTCCAAGACCCCAGGTACTCGGAGGTAAAACTTAACAGGCAAAACTGGGACAACAATAAGAGGCCCTTCAATAAAAATTGCCTCAGAAACACATCAGGGAAAGAAGGCCAGCGTAGTGCCTCACCTAAGTTGCCCTCAGGGCCTAGTCCGCTGAAGAGAGTGAACCCTGAGGAAAAGTTTAATAGGTCTCCTCAGAGTGATCGAAGGACTTATCGACAGTGCTATAACTGTGGAGAGTTTGGGCATTTTCAATTAAATTGTACGAAAAACAAAAATAAAAATGGAAAAGATGATAATCAGACCAATAAAGTGTACTGTTTAAAACCAGTTGAAACCACTGAGGGAGGCTGTAACCATAAGTCTGTCTCCATGGCAACTAGCACGACAGAGAATTCTGATCTGCCACCAGCCAGGGTCGTTCAGTGTTTTCCTGTAAAGACAGAAAATATTTTAGCACAGAACCCTGGTGAAGAAATTCTTATTAATGAGAAGTCTTATATGGGAGTGGTTGATACCTGCTCCAACATAACCCTGTGTCATCCTGATGTGGTTCCTAGAGAACAAATACTTCCAAACCAAACTGTTACAATCAAGGGAACAAGTTCTACTCCAGTGATTTTACCTATGGCTAAAGTAAAGATAAACTATAGAGATTGGGTTGGAATTTGGGATGTGGCAATTTCTGATCAAATTCCGGCACCTTGTTTAATCAGGCTAGATCTAACTAAGCATGTGCAGAGTGGTTTTGCGGTAACATGTGCCCTGGGAGAGCAGTTAACAATCCCTGAGGGAAGAATGGAATCCCTAACCTCTGAATCAAACAAGGGATGCCCCAGGTTAGAGAAGAACCGTGAGGTAGTAGAAATGGCTGATGCGGTTATATTGAAAACCCCTAATGATACTTTCTCTATTGGTGAACAGAAGGAAGATAGCACTTTAAATGATTGTATTACAAAAGCTAGAGAGAATCCCATTCCACTCATCCCTGAACACCTAGAGAGGTCTATAACTGATAAAGACCTGATGTATAGAGAGGGTTTAAACTTGATAGAGCATGTTAAGATTGCTTTTGTACTTACATGCTCACAAGGGGGCCAGAAATCACCCACTGCAGTAGAAATGGATACTGTAGCAGAGGGAAGCCTGGAAGGAGAAAGTTTCCTGGATAGTCAGCTTAATAACTGTTCAGAAACTGATCTCATGCTTGTGAAAAACCCAAATAAAAATAGTTATGCCCAGGAGCAAAAGGAGGACACTAGCTTGGTGGGTTGCCTTGAAGCGGCCAGTACCCCCACTTTATTGTCTCCTGAGTGCCCTGAGAGACTTTGCCGGGATAAGGATCTTTTGTATAAAGAGAAGTCCTTAGAAGTGGCAGAGCCAAGCTTGGGAAGTACTCCTGAAAAGGAGAAAAGCTTGTATGAGGCCCAGGAAAGATCATTCTGTCCTGAGGACAAAGTAGTGGAACTGAGACCCATAGAGGGGACTAAATTGCTTTTGTCAGGGTCGGAACCTATAGATGTGTTGCACCAGCTCTGGAGGGGAGAGTCTAGTAGCTCTGCAGCTGAAGTAGACCATAAAACCTCGCAAGGCCAACTCCTACCTAGCTTATCAATGAATAAAGAAATAGAATCAGATAACAAGCTCAGTGAATCTAAAACAAACCAATCGTTTGAGATTGCACTTAACAGAAACTCGCCTGAGAATCTTACAGTGACCCGTGATAGTGGTCCCCCACATAGGGAAAACTTTGCAATGAAAGTACCTGTGGGTGAATTTGTGAGTGAGGATGAAGGCGTAAGCCCTGACATGTTAAAGAAGGACGCATCCAGAGATGTTCGGGAGGAGGAGAGGGTACTGCCTACCCTTTCCCTAGCTGAGAAAGTGAAGCCCCGAGCCAGAAAGAAAGCAGGCTTCACTACGAAACGGCAAGCAAGGGACGTCCAGTGGACATCAGAGGGCCTGATTGATGACTGCTAGTCGACCGAAGATAATGCGGAAGAAGGAGCCAGAGATCATCAGAGGGACCCCTGAGTGCCAGCAGTCGTGTGACCAGCTGAGGAAGGCGGTAACGACCAGACCAGTCTACAGCACACCTGACTACAGCCGGGAGTTCACCATCGTCACAGATACATCGAGCATTGGACTTGGAGAGGCTCTGTGCCAAGCAGATGACAACAGGAGTGTGAAAGACTTGGACTTTGTAATTCATAGCGTAAAAGGGACTCAGATCGTGGATACTGATACTTTGCCTCGAAAGACAAATGAATGATGGGGGGATAAACAAAGTTGGTAATGTTATCATAATTTTTCTGTTTGTGTATAGTGATGAAAAATTGAAGATTGATGGACTGAGACGTGGAGAAAGATTCAAGGACTTTTAAAAGAAACCTGAATGGACTATGGAGTAACCGTTTAATTATCTATGTAAAATTTTCATGAATATGTTATATTTCTATAGGATTGTAATATTAAATGTCGTCAGTAATTGAACTGTATTAGAATGTTTAGAGTGATAAGAGATTGTGTTTGATATATAAGATGTCTTGTTTGCAAAATTGTGCCAAATGGTAAGTAGATTATTATGCAATGATGCATGTTTGTTTAGGATGAAAAACGTGTTTCCCCTCCCAAACAAACATATTTAAGGGGGGAGGAATGTAGCGTTCACCCTAAATTCTGTAATAAGATATGTAATATCCATGAGTTATATGCTAATGTGGTTAAGAGGCAGGGCCACAAGAGATGTTAAAAGGTGGAGCCTGAGAGGAGTCATCAGAGAGTTGAGTCAGTCTGTGTTAGGAATCTGAGAGAAGGATAGTTTGGGGAGCTGATGAGTGATTAGCAACCTGTGATATTTAATATAGAAGATTAATATTGATGCTTGGTGAAACAGAAAGAATATGCTTATGAATTATCCTAGAAACCATCTATAAACAATAAACCTGTTTTATTGATAAGTCACTACTGAATGGACCTTCATCTTTTCTAAGTAAAGTACGTTGATAAGGAGATCAACTGTTGGCAGCGTATCAAGAGGTTTTTGGTTTGCCTTTGTGAGCTCTATGTTTGAAGAGACAAACAGGGGCCACGAGGGCGAATGTAACAGGCATCGACTACCTTTCTGTTATAATCGGAATCACATACAAAAAAAAAAAAACCGGGGCAAAGTCTCTTTTGACCTGTATTGACAGTGGTGTCGTCTCCAAATGACATCAAGTCTTCCTTCCTCTCTACTCGGCATTTCCTAGGCCTCTTATAGACTACCGTGTCCAGTTCTGCCTTTTAAGAAGGATGCACGCCAACAGGAACAGGCTCGGGGGGGGGGGGCAGTAAGGACGACTGAGGAGAAACTAGAAACCAAGCCACAAGCGGAAAGAGCGAAAGAAAGGTTATCAGACAGAGAGGCAGGATTTGTTCTCAGTCTTACCAGAGTGTAGGACATAAATCAATGCACTCAGGGAGCCAGATTTCGATTGAGTATCAGGAATAACCTTCTAACTATTTCAGCAGTACAACAGTGGAACTGGAGGGTTAGGGATAATTGGGCAGCCATCGGTCAGATACACTTTAATTTCTGCACTGAGCTGGTGATTGGGCTATATAAGATTTCTTCTAACGCCATGATTCTATGCTATGAATAAAGAATGACATATCGCTTACCTTGGAAATGTTAAGGAGGATTTGAAATTGGGTTATTCCTTTTTCTTCCAGAGAGAAGTGAACGGAGATCTACTCACTTTCAACCCCTGCCTTCGGGAAAAGAAAAACGATCAGTCTGGAGGCATCTTGGATAAAGCAAACAAAAGACATTTCCTAATAGTGCATGGCTTTGTAGTTTTCTTATCATGTGGAGATATATCTCCATTTCTCTCTCTCTCTCCCTCCTTTGGAAAGCAGAAAAGGGGGGGGGAAGGCAGCTAACGAAGAAACAATGAGGAGGGAGGAGGGAAAGAGGAAGAGGAAGATGGAGTGGCCTCTTACAGACCCGGAGAGAAAAATTTGGTCATTCAAGTTAGCTGGCCTGGATGGTGGGAAGCAGAGAACAGACCGTGCTTCCCTCTTAACACACGCAGGGAAAGGTGCGCCAGAAAAACGGATTGGGTCTGTAGGTGAAGGTGAGCTGAGTGGGCAGGGACTGATCCAGCCAATTTGCCTGAAATCTAGGATGTCTTTGAAGGGGTCAAACTCCTGCATGGCAATGGTGAACCCCGTTTTGAACTCTGCATGGACCTGAAGAACCTTCCTACGCGTGGTAATGTCGTGTCCTTTACAGCAGTGGTTTCCAACCTTGGGCCTCTAGATGTTCTTGGACTTGAACTCCCAAAAATTCTGGCCAGCAGAGGTGGTGGTGAAGGCTTCAGGGAGTTGTAGTCCAAGAACATCTGGAGGCCGAAGGTTGGGGACCATGGCTTTACAGTACAATGTGTTAGACTGGGACTTCTGATGGATTGCATTTCTTCCCTCCTACACTCAATTGCTGATGGGGGAAGGAAAAGTCGGGAATTTGGCAACACCTGTTGTAATGGTCTCTCGTGATGCTCTTCCCCTCACCTGGTGCCACATCCCCCCCCCCCCGTTTTCCGGGTTTGAAGGGGTGCATTTGGAAGTAAGAGCCCGGGTCTGTCCCAAATGGTCTCCACTCCCATTCACGCTGCAGGGCACACTTCCAACCTGGTTTCCTCGACTGGGGAGGAGGTTGGTGATCTGGGTGTGGAGCGACTCTCGGGAAGCCTTAGACGGACCCTCCCAAGCTTTCGCCAATGGGGCCCTTTGAACCTTGAGTGGGAGGAGGAGAGACTCAGGGGAGAGCCCAGTGACTTTCTCTCATCCCCTTTTTTGCACTGAGGGGTGGAGGCAGGATGCAGGGGAGAGGTGGGGTCTCCTCGCAGGAAAACTCAGCAGGAGCCCCGGTCACCCACCTTGCACGTAGCGGGAGCCCTTGGTTTGGTGGGACAAGCGGGGGCCACGTGGGTAAACGTCACAATGCTCAAGACTCAAAAGCTTCCACGCCGATGGTCTGCAGGCTTTGACGTTTGCCTTTGCAGCCCCGGCTGTTCCTTCCCTCCCTCCCTCTGCTCCGCCTTCAGGCTTCGTCTCTCCCGGGCTCCCCTTCCCAGCAGGGCTCGGCCATTTCTGCACCACCAGAGAATCTCAGCCAAACTCTGAAAGAGAGGTGGGAGAAGGACGGTGGGCGCCTCCTCCCTTCCTGTAGGGCGCTGTATTCCTCTGGAGCTCCAGGCATCAGACCTCTGGTGTCATGGCGGTAGGGGGGGGGGAACGGTGATCATCCCTTCTGCCTGACTGGCTGCAATCCTTCACTCTGTA
>JBAJHW010000153.1:0-50000 GCA_037013535.1 Intellagama lesueurii | reverse complement strand
ACTACCAGGTTCAATAGACTTACTTCCTAGAAAGTGTGCACAGCTCTGTGGCTTTATCAAGCAGTTTAACAAGGCAATCTGAAAGGCAAGGATCCATTGATTCGCTGGAGGCTGATCTGTTGGAGTTACCTTGAGGAAAAGTTTGCTACATCTGAATATTAATTAGCAGTAGAGGGAGGACAGTCATTAGGAGAAGAAAATCAATGCTGGCATGGAAAAAGAACCAGTAACTATGTCTGCCATGCCCATGGGTATTAAACAGCCAGTTGGCCATGACTGTACCATCCTGAAGAATCCTGATCTCATCTGATTTCAGAACCTAAACAGGGCTGGGCCTGGTTACACTTTGATGAGAGAACACCAGGCAAAACCATGTGCTGTGTTGGAGAGGAGCCATATCTCAATGATACAGCATATGCTTTGCATACAAAGGGGTCCCAGGTTTAATGCCCAGCAGTGCCAGGTAGGGTTAGGAAAGAGTCCTGCCTAAATGCTTTTAAAATTGTTGCCAGTCAGAGCTGACAATACTGGGCCATCTGCCAGTTTCAACACTTGCACGTAGGTCCTCTACAATGCCAGCTAAGGGTGCTGAGACACACCTAGTAGTCCAGGTGCCCTTGTATTCATCAAAAGACCTTATACAGTAGTACCTCGGTTTACGTAATTTCCTGTTCGAAATAATGCCTCGGTTTACGTGGTTTTTTTCGGTTTCTTTCGCTTTGCAAAAGAAGTTTCCCCGCGCCTGGAGGTTTGTAGCGCCACCGCTGCCGTTGCTACGGCAGTCCGCGTTCCAGTTTACGAATTCTTCACATGATGTAATGTCCCAGAGGACGCATTGATTTCGTAAACCGAGGTACTTCTGTACATAGTCCCTTGTGTAGTGGAGAGTGGTATGTGTCTTGCTTATGTAAAGTCAGGATATTGAGTGAGGAGTGTTTCTCTGTGCTGTGCAGAGGTTCACAAGAGTTGCCCCTTGCAACCCCCAGGAGTGCATGACACTAAGGGCAGGGAGAGAACAGCCTTATGCCACATGACCTGCCATCTGAATTACAGCCTTTGTGTATTGATAGTCAGGTGCACTCATAGAGTGCTGAAAGCTAAACCTGAATCTGATTGTTCCAGCACAAGGAGGGCAGGGAAGAATAGCTTTTCTGAGTTTCTTCTCTTTTCCCCTTCCATTGAACTCTGTGGAAGGAAACTTAGTTACTTCAGCCCTTCCTTTTATCCAATTTTACATCATCAAAATTAAGAGGATTTGAGTGAGGTGTACATGTTCTCTGTTTACATGGCAAAGTGTGGGAGCCCTAGCAATATAAGGTTCTTTGCCTAGTTAATAAGGGATTTTCCACATTTCCTTTCACGACTAGCTTTCTAGACCTTGTAGAGCAGTAAGGAACAGCACCACGCCATTGTATCTTCCTTCATTATATCTTGTCTTCACTGAGTCTTACCGTACAGGAAGTCTCTGTAACAGATAGCTGTCTTCAATATTTTTCCTATTTATTACAGGGACATCAACCCTCATATTCCTCAGTATATTTCCTCAGTCCCCTGGTATATCGATCCTTCCAAAAGGCCTACACTAAAGCATCAGCGACCTCAACCAGAGAAGCAGCGTGAATATACATTGCTAGGGGAATGGTACAAGCGAGGAGTCCAAGAAGTAGGTAACCTTGTATAAGTTAAGAATAGTAGAATCTAGAGGGTGAATAAATCCTAACCAGTTAACTATTCTTTTTTTTTTCTTTTTTTCTTTTTTGGTCTCATGGACAGGGTGGGGGCGCATTCAGAAGGTTGACACTGTATCTTGCATTTTGAGTATCAAGTGTTGCAAGGTAGTTTTATACTAGATGGCACATTGGATACACACATCTTCTTAAGGATAAAATGTTATGAAATTAGCATTTTAGGACAATTTCAGTTGTCTAGCCAAGATGCTTTTTTAGAGTTCAAGTGGATCCCATCATATTTCGATTGAAGGAAGGTTGTTGTTGCTGTGAAATATTCATTTGTTTTTCTTTTAAGAATGTCGTTACAACTAAATATCGCAAAGGAGCATGTGAGAATTGTGGTGCCCTGACACATAAGAAGAAAGACTGCCTGGAGGTAAGAATCATGTTTTGTTGGTGATCATTTAGATTGGATGCAGTTACATTGCAAAGATGCTTCTGTTTCAACTTTAACTACAAGATAATTATGAATCAAAGCTAATTTCTTAAGAACAGTTACGCTTTGGTGTGCTGTTGCATGTGTTCTCCTTTTCACAGTTTTAAAATCAGTTCCTTGAAAGCCTGCTAATGCAGTGCTGTGGTGAGAAGGCCTACAAATTTGTCTCTTCTCTTATCTAAGTATGCATCTGAAGTATGGCAGAAAAAACTGTCTGTCTCCAGATTACAGTTGAGTTGGGGTTTTCAACTTAAAAGCAAATGGTTTTATATAGGAATGTCTCTTTGAAGTAGACTTGCTTTCTGTGGCAACTCTTTTCTGTTGGCAAGTGGCAAACAGCAGTTGCACTTCAGGAAGGTGCCTAAACACCCAGAATTGTCCTAAGGGGCACATTATAAAATGGTGCAGTATTGAGGTGTACTGGTTGTTTTGTGCATACTCCCTATGTTTATGCTCCTTGATAGAATTGGTTCTAGGAGAACTGAATTTGTCCTGTCGATGGTGGAGACTGGGGCTTATTATGTTGTCATTGAAGCATGGTTGCTGCTTTTATACAGTCAGGGCAATGTGAGAGTGACAGATGACATAGTTAACTTATTACGCTGGAGCTGAAGTTCCATGGGATTGGTGGCGCTTTGCAAGCAACCATATTTTTTCCAATTCTATGTTGTTCTTCTGTTTCCAGTCCTGGTACTGCTGGATGAGACCCGGACACTTGGGGGCAACAGACATATATATGATGAGGGTGGAGGTGGTCAGATTTAAGACAAACCTGCAAAAAGGACAAAAATCAGCAAAAAATAATCTTCTGTGCTGTGTGAAAAGTTGATCCTGATGTGTGCTGCTTTGCCACACTTTTCTGTTAAGATGCCAGTAATGATACAGCCCATTTCCTTTCCAAAGGCCAGGGGTTTGGTGATTGTATTTTGTTCCTTTCAGAGACCCAGACGAGTTGGAGCAAAATACACAGGAACAAACATTGCACCAGATGAGCACATGCAGCCTCAGTTGAAGTTTGATTATGATGGAAAAAGAGACCGTTGGAATGGCTACAATCCAGAAGAGCACATGAAGATTGTAGAAGAATATGCTAAGGTTGATCTTGTAAGTAGCACTTTCTTCTTTTCTTTCTTGGTCATACTAACACAACACTTCAGTAGTTGTGGCAGAAAATGATGCAAAAATAGATTTTGCCTCTACAGTCAAATTAACACACATTAACTGAAACGACCATAAAACATTTGAGGTAAGGAACAAGGGAAGCCCCCTGAATCCCAGCCTTGGTCCATTGAGCTCAGTGTTGTCTACTTTTACCTGAAACCCTGGAAAGCTGCCCACCTCTCTAGACAACACTGACCAGTGGCTTTCCAGATTTCCAGGCAGAAACCTTTCCTTGCCAGAAATCCAGACAGAGATCTGTATGCGAAGCATGTGTTCTGCTACCAAGCTACCCGTCCCCACTCGAGGCCAGCTAGCCATTCGCTTAGGAAGTAGTGGGTTTAGTGTACTTCACTTGGTTCTTAGTTGATCGTTAATGCTTAGTCAGCATTAGAGAAGTAATGTTGGGCTAAACAGCAGTTTTTCTCTTTTCTCTCTCTCTACTTATTAACATTAATTTAACATTAACTGGACATTAATTGTGTTATGAGTAAATGCTCACCATGGTTCCCTTGAAACCACAACTTGAAGCTGTGGTCTGTAGTGGGTTTGCAACTCATTGGCTAGATCCAGCTGTAGCCAGTATAGGTAGAGGCTGGCCATATGGCACAGTTTTCTTGCTTCCTTCCCATATTGCAGCTTCCTGAAAGCGACACCCAATGGGTAAGGAGATCTCTGGAACAGTTAGGGGGCATGGAAGGGAACAGAGAAATTAGGAGAGTTTGATAAGCTTGCCTCATGCAAATGAAAGTGCCTTTCCATTTGCACAAAACATGTCTGGTTCTAAATGCAAGCTTTCTGGAGAATCCGGATAGTTGAGGGCAAAGTACGTACCACTGTTGACCATGAAAAGCAAAGGTAGGGCGGGGAAGCAGAAGCATGCTCCCATTTGCAAACCACCATTCGCAAGGAACCATCTGCATCTGGAATTGAATCTCTTTGCCTTGAGATGGCAACTAGGATTTTAATAGAACTACTTTTAAGGACTTGGGAACATGGAAAGAGAAGAAATGTAAGAAAAAATTAAATGGCACATGGATTTCTATTCTGAGGTTTGCCCATACTTACCCTAGTTTCATCTGGTAAGAAGTTAAGTGAGTTGAGAGGTGTTAAATTTTGACAGACTGTGAAGGAACAGGAAAGTAACTTTCAGACAAAGTTTGGTGAAAGTCTGAAGTTGAGCGATAACCCTATCATGATTTTCTTTCCACGGTGGTTTGTAATACTGTATTATAAACTACAGATAGCATGATGAATGAAATTATGGACCCTTTTCGTACAATGTGAATAGTAATCCTGGTTTCCTTTTAATATAAAGGCTAAACGCACACTCAAAGCACAGAAGCTGCAGGAAGAACTGGCTTCAGGAAAACTGACAGAGCAAGTGGTAAGTGAACTAAAGAAGAAGAAAAAAACAATTTTTAAAACCAAAGGTTGTGTGTGTATCTTTCCATCCCACATAATCGTTCTCATCTACCATAGAATGGTGATAGCAACAGTAAGCACTGGACAAGTTTTAAAGCCATAGGAATGAATGAGCTTGCCCTTCATTTTGCAGAAAATTCTGTTATTTCTTCACTAGGTGGCAATATAAACTGTGCTAATAATGCTGAAGCTTCCCCACAGTGGAGGAACTAGAGCTATTTCTGGGTGGGATATTTTCATTCTTTGAACTCTCTTGATCTGTTTCAGGCATTTGATCATATGCTTTAAAATATACTCTTCTGAACTTTAATGCAGAGAAATAAAGTAGAGTTGCTAGGGTTTGTCACAGCCTCTAATCTAATAATGTTCATGCTGTTATGTCAGTGCATAGATACAAAGATATACCAATTGGCTAATAATCTTCTGTTGCAACATGGGAGTTACCTTAACAACCTTCACTTTAATCTTAGACAATAGTTTCTGAGAAGTATCTGAATAAAATATTAATCCATTATCAGATGAGACTTCTGATAAACAAGTGTGCTGTAGTACCAACTGGAAGGTATGGAATAGAACCAGCTGTTTCTTTCTAAACATCTTATTGCATTTGGATTGCTAGCAAGCATCTTTCCTCAAAAACGCAAAATCTTCCTCAGTCATGTATCTGAAGCCCATAAAAGCAAGCTGACCTGTCACACTTCTGCTACATCAGCTGTTGTATATAAACAGTTACAGTCTTAATAAAATTCATTTTGATTCTGCTTAATACTGAATCCAAAGGAATGAATTAGAAAAGGGGAAATAAACAGTATTTTAAAGGTTTCTTTAAAGCTCCATGTTTTCAGGCTCTAATTTTTGGATTAAATTAAATATTGAAAACAGCCATCAGACCATCACTTCACTTTCTGAGAAGGTGCCAGGCCAGGAGCTTTTTCCCACCAATCTGCCCCATCAAAGCCAGTTTTCCAGGAAGTGGGCAGAACACGTGCTGTGTAGAAGGTGCATATTCTGCTGCCTCTCACCCCAGGATGGCAGAATGCGTCACATTTGAGATGACAGGAACGGAGGGGGTGGTTGCAGAGGAGCTGTGGTTTCAGGAATCTTCTGCAGTCTGGACCAAATGGCATCACAGTCTGCTCTGGTCCCCACCTCTGCTTTTAAGGAGTTGAGTGTTTCCTAAATTTGATCAGTTCTGCTGTGATATGAACTAAGGTTGCTTCAGGATTTTTCCACTTAGGAATACTCTACAACTAGGATGATTCTTACAAGTGAAAACTGGCCAGATGATCTCTCAACAATACCCTCTAATTTTCAGCCTCACTGGGCGGGGCTCTGCCTCTCACGCGTGCACCTTCGCCCGCCCCCCCGTGCACTGGGTTCCATCATGACCAGAACCTCAGGCAATCGCTGCATGGAGGAGGAAGATAGCTGCACGCAGGGAGGCAGAGACACGCACAGACATGCGCACACCGAGCTTAGCGGGAACCTTGCATATAAGCATTACATGGAAAAATTCTCTGAACTGCAACTATGTTGCCTTCAAAACTGCAACCAGGGTTTCATAAAACTGTTATGTGAAGAAGACAAAATCTACTCAATATAGCCAGTTTATTTGGTCATCTAGCATAGTATTGTCAACTTTAATTCACTGTGGTACTCTGGAGCTTAAGTGCACTACAGCTTTGCTTTAAAACAAGCAGGCTTTTAATTTATCTGTGTCACAACAACTTGTGTATTTTCAATAATTATGTCATGCATTACATACTGGATCGTGTTAAACAACCAGTCTGCACCGGAGCCTTGCCAGGAAGGCTCATTTGACTATATACAGGAAGTATATAGTTAACTGAGTCTACTCTTTATTAGGTTCCACCCTTAATTCCCCTGCAAGCAACGATTTTAAAATAAGTAACATTATGAATGAATTACAGTTTGAACTGTTCCATTAAAATTGTAGCCTTACAATCACTGGTATTTGTTCATATTCCATAGTTTTAGGGAAATAGTAATATCCCCAAAATTGGTTATGAATGGAGTTAATCAAAGAAGTGTCTGTATATACGTACACACATACATTTTAAAGTTTAATTCAGATATTTCTATTTTGTCTTGAGAAGGTCAGTCATCTCTAGACAACACTTGGCCACTCAAGCTTGCTTCTGAGTGTCTTGCATAATCAAGAAGTCTTACAAGTTGTAACCTGTTTTGTTCTAGCTTTTGGGTTTCAGGGATAGCTTTTCTTTTAAATCACACCTTTGCATGTTGTCAAGCAACTTGTTCTTCATTCTCATCCTTCACTTTACTGTGTAGTTTTGTGCTGATACATTTTTTTATTGCTCTAGAACTCCCCACGACATCGATGGGACGAAGAAGAACCCAACTCACAGACGGTGAGAAATGTTTCCAAAAAAAAGTCACAAAATGCAGGAGGGAAGAAGTGATGGTGTTATTGGTTTCTTTTGCATGAGGGGTATGGTATATCCATGTTCTGATGAGAGTTCTTTCCCTTGTCAGAGATGAGGCAAATGTTGCCATATTGCATGGAGGTCGTTGGAATGACTTCAGCTGCCTTTTCAGCTGCTTCCTGCTGGCAGAGAAGGAAGTACCAGCTGGCGGGGAAGTTCACTGTCCAGTTGTCCATGGTTCCCTTGATGCTGTCACATAAAACTAAAATTGACTTCGACCAATCCTGTCCCACTCAGATCCAAGCAAACTTTTGGATCTTGCATTCACTTCCCACAGATGAAAGGCTTCCAATGTCAATGGAAGTCTTCCAGTTCATTATGAAGTATTTTCGTGAGTGGCATGAAGGTGTGATATTTGTTGATTTCTCCTCACCTCATGCAGTCCTCTAAGCCCCACAAAAATCTGGGTTGTAGGTTGAGGGACTTCTTGTGAAGGATGGTGGAGAAGACGTGTGAGTTCCAGAGAGAGAGAGGAATCAATAAAAACTGCCTTATCTTTTTATCCCTCCCCTAGTGGAAGAATTCGGAGCAGAGTCCCATTCAGGGAATCTTCTTAACAGTGCAGTGAAATACTAGGTCCACCACAATGCTTAAATCATATGTGCTCAGACTGCTACACAATTTATGTTATGTTATGTTGTTGGTAGAATACTTCAAAAGCTCCATTGAGAATGCCATTAATAAAGTAATGTGAACAATATGATTTTTTACAGTGTCTAAATAAAGGCCTTCATGTAACAGGTTAACTGTATATAGCTCTCACCTATTGCTGTTTCACTTAAAACAGTTTTCTGTTTTCAGGAAAGAGATCATAATAGTGAAGGAGAAGATGAAGACAAATATGCAGATGATATTGATATGCCTGGACAGAATTTTGACTCTAAAAGGCGCATCACAGTCCGAAACTTGCGTATTCGAGAGGATACTGCTAAAGTAAGGCAACACAGGTTACTTGAAACTCTAACACAGCTCTTCTGCTCCATGTTGTTCTAATTCTTCCCTTAATTCATTTCCTCGTTTTCATTCAAACCATTTTATTTACCCAACAATCTCACATCTTCAAACTAGGTGCAAAAAATTCTTAAGAGTAATTTGTATAAAAAGTAGATGTACCCTAGACAAGATTCACTTGGATCCTTCTTAAGAAAAGGCCCTAATTCTGCCTTGGACCACTTTGGAAGGTAATTTGACTCTAAATTAAAGCATTGCTTTAGAACAGTGGTTCCCAACCTTGGGTAACCCAGTTGTTCTTGGACTGCAGTTCCCAGAAACCCTAGCCAGCACACCTGGTGGTGAAGGCTTCTGGGAATTGCAGTCCAAGAACACCTGGCTTTCCCAAAATTGGGAACCACTGCTTTAGAAGCTCCAAAGTTTCAAATTTCTCCCCAATGAGTGATCCATAAATGGTTGTAACTTTTTTAAAATATAGAATTGGTTGAAGTCTGAAAGCAAAAGTGAAAGATGGCATGGGATTGCAGTGCATCACAGCCTGAGTTGACCAGATACTTTTCTGACCTATGGAAAGCTAAGGGGAGCCCTCCAAAAGGAAGTTTAGTAACATTTCGGGAAGGCCTTGTGTTAAGCGAGGTAGACTATCAAAACAGTAGCACTGAGGGGAAGTGTATGGTCATCTTAAGGTGATTCTGCTATTTATCAACATTGATTTGTTGGATGTTGTCATATCTTTTCAGTACTTGCGGAATTTAGACCCCAATTCTGCATACTATGACCCCAAAACCAGAGCAATGAGGGAAAATCCATATGCCAATGCTGGAAAGAACCCAGATGAGTAAGTATGAAAATACCTTGTTTCAGTTATTTAAAGTGATCTTGTGCTGGACTCTCTCTGTAAGGCTTGGTACCAATTGCTGTGTGAAGGCTCAGAAGAGAGGTAGGCAGGCAGACACCACCTTACTCCTCTTCTGTTGCTGGACTGCCTCTCCCGCCCACTCCAAAACTGTCTACCATCAGGTCCTTTTGAGTTCTTGTTTTTAATAGCTTTCAAAGTTGTATTGATTAATGCACTTTTATCTTGCCTGTGAGCTTGCCTCATCAAGAAAACTTCTTTTCTTTATATGGTACCTTGGAGAGGACTTCTGAGTTGCAGGGGGAGGACATTGCTTTCTGTCTTACGTATACTTCAGATTCCTTAAGGTTGTTGCTCATAATATATTTCAATAGTAAATTATTTCTGTGTCTGCAAACAGCGTCTGGAAAGCTGACACAGGCAGTTGGTTCCCCTAGAGATGTGGGAGATTACATTTCCTTGGTTTGTGGGAAATTAGTCACTTGGGTCATTGATTAAGGTAGACCATTTCCATGTCTTTTTTGATATGGATATGAATCCTTCTATTCAAAATGTGTCATGAGAAATAGTGCCAAATTATACTACATTTGATGAGCAAGAAAGAGCTCTTACTGCAGTGCTGTTAAATTTCCACTTTCTGTACACGTGGGTTCAGAGTAATAGCAACAACCTGATTGCTTACAAGGCCAAATGCTGTCTTTTCTTACAGAGTCAGTTATGCAGGGGACAACTTTGTTCGTTACACTGGGGCGACCATCTCCATGGCACAGACTCAGTGTAAGTATTACATCTGTCACCCTAATGTGCTCTGTAATCGTGCCATTTGTCTTTAACAAAATATATTTTAAATAAGGTGAGTGCTTTTAGGAGGAAAATAAGTCCAGTTAACTCTTTAGAGGAATGTGCCTTTGGACATCTGGGTGCCCACATCACAGAGAGGGGACAGCGGGAATTGGTCCCTACTGGTGGCATCTCCACCAGTGTTATTCAAAAAAATCTGAAATTATTAGAAGGGCTCCATGTGAATACCTCTTTTGCTCTTAAATTGTGACAAGGAGGCAAGGGATGAGTCTGCACCTTCCAAGAAGCATTGGCTGTAGAAAATAGCATGCCATTGCATCAACAGTTACAGTCAGGTGGGGCTAGGAGCCAGGTGGACCAGGGGCAAAGGGCTTGATGATTGCTTTCCTTTGGCGTGGAGCTGCAGTGACCTAGTTATTCTCCCAGCCCAGTTTACTTATCTTTTGTTCATATCCTCAGAGTAGAAAGTGAGACTAGTGTGGGGAATGTGCATCCCACCCACCCACAGCTGATTCTCTTTCTTCCCTCACTCCCATCCCTGAAGAGAATCCATATCCCAACTCAGTTAGAAAGTGTGGCTGGTCCTTGTGAGTGTCCTTGAAGCTCCAGCAGACCCAGGAACACTACCTCTTTGCCTTGCCTTTCTTCACTTTTGTGCCATATGAATAGCTTGATATTTGTATATATTGTGGATGAATTTATTTCTTTTTCCTTTTTCCTTTCTTCTTTTTAATTTCTCAAGTATTTGCCTGGGAGGCCTATGAAAAAGGCTCTGAAGTTCATCTCCAGGCAGACCCTACAAAACTTGAACTCTTGTACAAATCCTTCAAAGTGAAAAAGGAAGACTTTAAAGAGCAGCAGAAAGAAAGCATCTTAGAAAAGGTAAAAAAATAAATAAATAAAACCAACCAATCAATCATCTTGGGAATAATCTTGTTTTAAGAAAAGAAAAATGTTATAGTTCCCAGAAAAATTAGATAGACAATAGAAACATCCATGAACTCAGTAGATTGCCCTTACAAAGCCACTCTGATTTGGGGATGAGAATCCATTTAGAACTTAATCTTACAGTGGGTTTGCTTTTAAAAACTTCACTGGAGGATTTGCATGAATTTTTTTAACAACTTAGAAATATGGACAGGGAAATCAACATAAAGCATGTGAAGTATGATGCTTAAAAGGAGCACAGAAAGAGAGAAAGCCAAATAATATGACCATTATAGTGGTTTGTAAAATACTTATTTTGTTATTGTTGCTGCCGCTGTTATTGTTGTATGCCGTAAAGTCACTTCCGACTCCTGGTAACCCTGTGAATGAGCAGTCTCCAAAATATTCTGTCCTCAACAGCCCTGGTCAGCTCTTTTACAATATTAATTTTTAAAATATTTTAGATAATCCTTTGCTAAACTGTTATACTTGCAGTATGGAGGACAAGAACATCTGGATGCCCCACCACCAGAGTTGCTGCTTGCTCAGACAGAAGACTATGTTGAATATTCTCGACATGGAACCGTTATTAAAGGGCAAGAGAAGGCTGTTGCTCGCTCTAAATATGAGGAAGATGTAACGATCAACAATCACACGGTTAGCATCTAATATAAGAAATGTTGCTAAATAAGACTGTTGGAGTACATTGATTGCACTTAGTATTTTTCAATCAGGAGTCTTATGTTCAAGTAGCCTCTGCTATTTGATATTATTTATTTCTATTATTTAATTCTTCTACAAACTCACTAGAAAGCAGGTGATATGCTTTGGCTTTTACCGCCCATTCCCTTATCTTTATAGTAATGCTAAAATTAGATTAGTCTGAGAAATAGAAACTGGCCGCACCATTTTCATGGTCATCTTATACCATATAGGCATGTATTTAGGGTGAATAACGATTTCGGACCAAATTTCCTTAGAAATGAACATGACAGTACTGATCATGACTGACCCACAGACTTCACTGGGACTTAATCCCATTCACGTTTGTCAGGTCTGAGAGCCAAAGGGATTCTAGGTGCATCATCCTTAGTTTTAGTTTTGAGAAGATAATTGACTCTTCTTTTATTGGGTCTTCACTGCTAATCATTTCTGCTTTAAAAATTTTCTGGGAAGAAAAACTGTAAATAGTGATAAATTCACATTGGGTAAACCTGAGAGCCTGCAGAGAAAATGTCCGTAATTTTGAACAAGTGATAATAAGAAGCATTGGTTTAACTAATTGCAGTGGTTTTAACCTGTTCATGTGGGGGGAAGGGGTTTAGAATGTTGAAACAATTAGAAACAAATAATAAAACAGTTTCTGTAAATATGATAGTGAAATGTTGTTGTACTGGTGTGTAAGAATTGCCATAAACAATGGTATTGTAAATTCATTAAGGGCATACTCCGACCAAATGACGCATTTCTGTTTCTTACTTATTTCAGAAGCAGAATTGAGCACTCGCTTAAATCTTTCATTGAGATAAATTAATGGGACTAAAAGGAACACATATTTGTGTTTTCCTTGTTAATATTTATCTTTTTCATATTATGTTTTAAAAAGCATTGGGGGGAAGGGCGTGAAAGACGTTTTTAATATTTTCATGCGTTACTGAGATTTTTATTAGGTCATGTTCCAAATTCTGGAGTAATTGCTTTTTGTTTCAGTTCAGGAATTGATATTTTTTATAATAATGTCTCTTCATATCCAGAGAAATTATGATATTGCTCTTCACTTATCCTATACAGTGGTGCCTCCACTTACGACCATAATCCGTTCCAGAAGATGGACGTAAGTCGAAATGGTCGTAAGTCGAAGCACCATTTCCCATAGGAATGCATTGAAACCCCATTAATCCGTTCCAGCCAAAGAAAAAAATCACCAAAAAAAATATCACTGCAAGACTCATTGGAAACGCAATTAATCCCTTCCGGCCGAGGGGGGGGGGGGGGGAAG
This sequence comes from Intellagama lesueurii, assembly GCA_037013535.1. Taxonomy (NCBI): domain Eukaryota; kingdom Metazoa; phylum Chordata; class Lepidosauria; order Squamata; family Agamidae; genus Intellagama; species Intellagama lesueurii. The sequence goes on along the minus strand of JBAJHW010000153.1, from coordinate 37,252 downwards.
AAAAGCAATCAAGTGTGCAAGACCCATTGCAAATGCACAGAAAGCAAACGGAGCAGATTGGAAATGCACAGAGAACAGAGGGACAAGGTCGGAAATGCACAGAAAACAAAGGAAAAAGCAAGGGAAGCATGCAGGACCCATCAGAAATGGGGGGGAACCCCCAAAAAGCAACCAAACCCCCCAAGACCCATCAGAAATGGGGGGGGGGGAACCTAAAAAACAAACAAACCCCCAAGACCCATCACAGCACAGAAACATAACCCCCCCCCCCAGCCTGAAACCACGCTGCAAAAACACCCAGAAGTTTTTAAAAAGCAGAAAACAGCACCTTACCTCCCTGCAAACACACGCGCTCACTCCGAAGCAGAAGGAGGCAGTCCCAAGCCTCTGAGGACGACACACACACTCTAACTGCTGGGGCGAAAGAGCTACAAAGAAGCAGCCTCGTCGCCACCTACAGTTAGAAATTTGAATTTCCCGCCTTTTTCCCCTGCCTTTTTCTGTTCCTAAGTGGAAGCTCCGGTCGCAAGTAGAAGCAAAATTTTGCGGCCGGAGCTGGTCGTAACTCGAAATGGTCGTAAGTAGGGACGTTCGTAAGTCGAGGCACCACTGTACTGAAAGTTTGTCTCTAGTGATTTCATAAATTCTGAAGAGATTGGATTTCTTTTTTTAGATAAAAGCAAGTCATTGTGATAAGCCGATTAACAGTTGTCTTTCTCTTCTTACAGTGTATTTGGGGTTCCTACTGGAAAGAAGGCAAGTGGGGGTACAAATGCTGCTACTCATTTGTCAAGTATTCGTACTGCACAGGAGAAGCTGGGAAAGAAATTGCTGTAAGAAACTAGCTTACCTTCCAGAACTATAGATGTCTGGTTGTATTTTTTTTTCTGAAACTATGTTTGTCACTGCTTGTGAAAGTTAATTTCTTTGACCTTTGCCTTCTGTATACAGAATGCTGATGAAGAATTGCCAGATGACCTGAACAAGGAAGAGTATCTAACAAAACCCAAAACTTTGCTGGAGGTAGATTGCTTTTTCTTCTTATCTTTTTTCCTTTCTGTAAAAACCTCTTAGTATATGTTGAGGGAGCAGGACAGAGATTATTGCTGAATATAAAATATAGTTTTGCTGATCAAAGTACCATTTATATGCTTTGCCTAGCCTTGCAAAGGAGAGGGCCACCCATCTGCGGGTGTTCTGCTGCCCCAGGGGCTATTCCCTCCCTCACAGACTCCTTCACAGCCCCTCACATGTAGATTTTGCAACATTTCTTTTCTCAGTAGTCACAAATACTGTATCTTCTTATATCCTAAATAACAGCCCATTCGGCGAGCTTCACGGCACAGATGGATTCCTTGCTTTCTTCATAATCCCTTTCTGTTGCATGTGCCCATGGGACGTACCCCCACAGCACTTTGAGCTAGCCTGAGATGCAGCTGTGGTGGGGAGGGCCATGTGCCTGTGATAGCCGTATGTTTGTGCAGCTTTCCCCACCTTGATAGGAAAAGAGGAAACTTCTGGACACATGGGTCCTTCATGTGCACACCCCTGCATCTGTACATATAATTTTTCCTGCAGCTTGGGGCAGACATCTTCACACAGTCCTTTGCAGCATACTGTTTTAATACTACGGCTCTTCCTCTCACTCAACAGTTACATCAAGAAAAGCAAAAAGAGGAAAAGAAGAAGAAGAAGAAACATAAGAAGAGTACAAGTTCTGATAGTGATGGAGAAGAGAAGAAGAAGCAGGAAAAATTGAAAAAGGTATGCTTGAAATAACCACCTGTCTTGTGTAACAGTGACTGAGATCCAGTAGTAAGTTGCAACTGGACTGGGCCAATTGAATCAGTGAGGATTGGTTGACTCAACATCTATGTAAATTCATTTAAATTAAATGGCCCTACTCTATTTGCAGTTTACCTCTAGATTTCAGCCAGTGATTCTCAGATTTCCCTCATGGGATTATATGGGTTAAGCCTGGCTCAAAATTCCAAGATAGGATAGGGCACCTGAGACACGTGGTATTTTCTCTCACTACCAACCAAGACCTACATGGAGTTATTACCTTTCATCACCCTTCCTGCAGTAGATCTTCACTGATCTACACTGGATCTTGAGCAGAGAATTGTAGCTTTTCTTGCCAAAGTGTGCTGGCAGTCACAATGTAAGCACTGTTGTTTTGTTCTCATAGTACCTTGGCTTTAGGAATGGATCTGAGAGATCCTGTTCTATTTTAATGCCAGTTTCAAACTGGGGCCACAAGTTAGATCCTCACACACAACAGTAGGCTGTATTCACAAAGCTGTGCGCAAAAATCTCTGCATTCATTTGTGTTATAGACTGTGGCTGCAGCTGGACTGGAGGGGTGGCAAAAAGGCAACACAAGCAGAGAAACAGAAAAAGTACAAGTTAAAGCTTGAAGTCATTCTAATGGCTCATGTAACTCTCAGGGACAGAAAGGGGATATTTGACTTCTGGTTGTGCTTATGAGGTCATGGAGACTATTGCTCAGTGATGGATATCCCTTGTACCAAACCCAGCCCACACTAGGCAGCTTGACTTTTTCAATGCTAATGACAACCCTCTCTCCCCTTTCCATCTTCTTCCCTGCCTGCCTTTCAGTGAATATCTAGTCTCTGACCTGGTACTTTCTGATTGATTACTAGCTTATGTAAAGCCACAGCGCTCTTGTAACCTGACTTGGGATTGTGCTTTCACTTTAGGCACTCAATGCAGAAGAAGCCCGCCTCCTTCATGTGAAAGAAATCATGCAGCTGGATGAGAGAAAGAGGCCATACAACAGCATGTATGAAAGCCGGGAACCGACAGAGGAAGAAATGGAGGCTTATCGAATGAAGCGGCAGCGACCAGATGACCCAATGGCCTCTTTCCTGGGGCAGTAATTTTGGGAAAAGAGACTTGCTAGCCCACAGGATGTGGCTGCTGTTACATTTGGTGACCAAATGGGCAGACATCTGCCAGTTCCCTCTGTGGATGTGTGTGTGTGTGTGTCTGGCCTGAAAAAGATGTAGAGTTTTATACTGAGTGGGGTTTTTTTTTTGTATATATCTTTTTGTTGTCCATTTTAATTGACTATGCTGTACCTGCTGCTCAAACATCTGATGGATTTAAGATTTTAAAAAAAAAAGCTGCCACCAGTCAAGAGCATCAGACGTTTAAAAAAGAAAAAGAGTAAAAGAGGCAGGCAAGTATCCTGTTGCCTAAAGGTGGGAGAGAAGGGCAGTAGCAGAGCATGCCCCACTCCAGCAGGGTTCCCAGCGCATGACCAGTTGTGCAACCCATCTCACCGCCAAGGAAAGAAGAGGCACCCAACAGGAGCCTGCTGGAAGTGGGGGTTACATACACTAATTGTCCTTCTACTCCATACTTAGGCACTAGGGTACTGGTCTACTACTTTACTCTACAAAAGTGTGTGATAGCCTACTTCTTTATATAGATTATTGTGGATTTAATACAGAAGCTTTAAAGTTGCTATGTAGGAAAACTGATATTTTTAATCAGAAGCTTTTTTAAAAAAAAATGGTTCTGAAAGCATTTTTCTGGATATATACTCGGCTGTTGACAACTTCTCATTAGAAATGAATTTAGTATTCCAAACACCTTGGGAAGTTCAGAGAGTTCTGTTTTAATGAGGTTAAGTACTTTGTAATTTTTTTAATCTCTCAGCGAATCATCTAATTGGGAATGATCCATCCTTTCCCTGTACCCCTTCCCTCACCTACACACAGAACGGCATGTCTGTGGTGATGCCTAAGCAAGTCAGTTCTTCTCCATTTTCTCTCCCCTTCACATGCAGAGCTCTGTATGCAACATAGAAGTTTAATTGTGCTCAATTTTGAGTGATAGCTCTGAACTGGACTACTCCATGTAGTCTCACCGTGGATGAACTGGATTTCCTAGGCACTTAATAGAGGCTGTACACCTTCTTTTGTCATGCCTGCGACTTCTTACAACAGCTGTACAGTAGTTTTTCATTTCTTTGTTATTTTCTTTGTTCTTGAGAAAGTTTCTGGGTTCTCATGGATTATACACCTGCAGGGTGCTTGTACTCCTTAAACTGCAGTAGCAGCCTTATGTCCTGTAGAAATTATTGTAGCACTCCCCAAATTGCCTTCTAATTGTAAACTACTGAGAGTTTGGGAGATGCTCAGAATTACGATTATACTACATTCAACAAAAAGGATATAGTCTGTGGCCTCCAAAGATTAATGGATCTGTCATAGATCTAATGAATGACAGCTCCTTGCATCAAAGGAGTGAGATTATGCCCTCAGCAGAAAATATGTGTACACATATGAGCGTAGAGGAGGTGGAGAATAGGCCCAAAGGAGGCAAAATATCAGGAAATGTAGGAGGTGTACAGTGTGTTGCTTCAAGAATAGTAACAGACAGTTCCAGTATAATGGCTGAAATTCTGTTGTGCAAGTCTGTATGCTAGGGATGATGTCATAAGTAGCAAATTGCCACTGATTAATCGTGATTTTGGGATGCACATGACTCCTGCACAATGCAACATGTGCCCCAGTGTCTCCAAAGGAAGCCTTTATTCAGTGGCAATTTGCTGGTGATGATAGTGCCAGTACTCATGGAGCTGTGCAACAGGATTTCATCCAATCATTGGAACCCAAACAAAGGACCACAGCTAGTGAAAAACACTAATGCAAAAACAGGCAATATCTTTATAGACCAGTAAAAACTCATCACACAATGAACGAGCTTCGTGGATTAAACACCATTTCATCAGGATTGTACTGGTGTGAAGAACTTAAAAGTCCAAAGGTACACGGCAAGATGATTTTTTTGCCAGGAGAGTTGCTCTTAGATGTTAAGTCCAGCAGTTGAAGTCGTGGTTAATCCACAAAAGCTCGCTTATTGTGTGATAATTTTTTTTAGTGGTCTATAAAGGTATCGGTAATTTTTGCATTTGGATTTTATTTTGTTTTGACCACACAACTGCCCTTTACATCAATGAAAAATACTAGTTAAGCAATTTGACACTGAAGCTGTTTAATAATAGTGATTTTCAGGTCAATAGAAGATCATCTGGAGAAATTATATTGTTTCTTATTAGTCTTTTTTTATGTCAGACTGTCCTCTGTTTATTTTGTATTCTTTCTCCTGTGATGACAAAGGCATTACTGTTTGATGACGGAGTGTATCACTGTTGTAAAATAAGCTTTTATTGCTATGACTAGATGTCGGTTTCCACAGGATTTGCAGAACTTCAGCTTCAAAAAGAGAAACTGCTTTCAAAACTCATTATTTTGAACACAGCTTTGCCTTTTCCATTCTGAATCAGCATTTTCACGATGTTGGCTTCCATCCAATAGAGGATATAGTTTCCAGTATGCTAATAATTTGTTTCTGTGGAAGAGAGACACCAGTCTACCTTTAATGCTCAGGCACAGAAGTAACAAATAAAAATGCAAGGAGGTTAAGAGATTCCATGTGGAAAAAGGCCTTTATTTCAGTTGTGTATATTTGTACTCCCCCAAATCATAGTTTTTTCCCATGAAAAGCAAGCTGGCCGGAATAACATTTGCTTAATTTGTGGATTTCTACACCTGCTGGTCCCATGAAACAGAGTGGACAAAGTCCAACACCAGGGAGAGAAACTGGCCCCCAAAATATTAAATTGCCCTTCCAGAACCCTTGTAGGGGAGAATATGAGAGGGTCAGGATGAGGTTGCAGCAAGCCATCGTCCAGATGTAGGCAGCAATGGTCCCTGGGCCACCATCCGATGTTGTACACTTGCCATCATAGAACTTGTCCCTGCGCATTAACTGCATCAAAAGGCAGAAAAGCCCCTTGCCATAGCTATTGCCAGGCTGATTTCTGGTCTGTTATCCCACCCCAAATCCCACTCCTTATTTCCAAGGCTTCTGTCTTAATGTTCTAGCATCTCTAGCAAGAGTCCTTTTCCAAAACTTTCCCACAGTTGTTTTTCTGTGTTTATTCTTACAAAGTCAATATTCACATTTCTTCTAGGAGCCCCTCTCTTTCTGGTGTTCCTCGTTCTATCATCTCTGTCTTGTCTCTTTCTCATAACATTAAAGTCTGGCATCTCCTCTCTCCTGCTTTAGTTTAGACTTTTATTTCAATAATAATAATGTCATCTGTAGCCCTGATTACACAACCCTCCTTCCTTTAACCTCCCTATTGTTGGAATCAGCTTAGAGTTTGGTTGCTTAGTGAAAATTTTAAAAAAAAAGTTGATGGGGCCAAGTAGTATAGTCTAGTGTAGGGAAAATCTACTCCACCCCTTTCTTCCTCTAGACATAAATCCTCCCTTGTTTATTGTTCTGTTCCTTTTATTAAATGGCTAGCACAATTGTAATAAAGTGCAACTAGGTGCGCTAGATTGGTAAGTGAAAATGCATCTGCAAACTTAGAGATACAATCTAGGTCTATTTTTCTTTATAGGAAACAAGTGCTGATAGAAGGCTCCCAGCCCCAAAAGACAGTCATTTTCCTAAAACATTGTAAATAGGTCACAAGGAATTCCTCTCCTAGTGTGTCTATATACTATACAACGTTCCAGATTATTTTCTCTTTTTTGAAAGAAAGCTACTGCTAACCAGAAAATATGAACCCCTTGTTTTCAGCTTAGTCTATGTTCTTCAAATGTTGGACTTTGCTTGACCTAAATCCCGTTTTATAGGCTTGGTTAATGTTCCCTTGAGATCCTGCTACTGCTTTTCTTGGTCTGCTTTAAGTCTGGGAAAAATTACACAAAGGCTTTTTGCTGTAATAATGGTATGTCTACATAGAGTGGCTGAGATTGACTACTCTTCATGAAACCAAACAGGCTGAAATCCTGTTCTGAAGCTCTGTTTGCATAGCTTTAAGTTGCTCAAGCGGTAGAGAAAATCGAGCTAAGGCAGAAGTAGTATTCATGAAGGAATTCTGCAGGTGTGTTGTGTGACAGCCACATGGTCAATTGCGCAATCAGATGGCACAATCCGTACTGGGCGTAACACTACATACTTCCCACTGGCGTAACTTTACAGCAGACTTCAACAGGATTCTAGCTATGGATCTCGCTACTTTGTTTTGTTACTAGAAATACTTTATAATGCATTCTCTCCAGGAAGCTTACCCCAACAGTCCCAGCAAGGGCCAGTACAACTTGTACCCAGTATTCGAGTAGCTAACAAATATAGTCCTGATGATGTCCCTATAGGAGGGATGCCCACCATACTTGGCTGAATACCAGAGCAGCAAATCAGGGTTATTTGTCAGCAACCACAGAAAACAGCAAAATGCCCCTTGGGCATTCATAGAACAAAGCAACCCCCTCCCCAGGAGAGCCTTCATGTCAAATACACTATTTGTTGGGTTAAAAATATTAGACACCAATTAAAAGTGAGAGGAACAAAATCAAGAGCATCACTATAATATAAAAAAGGGATCTGAGCTGACACCAGCAAAGAACGATAGTTTTACTCTCCTAAATGAAAACCAAGACCTCTCCTGCATGCTCTCATTTGCTTAGGCAGCTCTGAGTGAGATCATTAGACTCTGGCAGACACTCTCCAAAATTATTTTTCTTTTTTCCTGCTGTGCAAAGTGAGGAATAACTGTCAGGTTTCCCTCTCTTCCCCGCTTCCCCCCCCCCCCCCAAAAAAAACTTAGCTACACCATTAAGACTGCATGGGTGTCTGCATGCAAATGAAAGCCTGCATTCTTATGGTTAGGTCAGAACCTTACTTTAGGATGCTAGGATGTTTCCATTGGTTTCTCTATTCTTGTGGTGATATCACTGCCAAAGTTGCTAATAAGTGCCTCTGGCTTATTGTCTTCTTGTGCTCTCTGGGCTTGAGGTGAACAATTAGCTCTGCCAGAAATAATTAATATGGTGCTGTGCTGCTCCCAGTCCATCTCCAGGCATAGTCATGTCTCTATTTGCAAGAACTGGGATTTTCATAGAGATCTGGAAAAGCACAGATACTGGCATGGAGACAGATAAGGATTGGACTTTGTCAGAAAGGGTACAGGATGGGTTAGGCCCTGACCTGTGTGCCCTTATTTGGGCATGGACCACTTGAGAGAGACAGAGTACCTCTGTTAATGCAGTGGTCCCCAACCTTGGTAGCCGAGGTGTTCTTCGACTGCAGCTCCCAGAAACCCTGGGCAGCACAGCTGGCAGTTAAGGCTTCTGGGAGTTGCAGTCCAAGAACACCTGGCTTACCCACGTTTGGGAACCAGTGTGTTAATGTATAGCTTATAGATGAGGAAGCAAAGGAAGCAAGGGTCAGAGGGAGCACCTGAATGGGAGAAGTCACAATGCATGAAGTAGGAATGAGAGAAGACAACAGCAGTTTCAGTCAAGGCTCTGGATTGCACAAGTAAACTCAACATGTTCGCTCAGTGTTCACAAAAGAGTAGCTAATAAAGGGGCAACTGGTCCTTGTGAAGGAAAATTTGTACAAGAAACAATGGCACAACCTAGAAATCATGCGACACCAAAAGAAAAAGAAGACAAACATGTTGTGGCACCTTAAAAAGACTATGTAACTGCTGTATTTTAATGAGAGCTTTTGTGGGCAAGTCCACTTCTTCAGATATAAGAGTGGGCTACCTGGCAAATATTCATACATTTATACAGGGCCCCAAAACAAAGAGACTGTTTCCTGGGCACAAGTCGATACTGTGGCATTTCACACCTAGCAATGACCCTTTCGACCCTGTTGATTCGCAGTGCCCCTCTCAGGAAGCATTGTTCTGTAAACAGTGACAATGATTGTTGGCTAAATTAATTCCAGGCTATAATGAGCAGATACCACATGTTGATGGGTATCTCTAATCACCAATGGGACTTGTGAGGTGGCACTAGTTAGTTAGTCAGGAAATACAGCTGGGAATTCCTGCAGATACATCACAACATTTTACAGTTGATGATGGCCTAAGAAACCTTGATTTATATTGAGTCCATTGTAGGTCTTTCACAGGTGTGTCTATAGTGCGACTTGTGAGTGCAACAACACTTTTAAAATGTACCATTTATTTACAGGTAGGACAGTAAGTAAACTCTGTCCCACCCAGCCCGCCACTTGGCAGAAGTGCCAGGAGACTGAGAAACCCTGCTTTTGTGGGACTCATCCATCTTACAGGTGATCTATTGGCCTTCTCTATTCCTGAAAGCCTCATGCCAGCTTTGATCTCCCACACGCGGGAGACGGAGAAGGGGCAACTCCTGATTCCTTATTTTTTTAAAAGCTATTTGAGCGGCAAAAGAGCGGGGGGGGGTGTTTGCTGGCCCATTTCCGCCACATGTGCGCCGTTTTCTTCTCGATCTCACGTGACACGAGGCAAGCGCTCAGGCGCATTACACCATAATCCAAATATGCCTCAGGCACAAGGCAGCCAAGAAGAGCTGAAGCGGCTGCAAGGAAGAGGGAATGCAGGCGAAAGGCACTCGTTCTTACCAGCTTCGGGGAAGACCCTGGAGAACGGGAAATTTCAAGCCCTTTATTGAAAGGAAGTCCTCTGAAACGAAGAATAAACAATCCCACAAAGCTGCAGCATAATGTGCCACGGGGGAACATCTGTTTAAGATCCCGCAGATTCCCTCCCGGGTGACAGAATCTTCTTTGCGCTCGTGAGTAGCACTTGATTGAAAAGAAAAGCTTATTAAAAGGGTTCTAACTGCAGCTTACAGCCATGTTTGCTTGGAAGCGAGTCCCCCTTTAACTGCATGTCTCCTCTTCCTAAATTGTCATGCGTAGGAACGCAGCCTTGAAAAGGTTAATTCTCGGAAGTCTGTCTGGAACTAACAGGACTGCCTGTGAACTAACTCAGAATGTCCCCCGTTGCGTTCATTTGAGGAAGTAGCCCATATAGCCGAGGCGAACGTTTTTATTGCATAGGAAGAGAGCGCCCGGCGCCCCACTTTTGCAGGCTCCACGCCTGAGGATGTTCTGCTGCTGAGCTCCAGATTTTAAAACTGAGGAAAGAAGGAAGAGGCCAAGCTTTCACTCTTGTTTCTTGCTGAACTTTATCAGACAGCGACTTCCTTTTTAAACTTAAGGCTCATAAGCAAGCATTAACAACTCAAGGACTGTTCTTTTTAATATACTGAGCTTTTAACCAAAATCAGGCTCTCACTAGGACACATAACACAACCCATCATTTTAGGACATCTGCATAAATTTTCCATCGGAACTGGCTGTCACCACCAAACTGCCACATAAACTAGAGAACAATTATGTCTTAGCCTTGAGCTTCAAATTAAAAAGGACAACTGCATTTGTTGTGGTGATTCAATCTGTTTTGCTTACATTGATGATGATGATGATGATGATGATGATGATGATGATGATGATGATGATGATTATACATCTTGTTTATCAGTATTGCTGTTGTGAGGGCAGACTGAAGGGCCAACCAAAAACATTAGGAGACAAGTCTGAAATTTTGGGGGGGAGGTGACATGTTTGCAGAATCAGTAGTTTTTTTAATTTCAGGAACTGAATAAGCAGCTACTGGCAATTATTATTTGTCGTAGTAGTAGTAACAGTAGTGGTGGTGGTGGTGTGGCAGCAGTAGTACTATTAGTATTATTATTGGAGCTTGCCCAAGACACAAGTGGGGAAATGAATTCCTGACCTCTGTAGATTCTCAGTTCACTCAGCTATCTAGCCAGCTCCATTAAAACCAGTGACTAATCAATAATTATTTATTTATTTAACAGAATAGAATAGAATTTCTTTATTACGGTCGGGTGACCAGCTCATAAAACATATTTATGGCTAAAATATACAAAATGCAGTTTAAAAATGTACAACCAGTTCATAAAACATATTATATGGTTGAAATATACAAAATGTAATTTAAAAAGTGTACAACAGATAATTAATGGGGGGAAAACACTCCAAAAAGCAAACAAACCCCCCAAGACCCATCGGAAATGGGGGAAAATATATTGCAACTCCCAGAAAGCACAGCCAGCACAATTAGTGGTGAAGGCTTCCGGGAGTTGCAAGCCAAGAACACCTGTTACTTAACATCTACATGAAACCGCTGGGAGACGTTTCCAGAGTTTTTGGGTCCTGTGTCACAGTGTGCAGATGATACCTAACTCTATCTCTCCTTGCCATCTGAATCCAAGGAAGCGATTTCAGCTCTAGATCAGTGTCTGATGTCAGTAATGGACTGGGTGAGGATGAATAAACTGAAACTTAATCCAGATAAGTCAGAGGCGTTCCTGGCCAGTCAAAAGGCAGAATGAGGAATAGGGATGCAGCCTATGCTGGATGGGGTTACACTCCCTCTGAAAACACAAGTGCACAGCTTGGGGGTGCTCCTAGTTTCATCTTTGATTGGATGCCCAGGTTTCAGCAATGGCCAGGAGTGCCTTTGCACAATTAAAACTACTGCAGCTCCTGTATCCATTCCTGGAGAGATCTTATCTGGCCATGGTGGCACACTGCCTTCGTTGCATCCCAGCTGGATTATTATAACATGGTCTATATGGGGCTGCCTATGGAAAGTGTCAGGAAACTTCAGTGGGTCCAAAATGCGGCAGCCAGATTGCTGACTGGGGCTGGTTACTGGGATTACATAACCCCTCTGTTACAGCAGCTCCACTGGCTGCCGATCTGTTTCCAGGCACATCAAAGGGCTGGTTCTAAGTAACCTATAAAGCCCTAAATGACCTGGGTCCAAGCTCTCTCAAGGGCTGCCTCTCCCTTTCTGCGCATTTACCATTTCTCAAAGTGGTCTTTGTTTGTTCATTTTTAATATTTGTACACATATTGTTTTTATCTTTAAATACTATATTTTAACAAGGTACTGTTAAGCCACCTTTGTATACTCATTTTTAGCTCTAAATATTGTCCTTTAATCATGTAAGCCACCATGGGTCCTTTTTAAGAAGAAAGGTATGATAAAAATAATTTAAATAAAATAAATAAATAAATTACCCAAATTTGGGGACCACTGCCTTCTAGATACTATTAAGCACACTGTGGCTGTACATTTGTAAAAAAATCCTGGGCTCAAATGTGTGAACCAATGTGCCCCATGCTAAAGCCCCAATACAGATGTTTATCTGAAGTGAAGATCCTGTTACTGTAGACAGGTAAAGGCACTTCCTCTTCAGTGCCACCAATACCTGAAGGCTGGCATTTTTTGATCTCATTATGTCACTTTGCATTCAATGTGGCTTTTCCAAGCAACTTCTCACCAAGAATTCTGGATGTTTTGTCTCAGCTCCTAAGCAATGAACTCCACATATTCTCTGAAACTTGCCATTCTCCATGGGCAAAACTGCATCATTGCAAAGCTACCTCTTGTGCTCTTCCATCATTTTACAGTGTTAAATGTTGGGTCTTGGCAGATGAGGTAAGTTTGAGGGAAGGAAACCCCCAAGTGCCCTCTGTTTAACTTTTTACCTAGAGCTGTGCTGAAAGGATGAACCTTTGGCAAAACAAAACAAAACAAAACCGCCTCAAGATTGAACAGACTAGGATATTTGTGGGAAAGGAAAGGACTCCTTGCCAGATTGGTATGAAGGCGCCTGTTCGGACGTTGCATCGTGTGCTTTGGAAATCTTGACACAATCGTAGATTAATTTGCACTGGCTATCATTACTTGGCAATGACAAGGAAATAAATACTTCGTACATGTTCAGAGGCATTCTTCACTTTCTTCCCTCCTTACCAGACTGAATTTTGGAAGGCCTTGTCTGATTAGAGAGTCATGGATGTGCCCTCTGCTTCGGCTTTCTTTTACCTCTGTTTTCACTAGCAAAATATACATGGAATTTATTTGTGTTCACCTATCTTTTGTGTCTAGTTCTGTACACACACAAGATTTCTAACCGATAAGAAGTTGTTAAGGGAACTGGCACCATGTGTATAACCTTTCACCAGGAATAGTTCAATATTAAATAACAAGAGGGAATGGGGGAATAATAGCTTGGAAACATCTGGTTTGCAGAGTCATTCTATCGCCCTGACATGTTTTTATATATATAAATATATATATATATATTTCTCAATGGCTGAGATCCTTAATAACAATAATTTGTAACATATTTCTGCAGCAAGTAATTGGGGATAAGATGATCCAGGCATAGCCAGAGATCCAATGTGTGTTTTATCTCTACCCCACCCCTCACCATAAGTCATACACATGCTAGTTCTTCAGTTAATTATCTCTAAAATCTAAGGATGTGCTTAGAAGGTTATGATTCTATTTTTACGCTCTTATTTCCCCACTCAGGTAAGAGATTATAGGATTTCAGCACACTATTAACTTGAACGCACAGTTTTGAGCAAAGGACAACACTCACACCCATTTTTCTTTCAAAGATAAAAGCATTATATCCAAAAATGCTAGCAGTTCTTTCCTCTCATGAGTTATCTTTCAGAATGATGAAACTGGTAAGGAAAGATAAAAAGCAAAAGAGAAAGGAAACATTTTTAAAAACGAAATAAAGCTGCATCACCAAGGAGAAATTTGAAATGGGTCATCAGTGGGTAGCCTCACAAGAAAAAGAAAGAACTGTCTAGGAATTTGGATGTAAAGGAAGAGAACTGACAAAAAAACCTGAACATCCATGTCCTAACTTTGTGATTTGTCCAGGGCCATTTCATTTGCTGTTGCTATATAGATTGGTGCATGTTGGTGACCCGTATTAATTGACATAAGCCTTCTACTGGCCATGTTGTCTAGGGTATTCTGGGACTGGTGGTTCCCAGACTTGGGTTCTCAGATGTTCTTGGACTACAACTCCCAAAAATCCTGGCCAGCTAATGGGGAAAGCTTCTGGAAGTTTTAGTCCAAGAACATCTGGGGACCCAAGGTTGGGAACCACTGCTTTAGCATCTAGTGTTGGCTGGAGGATTCTGGGAATTGTAGTCCAAACAGGTCGTTTTTCTAATTTCTATTGTTTTTTCATTCAAACCTCTAGAACTAATCCACTAGCCACAGCCTGCTGTAAAAATGGGCCCTTTAAATGAGCACAAGAACTGTATCACAGTCCTTCCACATAAAAAATCACTCCTGATTACCTCAAGCTTTCTTCACTTCAGCACTACAGTTGAAGGCAGAAGAAGTTATTTTGCCACTGTTAAGAAAGAGTTAGGAGATAGGCTAGGATTTCTCTTTGCTGAAAATCATCCGGAGAGATGTCAGAGGATTACGGCACCTAGGTGCTCCATGATTTATCTATATGAGCAATTTGGGCTATTAAATGGGGAGTCGTTTGGATTTGACTGAGGATAGATTTAAATCAGGGGTTAGGTAGTTTCACCTTTCAGCTGGCTTTGGACTTCAGCATTCATGACTCCTCCTCACCATAGACTGTGCTGGCAGGTTGTTGTAGGCCATAAACATCTGGGGGGGCACAGCTGCTCCTCCAGTTGAATTCCAGCACATCTCCTCTTCTCTAAGTTATTGTCATTTGTAAATGCCTTCTGCCAAACATGTTGCAATATCTGCCTCTCTTTTATTTCTTACAGATATCACCATGATCTTCCTTGTTCTCTTTGCCTGGGTTGTGCCTTGCATAGCCAACCAGCTTCTCAGCAGCTTTCTAAAAGCAGAAGGTTCCAGGCAACTCATATGCAGTTTGCCAGGACCACAAGGTCCTCCTGGTGCCCCTGGACCTCCTGGTGCCCCTGGAAATATTGGAAGGATGGGCTTCCCAGGAAAGGATGGGCAAGATGGAAAAGATGGGGAGAAAGGAGAGAAGGGAGAGGAAGGTAAGAGGCCACTTCCTTTTAAGGGTCTTCATTGCATGAGGAATGTGATCCCATATGTCCTCTGGAAGGTAGTCTCCAAAACAGAGTGCTAGGGGCTGAAGAAGGAAGGGTAGATGGATGAAAACAGCCTCCTGTCCCCTTTCCACCAGCAAGAGCACTCTGAGGGAAACTCTGCTTTATAATCTGTTCCAGGATTTTCCCTGGGATTGATGTCAGGCTGACTGGTCTGCAGTTCCCAGGTTCCTCCCTTTAGCCCTTTTGGAAGATAGGGACAACATTAGCCCTCCTCTAGTCATCTAGCACTTCATCCATTTCCCATAAAATAATGGACATCAGTTCTGAGAGTTCTTCAGCCAGTTCCTTCAATATTATTGGATGCAGTTCATCCAGCCCTGGAGATTTGAACTCATTCAAGGTAATAAGGTATTCCTGGACTGTTTGTTTATCAATCTCCAGCTACAGTCCTGTCCTCTCCACTTGCACTTCACATTTGTCTGGAGGGTCATAATCTGTCCTTTGGGAAAAGACTGAGCTAAAATAGGAACTGAGCACCTCTTGTCTTTTCTTTGTCTTCTGTTATCGTTTTTCCATCTCCATTGAGTAGCTGAGCCATTGTTTCTTTTCTTTCACTTTGCTACGCACATTCCTGAATAATTTTTTTTGTTGCTTTTAATGTCTCTTGTTAACCTCAGCTCATTCTCAGTTTTTGCCCTCAGAATCACCAGCAAAATAGTCTCCCTGGGGCATGTGGATTTGGGGAGAGTGAACTACAACTCCCAGGATTCCCCAGGGAACTACATTGCTAGGAGATTTCTAAGAGTTCTTAGGTTGAAAAAAAAATGCAATCTGCTCATCTCTGTTAAAAGGCTTTTCAGCTGCATGTGCTGTGACTCCAAAAGCACCCTAAAGTTCTTACCCATCCTGGTTGCATGTTTCAACACTCACTGCAGTACGTTTGTCTCTTAGGTCCACAAGGCAAAACAGGAAACGCAGGCAAACAAGGGCCAAAAGGAAAAGCAGGGGCCATTGGCAAAGCTGGGCCCCGTGGCCCAAAGGGTCCAAAGGGAAACCCTGGGAAAAGTGGTGGACAAGGAAAGAAAGGCCCCAAAGGAGCACAAGGAGATCTCGGGATGCCAGGCCCTTGCAACTGCAGGGCCAAGAAAGCCAGATCTGCTTTCTCTGTTGCTGTGACCAAAAGCTACCCAAGAGAAAGGCTGCCCATCAAATTTGACAGGGTCCTTATGAATGAAGGTGGAAATTACAACACCTCTAGTGGAAAGTTCATATGCAGCATCCCTGGCATCTACTACTTCACCTATGATATCACATTGGCCAATAAACACTTGGCTATCGGACTTGTGCACAATGGCCAATACAGAATAAAAACATTTGATGCCAACACGGGAAACCATGACGTTGCTTCTGGATCCACCATCCTTTCTTTGAAACAGAATGACGAAGTCTGGTTGCAGATATTCTACTCTGAACAGAATGGACTCTTTTATGATCCCTACTGGACAGATAGCCTTTTCACTGGCTTTCTCATATATGCTGACCAGGATTATCTCAATGAACTATAAGGGGAAACTGTCAACACCAACCAACCCTGGCTGAACATGGAGCCTGAAAATGTACAGCTGTAATGTATATGTGTTTTTGAAACCTCCCTGTTTGGAAAACAGACCTAACCAGGACAGTTGACCAAAGCTACTACTAGTGCTATAATATTTATAGATCTGCAAAGTCACTGTTTTTCTTAGTCTCGGCCTGTGCAACTTGTTAAGAATAATACTTGTCAATAAACTGGGTGTGGAAATCGTTCATGTAAAGGTGTTGGGAAGTATGTATGTATTATGTGCCATTAAGTCAATTCTGATTTATGACAACCCTTTCCAGGATTTTCGAGATAGAGAATAACTAGAAATGGTTTACCATTCCCTTCTTCTGGGGGTGCCCTGGGACTGTGCAGCTTGCCCAAGGCCACATGGGCTGGCTCTACTCACAGGAGGCACAGTGGGGAATCAAACTCCCAACCTCTGACTCTGCAGCCAGATACCTAAACCACTGAGCTAGAGAGAAGAGTGAATGCTAGTCACTCAGTTGAGTTCCATACTCTGAAAGGAAATGTCTGCATAGCACGCACTGTAGTACAGTGAATACTGAAGACTCCTTTGCTCAATGACTTTTTGCCCTTTATTGCACAGTGCAAGGCAGTTTATGCTGCACAAAACCAGAACATGGAAAAGTTACACTGTAGATTAGAGCTCCCAGAATTCTCTGAGCATTCTGCCTTGGGGATTATGGGACATGTAGTCAAAATGTACATTTTTACAGGCTCCAGTTTTACTACTGTTCTGTGGTCTCTCCTGTGCATGCAGAGCACCTTCTGCCCTTAAATGGCCTTCTTGATCACTGCCCTTGTCCTCTGATGGTGCCAACTGCATCGGATGCCCAGGTATTTTCTAGAGTTATTGCAAAAGGCAATGAAGGATGTCCATGTTACATGCATTTCACATTCCCACCATACATTCCCATTACCCTCTTTTTTTTCTTTGGGTCCTTTTGCATTTGTCCCATCCATCAAGGCAAGAGAATAGAAGGGCCACATGACATTTGTTCTCACAAGTGGGTAACAATTATGATTTGACTCCCAGACCAACTGTATCTGGACACCCAGATTTCCAAAAACCATATTGTCTGGAAAAGGAAATGTGCTGTGAACCTAGACAAAATAAGATTGTAAAAGTTCTGTAAGTATGTAACATGGCCAGCCTTACCTTCCCCCATTTGTCTGTCTTATCTGTCTGGCTTTTGTGTAGTATTATTGGTCATCAACACAGCTTACATTTTGTAGTGTTAATAATGTACTAGTGCCATACACATGGAAATGGTCTTGGACTTAACATTTTTACTTGCTGGGCAAAACTGTGTGAAACATTAAGTAGCAATCATAGGCTCCATTAACTCAGGTTTTGAAAAATGGTAATAAATCACAATTACTAATATCATTTTTTAAAAACATGTGTGTGTATATAGTAATTAGTTTTATGACATCACACAACAATAAATACTGGAAAACAGCAAAACAGAGTGAAACAAACTGAGGATATTGAATCACAGAGGCAACAAATGCCATTTTTAAACATTCCCACTTTATCTCCATGCACTGAAAATAAAATGTAAGAATTCTACCCTTCAAGTACTTCTTACAGATGCCCAATGAAATTAGCATTCAGTGGCCAGGATTCTCTTGCTTAGTGCAGTAAATCATACAAAAGTATGCCCACTCCTGTGTAATTTCCATTGACTCAAATAGGTTTACTCTTAATGGTGACTGACTATGCTAAAGATAAGGTCAGATATCAGGCCACTACTTTCATGGCTTTAGGGCAATGCAGTATTTATTTGGGAAGTGACAACTAGCCCATCTTCCTACTAGAATTATTCTACCACACTCTACACTTTTATGAAGAATTTGTTTTTCATAAATCCAGAAATCTCTGCCAGTTTGGATGAAGAGTAAAACAAAGGAGAGGGTTAGAATAAATAGGAGAGAAATTTTAAAGCTAAAGGAAACATTATATTCTATTCCCCAAAGATACGGCTTAGAAACCAGTGGATGTCTTGGCCAGTAGTTTGACCGGTCACAATATGTTCCTGCTGGCTAAAGAAGGGGAGAGAGAATTTTTGCCTATTCCTCCTTTTCCCTGTGCTCCAGAAAATCATCTTCAGAGCTTTTTCAAAAGGTGTTTGGACCATAACTCCAGAGAGGTGCCAACCTGTGTAGTCAAGAGCAAACTGCACAGTCCCAGGATACCCTCAGAAGAAGAGAATGGTAAACCACATCTGTGCATTCTCATTTCTGTTAGCATAAATCAGAATCAACTTGATGGCACACAATTAAGCTAATCACATCTCCTGCATTCCATCTAAAGATGTATGAAATGCAAACTTTGAGGCCATTTTACCATGCTTAGTCTTTTCTGTACCCTTCCCCCCCACTGCCCCACCCACATCTTTGTTTTTAAGCTAATCACAATTAAGCTAATCACATCTCCTGCATTCCATCTAAAGATGTATGAAATGCAAACTCTGAGGCCATTTTACCATGCTTAGTCTTTTCTGTACCCTTCCCCCACACACACTGCCCCGCCCACATCCTTGTTTTGCTCGCCTGATGAAAAGTTCTGGAAGATTCAGAAGCTTGCCCCTTATTTGTGATGTTTTAGTCAATCCCCGTATCAGCATTACCATCTTTAGCATTCATGCTGAAGCAATCAGTGATCCCAAATCTGTGCCTAAGGAGTAAATAGGAACCTCCCAAAGGGAAACTAAAAATAAATATTTTTTATAGTCACTGGTGGTTGGTGTGGATCATATTATTTAACATTGGGGGAATAGAGTTGGGTTATGTGATTGATGTTCAGAAACAGTAGCTTCTTTTGTCCATATGAGGTATATGCAGAATGAATTGAAGATGATTTGCCACATCTTTTTCATGTTTTATTCTTGCCTTTACTGCACATCTCAACTGAGATTAGTTAATTGGTAAAGAGAAAGAAATAAGAAGAGACCACTCAAAATCAATAAAGTGTATCAACTAAATTAACAGCCCTTAAGGCTTCACAGCCATGCTAGGTATATATTGGTGCCTGCAGACCTGCTATTTCATGATACATATAACTTAGCCTCAACTTATGAAGGACGCTGCTTCCAAGTGGAAGTACTCATTATAGATAACCTATCATTAGAAGAATAAATTCTTTGATTGCTGAATGTGTCTGATTGCTTTTCACCTCCTGTTAGTTTGCTTTGTGTTGTATTTTGTCTTCAGGAGCTAAGCACATTTGAAAATCTGATTTTTTAGACCTGAATCACACGTCTGGAAGACCTCAGGAATATATTTTCCAACAGCTAGGGGTTTCTTCACAAATGAAAAAGCCTTTTAGCATAGAAATTATTATAATGCAATTTTAAATGTTAGTGAGTGAGTTAGTTAGTTATCAAATTTCTACCCCACCTATCTCATGGCAAGCCACAACTCTGGGTGGCTTACAAGGTATGAATATAAAATGAAAAAAAGAAAACCCCACCACTAAAATCCACCCAGATAAATGTAAAAGTATCTTTTTAATGAGTTGTGTGGGTGACATTCCACTGGATTTCAACCTACACAGGTTTTGGGTCCACAGGTAGACAACACCAGTCCTCTTCCTGTGTGTGTGTTTTCTGTAAAAAAGATGGAGCACATTATGCTTTTGTCTCAACTAGGACATTTGAAGCATGTTATTGGAGCTTTGATCCAGCTGGAAGCTTCTCCCACCTAGCAAGCTTTACCCTCAAACAGAGTCAGGCAGAGGATGCTTTGTGGCATGGCAGGAAGAGTGGCCATTCCCTTCCACTGAAGGACAGAGTTATTTTCAGGCAGCCTGCTCTGCACCCCCTCCACTAGCGCCCTGCTGCCATCCGAGGTATCACCAGTGTTGAGAACAGATGCAGAGGCCAGGCCAGTCAACTTCTGATGGTGGAAGAGAGGAGGGACCAACATGTTCTTCACCTCAGCCAGCAAAATGTTTTTAGGTAGCTCCAGCTAAAAGGGAGCACAATGGTCTTTATGGCAACCCAAACCTCACATGGAACAAGTGCAAATCAGTTGGAAGACTGGTGACATCATCATAGATTTGTGAGTGATCAATAATATGACCTTGGCCATTTTTGCTTTTACCTGTGTATGCGTCACTTCTCTCATAGAACAGAGGACTCCTTGCATTCTGTTTTATAAGTGAAAAAAGAAGGAATACATGACTCCAGTTTTAGTGGAAATAACATTTGATGTTCCAGAAACAAGAAATATTATTTCATTATCTGAATGAATTCAGATGTTACTCTTGTTCACTAGAAGGAAAATTTTAGAGAAATAAATGCTATAATCCACAAAAATACTACTATACTTAGTACCACTTGTTATATCTGTGTTTTACAATTATGTCCTTCTTGAGTATGATACTTAGGTAAGCTGCTGTGAAATAGTGAAAAGTCAGATTAGAAATAAAGATAGTTCTTTTATTGTTGGCTGATGTAGTTTGATTTAAGTTTAAAGTCACATTTCCCCATAGATTTTATCTGTCTAACCTTCTATCGCATGAGACAGGTAAGGAATTAAACCAGAATGCCTGCTTTGAATATGTATAATGTCTATGATAGTTAATCCCATTCTATTCATTTTTCTAAGCCCTTCCCCTGCAATACAGGTATATTAGTCTGTATCAACAGGAGCACCTATCAATACTCCTCAGAAAGAGCAGCATCGTATTTGCTTTCAACTTGCTACATCTCTCCCATCCTCTCCCCATCACTCTGCAAAATCCCATTAGTTAATTCTTCTTAACTTTTTTGCTTTCTCAGTAGCTGGAGAGTGCGGAGGAGTTTACTGAATGAAGAATATACTCCTCACTGAAAACACACCACTCTGTAAATTTGGACATTCAGGTACTTATCCTGACAGTCTCTGTAGCCACTCTGCCCCATAAAGAGATTCCCAACATGCAGGCTCCTGTATTGCTGCATATCAACTTCCTTTAAAATGCTCTAAATTATGCATTTAAGACCAAATACCCTTAAATGTGTATCTATATCCCAAGCACACAGTGCTTTATCAGGTATGGTTTCTGCATTGCCATCTCCCTCATTCTCCCTGCTCTTTTTTAACAGCAACAAAGCATGTGTGGGAGAACACAGGTACAATTTTATATTCTTGCTTAAATCATAAAAGCTGATTGCAGCTCTGGATTATGCCTCTATGATCTGTTATTCTTATTATTCATCAAGATTAGTACATGTTGACCAAAATCCTATTGCTTAGCATAGTAAACTGCCCTAGAGCACACCCATCTGAATCAATAGAACTAGGGGAGGAGTTTACTCACAAATCCCCATGGATTCAATGGGCCTACTCCAGTGCAATTTACTGTACTGAGCAACAGGGTTTTGGCCAGTGTCCCTTCCTTGCACATCTGAGTCTAAATTCCTGTCTCTTATGGACTGTTTTTACAAAGTATTGAATTCTGGGCCCATTTACTGCATCACCCACTAAAAGAGGTTTTGCTTTGACCATGTTAGGAATCCTTGATAAGCCTGTGCAAAACACCAATTTCAGCTTGCCAATGTTTAGCCTTGTCACATAACATAGTGGCTATACAGGTACATGCTAACTTGTCTTCTTAATGACTTATTCAGGGAACTCTCTCTCGATGAAGACAGGAAAGGTTTATTGGCTGTGGGATTCTGTGAGTTGTAGTAAAAATTGGGGGGGGGGAGACACCATCTTAAAGACTGACAGACTTTATTTGGCATCATATTTTTCAAGTGTTATTTGGCAAAAGCCCAGCTCTTCAGATGCAAATTGAAATGGCTCCCCATACTTTGTTAGTTTTGTCCCAGCAGGAACACAGACAAACACCCCTCTACCTTTCTGAAAAGCAATCACATTTTCAGGAAGACACGCCAGTTACATTGAGAGATGTTCAGGGTGGATAAGTTTCCAGTTTCTTCTCATAACTTAGAAATAAATTATGAAATTGCATGGCTGGAATAGAGTTTTAAAAAATGCCTAAGAGAATTTGGGATCAGAGAAGTCAGAAAAATATGAGTTATAATTCTGTCCTTAATTAAGCTCACAGGTTTTGTTTTCAGACCTTCATAGCGACACACATAAAAGAGATAATGATGTGCCTTGTGGCGCCAAGTGATTTCTTGAGATCTGTATGTTAGAAAGTCAGGACTTTTATTTAAAACAGATGTAGCCATTTAGCAAGTAATTCCTTACGGCAAGCCACATGGGCCTTGACAAGTGACTATAGCAAGTTTTCTGCTTGTCTGTGCAGCAGGTAAGAGGAAAATACAGGATAAACAGGGGTCCATGGTACTTACTTACTTTCTGTCTGTCTGTCTGTCTGTCAAATATCTACACTCACCTTTCTCCTCAAAACAACACAAAGCGGGTTACAATATTAAAAGAAATAATATTAAAAGTTTTTAAAATTAATTATTGCAATATTTTAAAATATTTAAATTATTGCAATATTTTAAAATATTTAATATAAATAACTAATACTATATATTAAATTGGTGAACAAAAACAGTTAAGAAGTATTCTAAAAATACATTTTTCAAAAACACACAGCTACCCCATTTTTAAGAACACCTTTTTAAAGAGCCAATTACAGAGAAAAAGTTGCTGTTTTTCAGATAGCTGAAATCTAAGTCATTTAGGGTTGTGTAGGTCAAAACCAGCAGTTTGAATCATGCCTAGAAACAGGCTGGCAGCCAGTGGAACTGCTGTAATATGGGAGTTCCATGATCCCTGCAACTAGCTCCAGTTAACAACCCGGCTGCAGCATTTTGGACTCTCTGATTTTTCTGAACACTTTTCAAAAGCAGAATGTGTTACTGTAACCTTCCATGCAACATGTTACAGTAATCCAGACAAGTTGTAACTAAGGCATGCCTCACTGTGGCCAAAACAGATCTCTCCAGGCCCAGGCACAGCTGGTGCACTACTTTTAACTGTGGCAAGGCACAACTGTGGCAATCTAATACGATTGCATTCTGTGTGGTTTGACGTAATTTTATTTCATATGCCAGAACTAAGTCTGGGTAACAGAAACACACTAGTTTACAGCATAAATTTATGTGGATTATTCTAATTTTGTTGTTGTTTAGTCGTTAAGTCGTGTCCAACTCTTCGTGACCCCATGGACCAGAGCACGCCAGGCCCTCCTGTCTTCCACTGCCTCCCGGAGTTGGGTCAAATTCATCTTGGTAGCTTCGATGACACTGTCCAACCATCTCGTCCTCTGTCGTCCCCTTCTCCTCTTGCCTTCACACTTTCCCAACATCAGGGGCTTTTCCAGGGAGTCTTCTCTTCTCATGAGATGGCCAAAGTAATGGAGCCTCAGTTTCAGGATCTGTCCTTCCAGTGAGCACTCAGGGTTGATTTCCTTCAGAATGGATAGGTTTGTTCTCTTTGCAGTCCAGGGGACTCTCAAGAGTCTCCTCCAGCACCACAATTCAAAAGCATCAATTCTTCAGCGGTCAGCCTTCTTTATGGTCCAGCTCTCACCTCCGTACATCACCACAGGAAAAACCATAGCTTTGACTATGCGGACCTTTGTCGGCAAGGTGATGTCTCTGCTTTTTAAGATGCTGTCTAGGTTTGTCATCGCTTTCCTCCCAAGAAGCAGGTGTCTTTTAATTTTGTGGCTGCTGTCCCCATCTGCAGTGATAATGGAGCCCAAGAAGGTAAAATCTGTCACTGCCTCCATATCTTCCCCTTCTATTTGCCAGGAGGTGATGGGACCAGTGGCCATGATCTTAGTTTTTTTTTATGTTGAGCTTCAGACCATTTTTTGCACTTTCCTCTTTCACCCTCATTAAGAGGTTCTTTAATTCCTCCTCACTTTCTGCCATCAGAGTGGTATCATCTGCATATCTGAGGTTGTTGATATTTATTCCGGCAATCTTAATTCCGGTTTGGGATTCATCCAGTCCTGCCTTTCGCATGATGTATTCTGCATATAAGTTAAATAAGCAGGGAGACAATATACAGCCTTGTCGTACTCCTTTCCCAATTTTGAACCAATCAGTTGTTCCATATCAAGTTCTAACTGTTGCTTCCTGTCCCACATATAGATTTCTCAGGAGATAGATAAGGTGGTCAGGCACTCCCATTTCTTTAAGAACTTGCCATAATTTGTTGTGGTCCACACAGTCAAAGGCTTTTGTGTAGTCAATGAAGGAGAAGTATATGTTTTTCTGGAACTCTCTGGCTTTCTCCATAATCCAGCGCATGTTAGCAATTTGGTCTCTAGTTCCTCTGCCCCTTCGAAATCCAGCTTGTACTTCTGGGAGTTCTCGGTCTTCATACTGCTGAAGCCTGCCCTGGAGGATTTTGAGCATAACCTTGCTAGTGTGTGAAATGAGTGCAATTGTACGGTAGTTGGAGCATTCTTTGGCACTGCCCTTCTTTGGGATTGGGATGTAGACTGATCTTTTCCAATCCTCTGGCCACTGCTGAGTTTTCCAAGCTTGCTGGCATATTGAGTGTAGCACCTTAACAGCATCATCTTTTAAGATTTTAAATAGTTTGACTGGAATGCCATCACCTCCACTGGCCTTGTTGTTAGCCATGCTTTCTAAGGCCCACTTGACTTCACTCTCCAGGATATCTGGCTCAAGGTCAGCAACCACACTATCTGGGTTGTCCGGGACATCCAGATCTTTCTGGTATAATTCCTCTGTGTATTCTTGCCACCTCTTCTTGATGTCTTCTGCTTCTGTGAGGTCCCTACCATTTTTGTCCTTTATCATGTCCATCTTTGCACAAAATGTTCCTTTAATATCTCCAATTTTCTTGAACAGATCTCTGGTTTTTCCCTTTCTATTATTTTCCTCTATATCTTTGCACTGTTCATTTAAGAAGGCCCTCTTGTCTCTCCTTGCTATTCTTTGGAAGTCTGCGTTAAGTTTTCTGTAACTTTGCCTATTTCCCTTGCATTTTGTTTCCCTTCTCTTCTCTGCTATTTGTAAGGCCTCGTTGGACAGCCACTTTGCTTTCTTGCATTTCCTTTTCTTTGGGATGGTTTTTGTTGCTGCCTCCTGTACAATGTTACGAGCCTCCATCCATAGTTCTTCAGGCACTCTGTCCACCAAATCTAGTTCCTTAAATCTGTTCTTCACTTCCACTGTGTATTCATAAGGGATTTGGTTTAGATTATACCTGACTAGCCCAGTGTTTTTCCTACTTTCTTCAGTTTAAGCTTGAGTTTTGCTATAAGAAGCTGATGATCAGAGCCACAATCAGCTCCAGGTCTTGTTTTTGCTGACTGTATAGAGCTTCTCCATCTTTGGCTGCAGAGAATATAATCCATCTGATTTCGGTATTGCCCATCTGGTGATGTCCATGTGTAGAGTCGCCTCTTGTGTTGTTGGAAAAGAGTGTTTGTGATGACCAGCTTGTTCTCTTGACAAAACTCTATTAGCCTTTGCCCTGCTTCATTTGGAACTCCAAGGCCAAACTTACCCGTTGTTCCTTTTATCTCTTGACTCCCTACTTTAGCGTTCCAGTCCCCTATAATGACAAGAACATCTTTCTTTGGTGTCAGTTCTAGAAGGTGTTGTAAGTCTTCATAGAATTGGTCAATTTCAGCCTCTTCAGCATCGGTGGTTGGTGCATAAACTTGGATTACTGTAATGTTGAAAGGTCTGCCTTGGATTCGTATTGAAATCATTCTATCATTTTTGAGATTGTATCCCAGTACAGCTTTTCCCACTCTTTTGAGGACTATGAGGGCTACTCCATTTCTTCTACGGGATTCTTGCCCACAATAGTAGATATGATAATCGTCTGAATTGAATTCGCCCATTCCCGTCCATTTTAGTTCACTGACGCCCAGGATGTCAATGTTTATTCTTGCCATCTCCTGTTTGACCACATCCAGCTTACCAAGGTTCATAGATCTTACATTCCAGGTTCCTATGCAGTATTTTTCTTTGCAGCATCAGACTTTCCTTTCACTTCCAGGCACGTCCACAGCTGAGCGTCCTTTCGGCTTTGGCCCAACCACTTCATTAGCTCTGGAGCTACTTGTCCTCGTCCTCTGCTCTTCCTCAGTAGCATGTTGGACGCCTTCTGACCTGAGGGGTTCATCTTCCAGCGTCATATCTTTTAGCCTTTTGTTTCTGTCCATGGAGTTTTCTTGGCAAAGATACTGGAGTGGCTTGCCAGTTCTTGCTCCAGGTGGATCGCGTTTAGTCAGAACTCTCCACTATGACCTGTCTGTCTTAGGTGTCCCTGCACGGCATAGCCCATAGCTTCTCTGAATTACTCAACCCCTTTACCACGACAAGGCAGCAATTCGTGAAGGGGTTTTCTCACTATAACATGAAATAAATAAGTTTCTTGAAAGGATCTTAAGCAGCCAGTTGGACTAGAGCTTGACTTCCAAAGCATCAGTACCTCTATCACACCTATGCTGGCAGAAATAATACAGGAAGTTGAGCTTTCCCTATCATGGCATCACCATTGCAGGGGAAAGTTTTATTACTTTTATGCCATTCTTATTTCTTTGCTTCTCACGCAGCAAGAGGTGCTTTGTCACTAAAAACTGTACTGGCAACCTCTGGCATGGCGGTTTACTTTGTACATTTTTTCCCCTACCCAGCCTTTCTATCATTGCTTATAAACTTGGAATTCTGTGAATTTGGCACACTATACTTCATTTGTCAACTTGATTACCTTCTGTAAAGAAGGAAAATAGAATTACCATATTAGGCAATGGTGCTGTGGGGGGAAAACGCCATACAGGATTTTGCAAACGTTGGAAGTACTTTCTAAGAGATATAAGGCTTATGCAGATGCGTCCTTCAACGCTCTGAATGACTCATAAGAAGACACCTATTTAATGTTAACATAATAATTCATTTCTTCAGGGGAGAATTTCTCACCTGTGTGGGCATCGCTTCACCTTGGGTGGTGCACATAACTGATAAACCCTTTGTAAACTTAATTCGGGATAACAAAAGGGAGGCTCGTGACATACTTGTGACACCCAACCAAGATGAATGCAAAAAGCCAAGCCAGAGGCGATTCAATGTAAGCGCTCCCTCACTTGCCTTAACGATAATAGCGATAATACAATCACCCTAGCATTGTTAAGTTAATTAACACCTGTAAAAGGATATGGAGACAGTTACGCCCAAACGGAGAGACCATCACGATAAGCAAAAAGTGCAATTAAGGTATTTTCTCCTCATTTGAAAAGCTTCTGGGAAACTGCCGGAAAAATTGCAGAGAGGGCCGGCCCGGGGCTGGCGCGCTTCCACAAAACAAGGCGCATACTGTAGTTCTTCTAAGAAGCCCAGCGCGAGCTGCTTCGTTGTCATGGCTAGAAGAAGCCTGAGGAGCGATTCGGCCACCAGTGGAAGAGGGAAAGAGGAGGCAGAAGAACTACGACTCCCATAAGACACCGTGGGCGGGCGCTGTGCGCACGCGCACTGGGGAGCCGGTATGTAGAGTACTCTCTCACACACTAGTGAATGGGGGCAGTTTCCCTCGCTTCAAGGGTAGAGGTTTGGGGACAGATCACCTTCGTGCACTCCGCCATGCGCCATTTGGGCGGGGTATTTGATGCACCTTCCCCCCCCCCCTCCGCTCTTTCCTCCCGTCGAATAATAAATAGAGGCTGAGAGCGCCGCCTTAGGTGTTTTATGCTTCCTCTTTGGCGGAGGTGCCCCCTTCTTCCAGCAGAATCCGCTGGCTACCGGTGGGCAGGACAAAGGCGGGCGAGCCCGCCGCCGGAAAGCCCGTCGCCAAAGGTAACCCTTCCCCGCCCCGGGATCTGCTCCATCGTCTTCAAAGTTGTCATTCGTGGATTGGGGGGAAAGTTTCGCGCCAGGTGCAGTTTTTCCATGCAAAGTTGGAAGCTGGGGCGGGAGGGAGGTGGTGGATTGGTTTGCAAGTTGCAGGGGTCTCAATCAGGCGGGGAGAAAGCGGGGGGCCCCAAAGCCGCAGAGGGCGAGGACCAAATCGCCCGGGCATTCCGTGCCTTCTTGGGGATCCGCGCTCGGAAGCCAAGCCAAGCCGCCGCCGCGCCGAGATGTGGCCTTTTAAAAGGCCGGCCCTTGTGAAGGATGGCCAAAGGGGAGGGAGGTCTCGCTACAGAAACCGGCGATGTGCAGTAGTGATGGATTGCGTTGCTGGGGAGGCGCGCGCGTTTTTCTTGTTCTTTTCCCTTTTTTCCTCCCCAACAAAAAAGAACAGGGTTACGGATCTGCGCCGGGAAGGCAGATTGCTTTTGAGCCCGATCTCTTGGGAGATCTTCTTGGCGGCTTGAATTGTGAAAAATGGTTTTATTTTTTAAAAAAAAAGGGTGGGAGGAGGTTTTTAGATGTTTGGGGGAAGTGGTGTCATGAGCCGTTTCCATCCCCAGGAGTAAAAAAAAAAAAGGCTTATATACTGTTACTCTCGGTATAAGATGTTTGGCTTTTTTTAAAAAAACCCTGCTTATCTTTAACACCAATTTGGTGCTGTAATATGAAGGCCTGATAGAATATAATATATTGATGTTATTTCTATAAAATATGAACAGATGGATCTTCTGCTAGGTGAGGTACACTTAATCCTGTGGATTTTAATAGAGCTAGTCATGCTTTAAGTCTAAAATAAATGAGATGAAGGTGTTTGATAAAACTGTAAACTTCTGGTGGAGAAAGTGTAAATAGAGGACTATAAAAATAATAATAACCCAATGTGCACACATTTTAAGATTAACCTTTAGATAGAACACATCTCTGCTGAAATGCCAAATGTGGTATATAGGCGTTAAAGGAAGGGATTAGTACCTACTCAGAAGATCTTCGCTCTAGTCCCCAACTCATCCTTACAATTCTGAGGGAGGTCATGGCCCTATGATAGGTTTAAGAGACTGACCCACCTACCTCACAGGGTTGTGAAGATAAAATGGAGAAGAGGAGAGCTGTGAATTTACTGGAAAAATAGTAGGTTAGCATTGTAACCAATAAACAATTGAACTCATTGTTTCTATTTGGTCATAATAGAAATAATAGAGTGGTCATAATTGACCAGATAGGCGGGGTATAAATGAAATAAATAAATAAATAAAATAAATATTTCTCCCTCCTTTTTTCTAGGTGCTGCCATTTTGTCCATACTGCTGGGGAGAGGTTGGACAGGAAGCCTGAAAGATGGATGAACCATGGTGGAAAGAGGGCCTCGCAGCCGAGATTCATCAGACACTGAGGCTAAAGGTAAGGAATAAATTAACTACTGCTCTGCGCCTCTGTTGCCTTTTCCGCTTTTGCTTATCAACACTTCTTCTGGTGGTGGTTGGGTCGTTGTAGCCATCATTCCTATAGCTGCAGTTCTATGCACCATTGTATGTGGTTTTAAGGAACTACTGGGTGGCTCAGCTATTTAGGTATCCGGCTGTGAAGCCAGATGTTAGGAGTTCAATTCTCCACCGGGCCTCCTTGACAGGGGCTGGATTTGATGATGCCTAGGTCCCTTGCAGCTCTGCAGTTCTAAGATGATGATAATAATGATATTTATTATCAACATTCGTACTCAGTACATTTATATGCTCTTTTCAGAGTAAAAGATACAAAACAGCTTACAAACAATAAAGGGCTGGACACAGGCATCTATAAATATGTAAAAACAGTACCGCCAACACTGCAAAAATTAATCCAAGATTTTTGAGAGCAGCATTTGAGAATGAACAGCTTGAATAAATGCATTTGAAGAGGTGTCTTAAAGTCTTACACCAAAATTAAGGTATTAGGCAGCAGGAGGGGAATTCCATGATCCTCATCCTCATCTTAGAACTGAAGAGGTAGAAAGGCCCTATGGATCATCAAGTCCAGCCCCTGCTAAGGAGGCACAGTGGGGAATCGAACTCTCAACCTCTGGCTCTGCAGGCAGAGTCCTAAACTTGCCAGCTAATTTGTTTTAGCCAACAAGCATAGGATTAAAGTCTCAGCCATTGACCTAAGTATTTGTGCAGGAATATATGAATGAAAGTGGTTGTTTAGATAGTTTTACACTTAATTCTAAGTAAACATACAGTACATGTATGCTTTATAGGAAGGAAGATGCTAAAGATATTTTTGCTGTAGAATAAAGGTATATTTGAGTACACAGGATTCAATTTTCCTTAAATTCATATGCCCTGCCTTTAAGTACACTGTCTGGATCACAACAGAAAACTGTCACAGACAGAAAAACAAAATTTATTTTTACAAGGATTGTAGCCATCTGTGTGCTTTCACCCTGGCAGATCATATTCCCCCTCTTCCCTGTAGACCTCCCATATGGACCTGAAATATGTTTACATCCCTTACATTTGAACCAAATTATTTCCCAAGGTGAGTGTATTACTGCAGGCTTTCTTCACCTCTCTTAAGAAAACACAAATGAGTCACGGTGATTTAAAGAGTGGGGTGAATATTAGTGCAGTTGCCTGTGGCCCTGAAAACAGTGTTTTAAGTAGTAGAGTAAATGTCCTGGTCTGAAAGGCAATTTTTAAGACTTCCAGTCTCATAGCGATGGATTGGGATTCTTCCAGTGTATATATAGGATAAAGTGTAATTCCTTGGCTGCCTTTATAAAGAAGAGCGTGGTTATGTCTACCCAGGCGAGGGGTGGATGGGTGGCATTTGCTGCTATGGAAGCAGTTTCTCACTAGGGATTACTCTAGAGATGTTCAAGTCAAGAAGGACAAGTTGTGAAAGATACCTTGTTTTGCAGATAGAGCGATAAACAGAGAAAGTGGTTGCAGTACAAGTGTGCAGATGGACACTCCTTGACTGAATGAGCAAGGATAAATAGTTCAAAGCAGTACTTTCTTTGTACTGCTTGCTCTGTCATTCTCCAGCCAAGATCCATGACCCAACTGGCCACCCCCTTTCATTGACTCTAGATGTATGTCGTGTTCCTCATGATCTGGAATCCTGAGCACATCAGGGTTCTAGCCTGGAGTTCCCAGATGCCTCTGCCAGCATGGGCAAAGGTGAGGGAGGATGGTAGTTATACGTATTCTGAAACATCTGCAGGACGCCAGCTTTATTATGTGTAGATTAGATTTGTAGGCAGCCTTTCTCCAGAAAGTGATATACAGTGGTGCCTCGACTTACGAATGCCCCTACCTACAAACATTTCGACTTACGAACAGCTCCGCTCACAAAATTTTGCTTCGACTTGCGAGCGGAGCTTCAATGTAAGAACAGAAAAATGCAGGGGGGAAAAGGCGGGAAATTCAAACCGTTGGTGGCGAAGAGGCTGCTTCTTTGTAGCTCTTTCGCCACAACGGTTAGAGAAGGGGGTCAGGGAACTTTTTTACTCCTGCGGTGCGCTCCCTGCCCATCCCTGGTGTGGGTCTACTCATGAGTAAGGGGCCCCTCCGCCATGGCCGGCCCCGCCTGGGCTGCCCTATGTCGCCGGCCGCCATCCGCTGGGGAGTGAGTGCCATCGGAGGAGGCTTTGGTCTGCCTGGTAAGGTGCTGCTTTTTGCTTTTTAAAAAAACTTCTGGGTGGGTTTTGCAGGGTGGGTTTCGGCTGAGGGCTGTTATGTTTCTGTGCTGTTTGTTTTTGGTGGGTTTTTTTTTTTTTTGTTTTTGTTTTTTTTTTGCAGTCCCAGCGTGGGGATTGCTGGATGTTTATTTTTGGTGTTTTTTTTTCCAGCCTTCGGGGCTTGCTCTGTTTATTTTTGGTTGTTTTTTTCAAAGCCCCAGCGCCTTCCGATGGGGCTTTCTGTGTGCTTTATTTATTTATTTTTGGTATTTTTTTTGAAATGCTGGAACGGATTAATCCCGTTCCCATGCATTTCAATGGGAAATGGTGCTTTGACTTACGAGCATTTCGACCTACGAACACCATTCCGGAATGGATTAAGTTCGTAAGTCGAGGCACCACTGTAATTACGTAGTGTAAGTGTACTGTTCCTCCCGAGAGGGTTATTGTTCTACAGTTGCTTGCACGTCTGGACGCTAATCAGTGCCACCTTCTCCAGTCCTGTCCCTGTTTTTGTACGTAGTTGTTCTGTGCTGATGCAAGAAAGGTAGCGTTTTGTTATCCCTGTGGTCTCTGTTCTTCCGTAGTGAGAGATGTTTGTTTAGTTTTCAGGTCACTTCTCATTTCTTGGCAAAAGCAGTATTGATGGAGTCCAGAATGGGGCAGATATATGTGGTTGGTCTTGTGGCTAAGTTTGTATTGGGATATCTTGTGCACTTGCAGCTTTCTGCTGTTCACACATGTGGAAGGGTACCTCTGTGTTACCTGTAACGTGAGTGATGTGCACTTAGCTTCAGGTTTCTGTTTCACGTTCTTGGTTTTTGTAGACAGCACCCTTTAAGGACTGGGTAAGTTTCCCAATCCTGGTCCTGTAGAAAGGATTCTCTCCCTCACTAGGCTTTGTTCTTGACCCAGGGTTGAGAAATATACAGCCCTTCAGCTATTCTTGGGTTACAACTCTTGTCATCCCACACTCTTGGCTGTGCTGGCAAAGGGCGGTGGGGAAGGCTGTCCAAGCACCTCTGGAGGGCTAGACAGTACTCATCCTTCCTGTAAGATCTTACACAGGTATAATGAGTCTATTTAAATTCCTTGCCCTGGTGCATGGAGTAGGCTTTGTGATGCAAGACAGAGATGGGCACTCTCACACCACTTCCAAGTCACCTCATGTGCAGTCCTGTAGCCTTCTAAGCGTGCTGCTTATATACTGCCCCATAGCACTTAAAGCACTCTCTGGATGGTTTACAGTTCAATTATGCAGGCTACACATTGCCCACCACCACCACCACTCCCAGCAAGCTGGATACTCAGTTTACTGACTTCAGAAGCATGGAAGGCTGAGGACTTAGTCCTTCGCAGGAACTTATTTCTCAGGCATTGTACCTGAGTTTGAACTGTGTCAGCCTATTCTGTTGAGCTCCTTTACAGCTGCAATCTTTCCTAGGAGTGAGGTCCCTTAAAAACAGTGCAGATTCTGGGTAAACATATCAATAGCAGTGTTGCACATCATACAATAATTTGCAAAGCTGTTATTGAAAAACATTTTTCCCCGTAGTTTTGGAGTGGTCTTTGAATAGGTGAACAGGAGACTTCTCAGAAAAGTGCCTGAAAGCAAACAAAAATTGTACCTTGAAGCCATGACAGATTGAGAACATACGTCTTCCTCGTCTTTTTTAACCTCTCTGTGCATTTCTTTCCCTTGGCTGTGGAGACACATTCAAGTCCTTATATGACTTCATATTTGTGAGTTGTACGAGTTGATTTAAGCAATGTCTAGCCCTGTTGCTTGCTCTCTTATGTCAACATCCTAGTAAACAAAACCCCTAGCGATCCTCTGTCTGGCTTGCATTCCAAAAGACACTTTTGCCATATGAGAGGGAATCTGTATGATATGCTTTCTCTCCCAGGGTGTCTCCTGGCACTTCAGGAGGTACACTTACCACTTTTTCATGCATAACCTTTGTGACGTATGAGCTGACCTAATTAAAATATTGTTCTGTTTTGTATGTTACTGTTTTTCTTAGTTTTACTTTTCTACATTCTTCTCATGTCTCCTGAGTAGCCAGTTTGTAGGGATGACTTTCCAGTTGCTCCAACTCCAGCCATAAATCATAAGAGTATGTTTTTATTTTCCTTGTAGACTAGACAGTTGTGTGTTTTTTTCAAGCAAAGTTTTAAAAAACTCCTTATTGTGTTCAAATAAAAACTGATTATGTTTCGCCACTTAAAAAAGAACAAATCTGCATTACAGATGTGGTTTGGGAATAGCATATGGCTGCAGGCCATACATTCCCCACCCTGCGTACATCTTCTGTTCATATGTTTGCCATTGTTCTTTGAGTTACTGAGAACAAGAGTATGTCAGCCTGTTCAAAGTGAAATTGATGGGGGTTAGGGTAATCCAGGGCTGTTGTGCACCTTGTCTGGAAAAGAAATCTGTATAGTTGGTTCCTGCATGGCATTGCCTCAGTGAAATAATTTATTACAAGAAGTTGCCCCGGGTTGTTCTAAACCTAAGCAATGCTGTTTCTTACAGAGGTCTGTAAGAACAGTACTACGTTTCTTAGTGCTTTCCAGATGTATACCCCTACTGCTGATTTTTTCTGTATAAGAGGTTAATATTTGGGGAGTATACATTAACATTTCATTT
Source organism: Intellagama lesueurii (assembly GCA_037013535.1). Taxonomy (NCBI): domain Eukaryota; kingdom Metazoa; phylum Chordata; class Lepidosauria; order Squamata; family Agamidae; genus Intellagama; species Intellagama lesueurii. The sequence goes on along the minus strand of JBAJHW010000153.1, from coordinate 2,783 downwards.
TAGTTTATCTCCTCTTACATCAAATTGTAAAAGTTTTGGCAAGCCATGTTTTTGCTGTACTGGGTTCATCCTGCAGGGAGCCACCAGCGAGTCATAAGTATTTGTAGCACAAGTTTGTATTATATAAAGGGCACCTCAAACTTCCTTTCCAGTATGTTTAGCCCATCATCTGTGGAATGGTCCCAAGGCTTTGGTGGAACAGTTGTATTACTCATGGTTATCTTAAGTTGTCCCAGGCTTTGAAATAAAAACATAGGGATAATGTTTCACCACACTATGAGTATCTTTCAGTTGAAATTTTCCCCACATCTTTAATTTCAGTTCTTGTAGCATCCTTCAGCCCTGAGATAGAGAATGGGTGGATTCCTTATTTTTATTCTGTCTCTGTTCCTCCCCTGTTCTCTGTCTTTCCTAGTTTTTGTATCCAGTTTCTTTCGGTATATGCTGTTTCTTGTAGCTTGCTCATACTTAATAGACCTTCTTATGTTTTATCTTTAACTTCATACAGGGCTTAGCACCGAATGGTGAGTTTGTAGGCAAGGATGTATGTGCTGTGACAAAACCTTGGTGCATGTGGAGATGGTTAAACTTTGCATTGTAACCTAAATCCTTCAAAAGTGGGTTTGTGAGCATTCCAGCCAGCCCATGGAGTTGGGAGTGGAGATATCTGAGAGCCAACAAAATGCTACTAAAGTTGCAACAGTCTGAGATAGGGATTTGTATAATCTTCTGGGGTGGAGTGTGTAAGTGTCACTGTCTTGTTCTTCAGTACACTGCAGTTTGCAGGACATTCTGTTCATTTGAAAATTTTTAAAGGCTGCTTTACATATGTTCTAATTATTTATTTGGTGTTGAGTTGTTTTACAGTAAACATCATTGGTACAGTACTCTTATCCTATACAGTCAAATTGTTTCAGTAACTCACAAGCATGTGTGAAATTTAAATAGTTAAACATAGGAAATTTAGAGAACCTGGTTACTTTTCTTATTGTTTTTCTTTGACATTTTAACATGTTTTTGGTATTCATTTGTCCTGTCTTTGATCTTGAAAATAAAGTAATTTTAAAAAATTGAAAGTAGTTTCAGATTTGTATCATAGGAGTCTTATATATTTATGCACATTCAAAGTTTTAAACAACCCAGAGTTACTAAGGAACACATTTTAATATGAGTTCCCCACCCCTTACCTTATGAAAGACATACAGTATTCTGAGATATCTCAGAAGAAATTATAACACCTGTCAATGAAGAGTTCTGTTCATTTTTAGATGTGGGCAGAGTCCAACAGTGGCTTTGGAGTCCTGCAGTGCACATTACATACCTAGATTGAAGCTACAGTGTTTGGGCTTGGGTAACTATGTCATAATTTGGGATTCTACCAGTCCAGTTCCATTTTTATTCTACTGCCAAGTCAAAAATTGTAAAGTACCCCCATCTCTCTGTGAAACATTTTGTCTTTAACCACCTATATAAGGAGGCTGCTGAGGTCAAAATAAATGTTTTTGCCTCTTGAACCAAGACTCGGTGGTGCCATCTAATTGTCTTCTCAGTTTGGGAAAGGCTCTGGTATCTAGTGAGATAGTGAAGTATGTTTGCCTGAGGAAATTAGTCCTCTTCACTAGTGCATAAACATTTACACTACAGTTCTTTCATTCAAGAGGTCTTGCCTTGCAGCCTTTTGCAGGGGGTTACCTCAGGCTCTCACCTTTAGGAACTATCTTTCTCTTTACAATATAGCAGAATTTGTAGGTGGCCTTCAACTTTAAATTTCACCAATGGAGTGCAAAGCTGTATTAAATACTGTCCAAGATAACTACTTAACATAACAAAATATCACTGAACTGTTCTGAACTCTTAAACGGATGGCTAAATAGGCTCAAGAAGGTATCTGGTTGGGAGTTCAGTTCCCCACTGTGCAACCCAGAAGAGCCAGCCTGTGTGGCCTTGGGCAAGCTGCACAGTCCCAGGGCGCCCCCAGAAGAAGGAAATGGTAAACCACTTCTGAGTACTCTTTACCTAGAAAATCCTGGAAAGGGCTGCCATAAGTCAGAATTGACTTGATGATAGGTAATTATTGTTAAGTCTTAACAAAGAAGTTCAACAGACTAAGCCATTCTCTTCTGAAGCAGCCTTACATGAATATGAAAAACAATGTGTCATATGTCTGATGAATTAGTTAGCCTTTTAAGGTGTCACATTACTCTTTGCTTATGTAGAAGGTGGTTGCTGTCAATGCCCCTTTTGCTATGTAAGAGCTTTTACCAATCACGCAGGCCATCTGTAACTGTCTCAAAAAAACAACAGAAGCACAACTGTGAATAGGTTCTTCCTTCTTTGACTTAGTGCCAGGTCAGTGCATTTGAGTTGATGGAGTAAATGATACATGAAGCTCTGACTTTCTCCTATCCACCCCAAATGTATGCATAAGGGATAGATTTTTCACTGTTCAATTCTTGAATGTTTGTATTCATGTCTGCCTATGTGTGTGGAGCATGTGTGTGTGTTGTAACTTATACAAATGAATTAGATAATATTTAAACACTATCTTTGACATAGGTGTGCACTATGAGGAAAATCTTTGTTGTGCACAATGAGTTGCAGATGATTTGTTTTTGTCATGTGCCACCAAGTCACTTCAAGAGTGGGTGACCATTGCCAACACCTTGTGAGTTTCCTTGGCTGAACCTAGAATTCCCGAGTGCTGCTCCAACACTATCCTCTAAAGACTGTCTAAAGGCAAAGCAAGACCTCTTGAATAAAGGCTGTCTAAGGACTACTAGTGT
>JBAJHW010000152.1:0-50542 GCA_037013535.1 Intellagama lesueurii | reverse complement strand
CGTAAACTGTCCAGAGACCGCTTTAAATGCTATGGGGCAGCATAGAAGCAGTACATCTTGCTTTCTTCTTCTTCTGCTTTACAGGTACCAAATGTAGGGGCACCACCTAGGTTTCCCAAAGAAGGCCTCCCCTCCCTCCCGTACGCTCCATGCTGCAGGTCTGTCACTTACAGGGGGGCCGACGGGCCCTTGGGGCCCTTCGGGGCCGGGTTGTCCGGGGAGGCCCTGGAAATAAGCACAAAGAAGAGAATTCGACCACTCCTTTTACAGCTCCGCCTGGCCCTCATGCCTTTCAGCTTCAATGTTTTGGATCAGGTCTTACCGGGAGACCGACGTCGCCGGGCTGCCCATGAATCCCGTTTCTTCCCCTTGGGCCCTATTTGGGAACAAACATCATCCAAACGATGAGGCTGGGGTGGGAGAAGATCGGCAAAATTCCGAAAAGCACAACGAAGCCAAAGCCTCCTCATCTTGAGTGGCAAGGACAGAACTCGGAGGATGCCGAAAGGGGATTTCCCTCCCCCCCGCCTCCGGTGCCAACCCCCAGCAGGCTTACTGTTGCTCCCGGAGGTCCGTCACACCCTCGGTCGCCTCGAAAACCCACAAAACCCTGAAGAAGACAAAAGACAAAAAGGGGGAACGTTGCTCTTCAGACGCACCAAGGGAATGACGTGCCGAAGACCCAACCGAAGCTGGTGTAGTAATCAGGAAGCCTCCTTTCTTCCACTCTGAAGGTCTCCTTCCACGATGGGTGGAAAGACTGCTTCCCAACAGTGGGTCCCCAGAGGTTCTTGGACTACAACTCCCAGAACCCCTGGCAGCGCAGCCAGTGGTGAAGGCTTCTGGGAGTGGACGAAACATTAAGCTGGTCTTCCTTTCAGCGTGGTTTTGTAACCATCATGCTGGGAGCAGGAAGGTTTTCACACCCGGACGTGCCGGTACGGACAAGCAAACAAGAAGTTCTACTCACGGCTGGGCCGCTTCGGCCGGGTCCACCCACTGCACCCGTGAGGCCCTGTGGGATGATAGAAAATCATTTTAAGGATCGAGAGGATCCTTTTGAGGGCTGCTGCGCTCATCCCCATCCCCTTAGAAAGGAGGCACCCACATCCCCTGAAGGGCCAGCTGGACCCGTGCGTCGTGAGCCACGGAACGGCCACGTTCCCACAGAGGAAGCTTCGGAACGTGGATGGAAGCCCCTGTCCCAAGAGGTTCTGGGGGGAGGGGAGGCTTCTGGGCAGGAAGGAGGGTTAGCATTCCAGTTATTCCAGTGAAGACCAGTTGGTGGGGCAGGGTTTTCCGGGCCAAGCCTTTGTTAGGCTTTCAGATCAGTAGGGAACACCGCTTCACCCCCCACCTCCCTCAGGCTTTCCTCTTCTGCCACGCTCGACCGGGGCACAGCCTTGGGGGTCGGGTGGGGGGGGGGACATTCTTGCTGATCACAGACCAAACCTGACATGGCCGAAACTGGAGGGACCCCAGGAGTTGACCTTGTCAGAGGCACCAGTCCAGGAGGACTATGAATCCCATGAATCCCAGCTAGCACGACCATGGCCGGGTCCCTTGAACACCCCCCCCCCACACACACACACTCCCAAAAGGAGCGCAAAAGAGGTAAGCGTGGAATGGGAACCTGTATACCAGGCTTTCCTTCTGGGCCACCGAGGCCAGGAGCACCTCTGAAGCCCTGCAGAGAGATTCGAAAGGAGGAGGAAATCATCACACCATGGCATGTTTTTGTCCGGTTTCTGCTGCAGGTAGAAGGCAGACGCTACGGCCATCTGTGCAACCACAGCTGGATTAAGGCATGCCTTCAGACATGCGAAGTTTAAGAGGACCCCCCCCCAAAAAAAAGCATGACCGAAACAAATACGTATTCTTCTGAGACCAACAGAAATGACTTGCTGCTGTTGCTAAGTTGTGCAGATTTGTGATTATGGACGGCAACGCTGACCATCTGAGAGATGTTTCGTCCCAAATCACAAGCTTAAAATAGAAGCTTTAAGAAATTCAGCGTGGTATTGCACAGGTAGAGACGTGCGGATTAATATTTTTGGAGCGACGACTCTCAGGATTCTGGGAGCTGTCATTCCAGAATATTAACCTGTGCACTTCCCGCCCCCCGGGGTTTACTCCCATTCCTTACCGGGGGTCCTGGCATTCCAACCAGCCCACGTTGGCCCATCCGGCCCTAGGCTCTCTCTCTCTCTCTTTCCTCTCCTAATCCTTCTCCCCAGGATAGAAAAGAAGACAAATCCCTCGGGGGGGGGGGGAAGCGGGCAACCCGAGGGGGCGAGAAAACGGTCCTGGTCCAAGGGCAGTGAAAGGACCGGCCCTTCTTTATTTATTTGTATTTATTTTATTAGATTTCTACCCCGCCCATCTAGACCTTTGTGTGCCAAGGGGTGAACCAGGTCCCTCCTGCTTTGGGCATGGAGAGCACCGTCTGAAAGGCGACGGGAGAAGAACGAGGGCTTGCTGGCGCCACACGGACCGGGTCTCTCTTGGCGTGGGGGTGCCCTGCAATCCGCCTTCGAGTCGGACATTGAATCTTGCGTGCAGAAACGGTCCCCAGGCCTGGGGGTTGGGATTGGGGGCGGAAACGTCGTCCAGGAACCCCCGTTTGACGGAAGGGCAGACCTGGCCAGAGGGGCCGAGGGTCAAGCCGGAACCCTCCCTCGGAGCCAAAAGGAGTGACTGGAAACATGACTGTTGGGCACGTCATGAGAAGCCAAGTCCCACCGGGAAGGTCAGTAATGCTGGGGAACGAGGAAGGCAGCAGGAAAAGAGGAAGACCACCCAAGCGATGGATGGGCTCCCTAAAGGAAGCCACAGGCTTGAGCCGAGGGCAGAGAGCAGAGCAGGGCTCTTGAGGACCGGACCCCTTGGAGACGGCTCATTGGTGGGATCTCTTTCACTGGGAAGCCACTTCACAGCCCCTCAGAAGAGCCAAGAGTGGATCTGAGTCAAAATCTACCCCGCCTGTGGATTTGGGGACTCTCTGGGTGCCCATTTCTCGTCTCAAACTCCTTGGCAGTCGGCATTGGGTGGCTTCTAGCCCTCTTTGGGTCCCGCTTTCCCTAACAATGGACGGGCCTGGCAGGGACAGGGGGGCTTGGCCGCTCCCTGGCCCAAGGTTCTGCGCCAACGCCGGACAAACGTTTCGGGTTTGGGGACCCACCGCCTGCACCAAGCCCTTTGATTTTATCGTCCAGCCCAGTTGGAACATCCCCCTTGCCTGACAGCATCCTCTCTTGCAAACAGCAAACCCGTGGGAGGTTTTCCATCCAACCTGCCCGGTCTGGCGTAAACAGCACCGGCCAGATAACCGGTTTCATTTCTTAATTTATTTAAAATATTTTTATCCCACCTCTCTCCTTAAAAATTTTTTTTAAAAGGGACCCAAGGCAGCTCACATGATTAAAAACACATGATTTAAAGCCGAAAACAGAAAATGATTCAAATTCAGAAGAAGAACAAATAACCTATGGGCGTTTCAGGATGCTTAGAAAAAAAGGGGTTAAATCTGCAGAACTTAATTTTCTGGTTTGCAATGCTAAGGGACGAAGGTTGAAGGGGTGGATTCTCTGAGCATGTGCAGAGTGCCTCCAGGACTCTACAGGTATACCGAGAGCCCCATCAAGCAGAGAGGAAGGGGTCTTTCTCGTATTCATTGGGGTTTTCTCTCCGGTGTACAGACCCCGGGGGTGGGTGTCAGTCTTGTCCCTGTGACACACACGCAGCTCCGCCGTCCCCCACCCGGTTCTCGTCCAGGTGTTTTCAATCACAAAACCCATCAGCCCCAGCCAGGAGGATCAACGTTCCAGAATGCTGGGTGTTGTAGTACAACATAACCCAGAGGGCACAAAGTAAAGAAAAGCGGCGGTACTTTTCATCCTCATCCTCATCATCTTAGAGCTGCACACGTGGAAGGGACCCTAGGGAAGTCCAGCCCATGACAAAGAGACCGTGGGGGGGATTCGAATTTCCAAATTTTGGCCCTGCAACCAGAGATCTAGAACCACTGAGCTACAATGGGAGTCTACAGCCCACAAGCCCCTACACGAAACATTTTGGTGAGGAATGATGGGACCTGAAATCTAAGGGGTCTCGAGAGCCTAAGATTCCCCATTTCATTCTCTGCTATACATACATTTTCTTTTCACACTTCTATATGTACATCTAAACCTGTAATAGACAGATCAACTGGAAAAACGCTGAATAGCAGCTGAAAAATTGTGGTCCTCTAGATACTGGTGGGACTCCGGCTCCCAACTTCCACTGCCATGTTGTATTGGGATGATGGGATTTGGCATCTGATGACATCTAAAGAGTTGACCTTCTTTGGCTCCCGGCATTCACGGCCATTACTCCTGCTGGCCGGGGCAGATGGGTGTGGGAGCCCAAAAACATCTGGAAGGCACCTGGTCGGGGGGGGGGCAGCTGCTGAAAAAAGTGCTCACCTTACAAGGGTGGGATTTACTGCCATCCTGTACACACACACACACACACACATTCCTCTTTTCTGAGCTGGATGGCCATAGGATGCAACGTGTTCTCCAGGATCTTTCTCCGGAGGCTGTTCTCTGCCTTGAAACACAGAATTGTTTTCCTACGTGTGCCTCCCCGGTTTTGCCTTCCTGTATCGTCAGGGGGTGGATGGGCAATGGGGAAGGCCTTCCACCGGATCCCGCATCTGCGTGTGAAGGGGGTGGAATCCCTGTCTCCCAAACACCTCCCGGGTGTTTGGAAACAAAACAAAACAAAACACCTCCCAGAAACAAAACAAAACAAAACAATTCCCCCCCTACCAAAAAAAAATCCCAAACCAAACATATCAATGTTCAGTTTAACAGGCTATATATGACTAAATGTGATAGGACTAACTGAAACTTACTGGGACAACTCCCACGATTGGAATCCAGGAACTGTAGGATAGAAACTGTTGAGATAGAACAGAAAGGGGGCTGGAGTTACCATGTATGTCAAACCATGTATGTCAAAAATACACATTCCTCTACTCTACCGGTCTGAGAGGAAAGCATCCAACAGGGGAAATGTGGGGGGGGGGGGGATCAATGCATTGCAGGGAACATCTGAGCTGGTGGCAAAAGCAGAAATTAAATAAAATCCAAAATTCACAAGCGGGCAAAACCATGATTAGGCTGGACTGTGGGTGCACAAAATACACGAGTTCCCATCTCAGCAAAGACAACGTCCTATTTTTGCACCCATTAGTTAGTGGAAGGCAGAATGAGGGGCTCTGTTCTCCTCTCCCATACGTCATAGCCACACGACACCCTTTTGAGGTAGGCCAGGCTAAGAAAGAGTATCCGAACCAGAGTCCCTTAAGTCCCGCTCCAGGGCACTAACCCTTATACCGCACTGCACCAGGCACTAGAGATTCTGGGCTAGAGCCCCTGTTGAAGGGGAGCCTTCAGGGAGGGGTGGAGAATGTGCAGGGTGCCCCAGGGGTTGAGGAACTACAGCTCCCATCAGGATTAACCAGCGCAGCCTCTAGTGATGGATGATGGGAATCGTAGTCCAGGGAAACCTGGAGGCGGGCCCGGTCCCACCCCAGCCCCCCACTCGGCCATCCAGCCACACTGGGGTGGCGGGGCATTCGTGTGGCGTTTCCAGCTGCAGCCTCCACTCGATCGGCCTTTCGGACTAAAAGCTGGGAAGAGGTTGGAGCCGAGAGGAAGGAACCTTCGGAAAAGGCGGTGGAGGTTCCTGTCCTTCCGGACGGGAATCAAGGCATGTCATTCGGCTAATGATTCTTTACTCCCAGCTGCGGGAGCCCAGTCCCACGAGGGACCCGTTTCAGGCCTAGCAGGGGTGCCACGAAGGAGGCGCCCCAAAGGGTGCGCCGGGAGAAAATGAGAAGAATTAAAATCCTCCCCAAACACGCCTTGCAGCTGGACCAGGAAGAAGAACCCGGCGGGATTCAAGCCCTAGAGAAAGCGGCCAGTTCCAAGTCTTCTCCCAGAACCTCCACCGTCAGGGAGCCAAGATGTGCTACAGAGAGGCCGTCAGGTTCAGTGGTCAGAGCCCTGGACTGAGGCTAAAAGGGATACCAGGTCCTAGTCCTCAGTGATTTCTGAAACTGGCTCAAGGACCGCAGAAGGTGGCTGTGATGGGAGGGGGGGGAAGCAGGTTGTAGGAGAGGCACCTGGGCTGCTTTGAGCTTTCTAGAAGAAAGGCAAGGGATCGGAACGATTCAAAGCTTAGTACCTCGATCATCAAGAATAACGAGATTTTTAATCCACCCACCAGCGCCATGGGCAATGCCCGGGATGATGGGAATTGTTGTCCAGCCGTAGGTGGAGCCCGTCTCTTAGCCTGGGTCATCTTTCCAAGCCCCCTTCCTCATCGCCTTCAAGGTTTCTCCCCAAATTGTCCACTGTTGGGCTTTTAAACTGGTTTATGACGGTGCAGTTTAACGTGCGGTGGGTTGCATTTGGGTCCCCTCTGGAGAGAACGGCAGCCCATCAATAATATAAATGAATGAATAACTATCAAATCGCCTTCAGTTCGGGGCAAGCCATTTGGTTCTTAAGTTAGCTGGAATTTTTAAAATTCTTCACACACTCTGCCATACGCAACCCTTTGAAAACCCAGGCGGTGACCAGCACATTGGCCTTTTTTCGGCACAGGAATACAGACCAAAAGAGACTTGCCAAGGGGTTGTCGAAGGAACCGGGCGTCCGGCAAGGGACGGGCATTTCCTCCTGTGGGCGGCCCGAGAGGACGGCCTTGGTCAGGCCAGGCCACCCTCAGCTTTTTCTCTCCTGGGGCTCCCTTTCCCACCGTCCGGACTCCCTGTTTCCTTGGAGGGAATTCCCTCCCGGATGCCCTTCTCTGGCTTTCCTCCAGGTCCCCTTTGAAAACCCAGCCGGTCACCATCCCCTTTCCCTTCACCCTCCAACTCACCTGGGTTTTTTTTTTCTTTTCTCCCCATCCTCATGCCGAGGGTGGGGGAGCGAAGGGGGCAAGAGCCGGCCGCCCCCTGCCCGCCTGCCCAGGCCCCCGGCGGTTGTTTGTGGCCTCCCTCTCGCCCGCCACCCCACTTCCTCACCCACCCGCCTCCCTTGGAAAAAAAGGCAACAGGCTTTTGGGCTGAAGTAGAGAAACAGAATCTAATTTCATTTAAAAACAGGGTAACATTAATATAAATAGAGAGGGGAAAGAAGGGGGGGAACGGTGGGCCCAGAAAAGGAAAGGAAGGGATCTTGAAATTGCTGGATCACTTGCTTCTTCTTCTTGGGGCTGCTGGAAGAGAAAAGAGGGGGGCCGTGAGGGTCCCGGGGAAGGGGCTGAGCCCCCACCGGGGTCCCTGCTTTGCTCTCTGTGGGGAGACCCGGCCTCCCCCTCCGCTGGGCTGGCCGGCCGGCCTCGCTCTCCCCCCCGACCCACCCACCCTGCCCCGCTTTCTCCTCTGGAAGAGGGCCAGGGTGGAGGGCACAGCTCCCTCTGCCCCCCCTGCCCCGATGGGGAGCAGCCCTCCGAAGCCCTCGCCTTCCTGACCTGCATCTAGAAGCCCCTGATTTTGTCCGGCGCCGGCGTGCAGTCCATCGGCTCCTCCCTGGAGGCTGGCACAGCTGCTGCGGAAAGAGGCCCAAGTATACCAGCGGAAACTAACGAAGGAGCAAACTCACGAACCAGCAAACTCGTTGGGTCCCCGGTTGGGTCTCCCACCGGAAGACCCGCTGCCTCCGCCAGCCCCCCCCTCCTGGGGTTGGTCCTTGGGATGGGGCCGAGTGGATGGAGACCCTAACCCTGACCCCTGACCCCGTGCCTGAGGCCGTACCTGGAGGAGCCGAGGGTTTGACCCACCAAAGGGGAAGGACGAGGGACCCACCAGCTGCCCTTTGGCCTTCCTCTTCCGAGATGCGCTCTCCCTTCAGAAAGAGAGGGGTGGCGGGGTGGGAGGAGGTCAATCCTGAGACGATTCCGGCAGGATTTGCCCCTCTGGCAGGGGAAGAGCCGTCGTCTGGCCATGGGACCTCTGCACAGGCACTGGCAGCTGGACTACGATGCCCATCAAAGCGAAGGGGGCAAGAGCCGGCCGCCTCCTGCCCGCCTGCCCAGGTCCCCGGTGGGGGTTTGTGGGCTCTCTCTCGCCCGCCACCCCACTTCCTCACCCACCCGCCTCCCTTGGAAAGAAGGTAACAGGCTCTTGGGCTTAAGTAAACAAACACAAACTAATTTCATTTAAAACAGGGTAACATTAACATTAATATAAATAGAGAGGGGAAAGAAGGGGGGAACGGTGGGCCCAGAAAAGGAAAGGAAGGGATCTTGAAATTGCTGGGTCACTTGCTTCTTCTTCTTGGGGCTGCTGGAAGAGAAAAGAGGGGGGCCGTGAGGGTCCCGGGGAAGGGACTGAGCCCCCACCGAGGTCCCTGCTCTGCTCTCCGTGGGGAGACCCGGCCTCCCCCTTCGCTGGGCTGGCCAGGGGGATTCTTTGTCACCCCTGCTGTTAAACATCTCACTAATCCCCATCTCAATACTTTTAAATAAAACTGGATTGCGCTACCAGATTTCACAAGAAGCTGGAAAAATCAATCATCTCTTATCCATGGATGACCTAAAGCTATATGCAAAAAGCTCCAAAGAGAGAGAATCCCTGCTAAACACAGTGCGAATGTTTAGTGAAGATATCCAAACGACATTTGGAATTGACAAATGGGCACCTCTGTCGATACACCTTGGCAAGCTTCAAAAACTGGATGGAATACAGTTTAAAAATGGCAATATTATAAAATCACTCTCAAGTGAGGAAAATTATAAATACCTTGGAATACTAGAAGCAGACAACATCGTGCACACAGAAGTTAAAGAACTGACAGAAAGGGAATAGATCAAAAGACTGCAGAAAATCTTAAAATCAAAATTAAATCAGGCAAATAAAATCAAAGCCATAAAAACATGGGCCGTTCCAGTCATTAGGTACCCAGCAAGAATAATAGATTGGACTCAAATCGAAGTAGAATAGGATCGGGGGAAAAAGAAAAGTAATGCACATGCGTCACACACTACATCCAAAAAGCGATGTAGACAGATTATATTTACAATGAAAAATCGCAGGCCGTGGATTACTGCAAATACAGGAGGTAACAGAGGAAGAAAAAAGAAGCCTAAATGGTTATATCAGTACAAGCAGAGAAAAATTATTAAGGCAATGGAAATGGAGAATATTTTGAAAACAACAGAAACAAAGGCTCAATATAAGAAACAACAATTTGAAAAGTAATTAAACAGCTGGAAAATTAAACCACTACATGGACAACACCTGAGAAATATTGATGGAAAGCATGACCATAATTCAAGACAGGCATGGCTAAAACTGGGAACCATTAAGAAAGAAACTGAAGGTTTTATTTTTGCTGCATGAGAACAAGCACTCCAAACCAACGTGATGAAACCTAAGATCCAAGGAATCACTGCTAACAGCAAATGTCGACTCTACCAAGAAAAAATGAAACTGTGTACTTAGTATCTTAGTTTTTTGGTTAAAGCTTGTATGTCAATGTTTTTATAACTTTGACTGTGCCTGGAGGTTTTGAATAATAATAAAAATAATAAAAATATGGATTAAAATGCTTTGGTGGGATTCGCATAAAGGGTGGCTGTCCTCCACGGCTCTTAATGGAGAAAAACCCTCTCCTCTCTGGATCTGGCCACCCTGGACCGAGACTCATCTCTCGAGGGCCTTCGAACCATGGGCGATGCGACGGCTTTTCTTGATGTTCAGAGATTTCTGCTAAAAATGTTATTTACTAGTTTTAAAACTGTGTTTTATCCCCCGACTGCCTCTGTCAAGGCACACTGAGTCTCGTGTGGCACAAGGGTGTTCCTGGGGCTTTCCTTTTCAGAGAAGACCAGGGGTTTTGCCCGGAGAGGGAAGCAAGTCCCTTTGGCCCATCCTGGAAAACGGAACTCCCAAGAAAGGAGGGACAAGTTACAAAAGGGGCCTTCGGGTTATCGGCACCTCCACTTCGTCACCGTTTTAAAGTCACCAATGAAAACCCTCCACACCGAATCAGAAGGCAGAAAACGACCCCTGAAAGGAGTCCGTTTCCTTTATGGGGATTGAGTGTAAATTTACAAACTGTGCAAGCTTTTGAGCCCTACAGAGCTCTTCCTCAGGCTACCACCTAAAAATGCAGAAGCCAGGCAGGGGAAGAGAAAGTATTGGAATACAGAAATAAGTGCCTAGTTTTTTTTTTTTTTTTTTTTTTGAGTTTCTCTTTTTTTTTTTTTTGAAATTTTTTTTTTCCCTTTATTTTAAATTTAAACAAAAACATATAACATACAAACTAAAATACAATTTAACTGTGTTCCCCACCACCATATGCGGGACCTCTTGCCATAATCTTCCTCTTCCTTCTTCTTCTTCTTCTTCTTCCTCTTCTTCTATTGTCCTCTTCTCCAAAACTGCATTGATTCTTGATTTGGAGCTTTCCCTTTTCCTCTTATTAATACATATTCCAAAAATCTCCCCCATATATCATAAAAGTTATTTTTTTTCAACTCTCCTTTCTTAACCTTTAAGTTACAAGTTAATTTATCATTTATTGCTATATTCCATATTTCTTTATACCATTCTTCAATTTGCAATTCGACTTTTGATTTCCATTGCCTAGCTATAATCAATCTAGCTGCTGTTAATAAGTTGGTTATCAGTTCTTTAGTCATTTTGTCATATTCCACATTCTCAAATATTGATAACAAAGCAATCTCAGCATTAAATTCTATATCTTTTTCACATATGTAGCTTAATTCTTTAAAAATTTGTTTCCAAAATCTTTGCACTTTTTCACATTCCCACCACATATGAAAGTATGTACCAATTTCCTTCTCACATTTCCAACAGACATTCGGATGATTGGCATTAATTTTATTTAATTTTGACGGTGTTAAATACCATCTTAAACTAAGTTTAAAAAAATTTTCCTTTATTCTTACTGACATAAATCTTAACACCCTCATTTTCCATATCATCCTCCATTCTTCTTCATTTATTCTTTTCCCAATATCTTGCTCCCACACTATTTTTAATCCTTCTTTCTCACTTTCCTCTTCCTCTAAATTAAGAAGAAGTAAGTAAATTTTGCTCACAGTACCTTTCACTGAGTCAGTCATCCGAATGTCCTCATATGACAATAACAATTGTTCGTATTTTGTATATTCTCTACCTTTATTATATTTATTTACCCATTCATTAGTCCATCTTTCTAATTGTATATAATTCAACCATGAAATGCTCCTATTCTGAAGAGTTTGTTTCATTTGATCTATCGATCTCATTTTATACAACCAATCTTTCAATCTAATCACTTTCTTTTCTTTAAATAGATCCACATATACTTTCATATTGGTAGGAAAATTTTCTATTTCTGTCACTAATCCAAGTGGGGAATATGATGAACATAAATTCTTTTTGCACTTATACCATATATTTAACAATGTCTTTAAAAATGGATTATTAATTTCCCTTATTTTATCTTTCTTAATTATACCAAATAAATATGTTTCTATATCTGCCTGTAATTCTGATGATTCCATCTCCCACCAAATTAGCCTTTCTGGATTATATATAATTTCCCCAATAAACCTCAATTGGTTAGCCAAATAATAATTTTTTATATTTGGTAAACCTATACCACCTTTTTGCTTTGTTCTATACCAATACTTTTTATTTATTCTAGATCTCTTCCCTTCATTACAGTATTTATTAATTATTCCTTGCCAAAATTTCAAATCATCCTCTGTTAACTGTATTGGTAGCATTCTAAATAAAAAATTAATTTTTGGTAAGATTTTCATTTTTATCAATGCAATCCTTCCAAACCAAGATAGCTTAAAGTTACTATATTCCTGTAATTTGTTTTTAATCACTTCCTTTAGTTTATTATAATTATATTCCTTTATTTTTTGAATATTTTTTGCTAGATCTATTCCTAAATATTTAATTGATTTGCATAATCTGAAATCATATTTTTCAACACACCTTTCTTGTTCTACTCTATTATGATTAAATAACATTAATTCAGATTTTTGCCAATTCACACATAATCCAGTTATTCTTCCAAATTTTTCTAAATGAGTTCTAATTTTATCTACGCATTCTAACGGATTTTTCACTGTCAACAAGGAATCATCAGCAAATAAATTAATCTTTATTTTATTCTTTTTCCCCATACCTTCGATTAAATCATCATTCCTTATTACATTTGCCAACATTTCAATAATCAAACAAAACAGAACTGGAGAAAGAGGGCAACCTTGTCTAGTGCCTCGGCCTAAAGCTATTTGTTCTGTAATCCCATCATTAACTATTACTACAGAGGTATTCCCCAGATATAGTTGATCTATTATCCCCCTAAATTTCTTTCCAAAACCCCAACCTTTTAACAAAATCTTTAATGTTGGCCATTCCACGCAATCAAATGCCTTAAATATATCTAATGATAAGATACCTGCCTTCAATTTGTCTTTTTCTATATTGTATAAAATATTCAATACCCTCCTAGTCAAATTCTCCATTTGTCTACCCTTTAAAAAACCATTCTGATCCTCTTTAATATATTTTATAATAAATTTATTAATTCTATTCGCAAGTATTGCAGTAAAAATCTTTGCATCTTGATTTAATAGTGAAATGGGTCTATATGAACTTGGGTCTGTTAAGTCTTTATTAGGCTTTGGGATAAGAGTTATTAATGAATGTTTCCAAGAATCTGGTATTCTCTCTCCTTCCAATATTTCATTATAGAGCACTTTTAACTTAGGGATCAATATTGGTTTAAAAGTTTTATAATATTCTGATCCTAAACCGTCAAAACCTGGAGTTTTACCATTTTTTAATTTATTAATAATCTCTATAATCTCTTCCTCTTTTATCTCTTTATCTAAATCCTTTTTATCATTCTCTGATAATTTACTCTTAACATTTTCTTTAATATAATTTTCTATATCTTCTTTCGATACACTATTACCTTTATACAAATTTTGATAGAATTCATGTATTATCTTTAGTTTTTCTTTCATTAAGCTACAATTCTTTCCCGTTTTGTCTTTAATCACTCCAATTATATTTTTTGCTCTTTTAGTTTGAACTAATCTAGCTAAAAGTTTTGAATTTTTATTACTGTATTCGAAAAAATTCCTCCTAGCGTATATCAAGTCTCTCTGGACCTTTTCTAGCTCTATACCTTCTAATTCCTTTCTTTTAGCTTGGATCTCAATTAATTTTTTGTTATCTCTATCCATAAAATATTTGCTTTCTAAATCCTTTAATGATTCTACAATTCTATTTATATTTTCTTCTCTCAATTTTTTTAATCTACAGGATTCTCTTATGGCGATTCCTCTCATGACTGCTTTCATAGTGTCCCATAACACTCCTATTTTATTCCCACCTGCTTCATTAAATGACCATATTTCCAACCATTCTTTCTTAACTTTATCCACAACCTCTGTATGTTGAAAAATATTGGAGTCCATTCTCCATCTTCTAGCTTCTCTATAGTCCTTCTTAACTTTCATCTCTAACACCATCAACGCATGATCTGTTATTTTTATCACATTAATATTTGTATCTACTACTTTTGAAATTAAGTTTTGTGAAATAAACATAAAATCTATTCTAGAATAACTATTATGTACAGAAGAATAATATGTAAACCTTCTTTCATCTCCCTTTAATTCTCTCCATATATCTTTCAAATCCGTAGTGTTTAATATCTTACTCAGGAGGGTACCTCTTTTATTCAACTCATCTTTTTTACATGTGGATTTATCTTTCACCTTATCCAGAACCATATTAAAATCTCCTGCCATAATCACAT
Organism: Intellagama lesueurii; assembly: GCA_037013535.1. Classification (NCBI taxonomy): domain Eukaryota; kingdom Metazoa; phylum Chordata; class Lepidosauria; order Squamata; family Agamidae; genus Intellagama; species Intellagama lesueurii. The sequence continues at coordinate 36,686 of JBAJHW010000152.1, read as the reverse complement.
ATCCTTTCCTAACCTTTTCCATTTCTTCAATCACAGTTCTATAAAATTCTCCTTGATTCATGTTTGGTGCATACACATTTACTAATGTATAATCTTCCTCCCCCATTTGACCTTGAATTATCAAATATCTACCATTACTATCTTTTATTACTTCTTTCATCACAAATTCACAATGTTTAGATATTAATATTGCTACCCCTCTAGATTTAGAGGTCCCAAATGCTTTTTCATATATATGGATGTTTTGTAATTTCAATTCATTGACTCCATCCTTTAGTTGATGTGTCTCTTGTAAATAGATAATGTCAACTTTACTTTTCTTTAATAATAATTCTATCCTCCTTCTCTTTAACACAGACCCTAGGCCTTTCACATTTAAAGTCGCTACCCTTATGTTTTTCCCCATATCCGTTCCTTTCTCTGCCTCTTATGCGGTCCCTTTGTGCATCTCACATAACAAAAACAAAACCAAAAACAACTAAAAAAAATAAATTCACCAACCTCTAGTTTCCTATCCCTATCCTTCTTACCTACATATAAATTATTTTCCTCCCTCCCGTTTCCCCACGTCTCACTAATGTTCGGCGCGAGCTCTGGGAGGGGGGGAGACGTCACCCCCACCAGTCCGGACCCCAGCCAAACCCTCATCCCAATTTCACCCCACCTCATATTTTTATCTATATATATACTCAAATGCCTTCCCTCCTAACTTTTAACATCTCTTCTTCTTTCTACCACCCAAGTCTAATCAGGTAATCCAAAACAACAATGAGAAAAAAAAATAAAAAGAAAAAAAGGAAAAGAAAAAAAAATATGAAAAAGAAAAAAATTTTAAAAAAAATTAAAAAAAATTTAAAAAGATCTTATTAATATTATAAAAAAATTTTTTTAATATTATAATAAAATGAGCAGAACAAAAAAAGAAAAAAAAATCCCAACCCTCATTACAAAAAGAAAAATCAAAAATCAAAAAGAAAAAAGAAAAAAAGGAAAAAAAGGGAGGGTAAAGGAGAAAGAAAAAAAAAAAATTCTTCCGACATCCAGTAACGCCCAGTAATCTCTTCCAATTAAAGTATCTTCTCTCAAAAAATCTTCTCTTTCGGACTACCAGTCTTTACAAAGCTACTTGCTTGCTTGTCCCTTCACTCTCATCTTCTTGCCAAAGTCCCCAGGCTTTCATCAAATCCTTCCCATCTTCAAAGGAGTAGATTTTATGTAGGGTTCCATCCTTCCATATTTTCAAAAAGACAGGGTGGCCCCAGTTGTATCTCTTGCCGTTCTTAATTAAAATTGAAGTGATGGGCTTCATTGTTCTTCTCCACTGGCTGGTTTCGGGGCTTACATCCTGATAGATCTGAACTGAATTTGATCTATAAACTAGCAATTCAGGCTTTTCTTTAATGACCCTAAGAAACTGTTCTTTCTTCATATAGTTAAAAAATCTTAGTATTATGGGTCTTCTGGTTTTCTTTGGGTTCCCCACAAAATGTACTCTCTCAATATCTTCCTCAGCCACATGTTGGGATTTCATAACAGAATTAATCCAGTCCATCACTTCCCCCCTCAAATCCTTTTCTTTCTCATGTTCAAAATTCATTATTTTGATATTATTACGTCTTGAATTATCTTCTAAATAGATAACCTTTTTCTGAAGGTCATCAATCACTTGGTGCCGTTTTGATGCCACGCTCTGGAAATCTTCCAGCTGTTGCAACCTGCCTTCTGTTTTGCCTAAACTTGTCTTAATATCTGTCAATTCTCCCTGCAGTTTTTGTATATCTTGTCCCATCTGTTGGTTCCCTCTTATTAAAATGTCCATTTTAGAGAGTACCTGTCCAAGTTGTCCTTCCATTCCTTTCACGGAAGAGGCAAGCTCTGAAACTTTTTTTTCCATGTTGATTTCAGGAAGGAGGGGCTCCCCCTCTTCCAGCCTTTTTAAACGGGCGATACGCTCGACACTATTATCTGATGGTGATAATAGTATCTGAAATAAGTGCCTAGTTAACTATGTTAGAATTCCTTGCCTGTCCCTCCCTCTATACTTTATTCTTCAACCAGTCTTAGAACTCCAAACCGTACATCTCTTGTGGATTCACGGAGAGCCAGAAAGACAGATGAGGGCGTTCGAGATCAATCCAGCTGGAACCCTCCCTCGGAGCCCAAAGGAGTGACTGGAAACTCCTGTCTGTTGGGCACGTCATGAGAAGCTGAGACCCTCTGGGAAGGTCAGTCATGCTGGGGAACGAGGAAGGCAGCAGGAAAAGAGGAAGGCCAACCAAGCGATGGACGGGCTCCCTAAAGGAAGCCACAGGCTTGAGCCAAGGGCAGAGAGCAGAGCAGGGCTCTTGAGGACCAGACACCTTGGAGATGGCTCATTGGTAGGATCTCTTTCACTGGGAAGCCACTTCATGGCCTATCAGAAGAGCCACGAGTGGATCTGAGTCAAAATCTACCCCGCCTGTGGATTTGTGGACTCTCTGAGCGCCTCTTTCTCCTTTCTCTTCCCAAACTCCTTGGCAGCCGGCATTGGGTGGCTTCTAACCCTCTTCGGGTCCCGCTTTCCCTAACGACAGGGATGGGGGGGGGGGGTTTGGCCGCTCCCTAGCCCAAGGTTCTGCGCCAACGGCGGACAAACTTTTTGGTTTGGGGACCTGCTGCCTGCGCCAAGCCCTTTGATTTTATCGTCCAGCCCAGTTGGCATGTCCCCATTGCCTGGCAGCGTCTCTTGCAAACAGGAAAAGTGTGGGAGGTTTTCCATCCGACCCGCGCGGTCTGGCGTAAACAGCACCGGCCAGATAACCAGTTTCATTTCTTAATTTATTTAAAATATTTTTATCCCACTTGTCACCTTAAATTTTTTTTTAAAGGGACCCAAGGCAGCTGACATGATTAAAAGCCAAAAACAGAAAATAATTCAAATGTAAAAGAAGAATGAAGAACATGTGCAGAGTGCCTCCGGGACGCCACAGGTACAAGGAGAGCTCCATCAAACAGAGAGGAAGAGATCTTTCTCGGAATTTTTTGGGTTTCCTCTCCAGGGTTTGGTGTCAGTCCTGACCCTGTGACACACACGCAGCTCCGCCGTCCCCCACCCGGTTGTCGTCCAGGTGTTTTAGATCACAAAACCCATCAGCCCCAGCCAGTAGGATCAACACTCCAAAATGCTGGGTCTTGTAGTTGAACATAACCCAGAGGGCACAGAATAAAAAAGAGCTGCTCTGTCTTCTACAACAAAGCTGTGGAACCTTGGTCTCTTAGGATGATGATGACGATGAACATCCTCATCATCTCGGAACTGCACACCTGGAAGGGACGCTAGGGATCATCAAGTCCAGCCCGTGATAAGGAGATCCTGGCGGAAATCGAACCCCCAACCTTGGGCTCTGTAGCCAGAGATCTAATACCAGGGAGCAGTGATGTGAGCCCAGAACCCATGATCCCCTACATTAAACATTCCGGCTTAGGAGAGATGGGACCTGAAATCCGAGGGGTCTCGAGAGCCTAAGATTCTCCACTTCATTCTACGCTATCCATCCTTTATGTTTTTAGACTTCTATATGTACACCTAAAATGTAATGGACAGATCAACTAGAAAAACGTTGAATAGCAGCTGAGAAATGGTGGTCGTCTACGTAGATATTGACAGGACTCCAGCCTGAGTAGCTGCTTTGCTGAGAGGCGAGAAGTTGTCACCAAGGCACGTATTCCTCGAGGACCAAGGAACGGCTGCCTCCTTTTGTTCTTTTACTTTTGTTCTGTATAAAAACTTGAACCCTGTTGATCTCGGGGTCCCCCACCCTGCTGGGCACCCAAGGGTGCCCTGGTTTGATCTGAATAAACCTGTCGCCCTTTCCTCCAAGAAACGGTCCGCTGATCATTATTGCTCGAGAGTTGGCTTCATAGAATTAGCCGAGACGCCGAGCTCCGGGAGTAACCGTTTCTGGCGTCCCTGGGGGGGGGGCACTGAATTTCGAGGGCCTCACAGTCTCCCGGATCGCGGACAGGGGAAACACTGACGCCCACCCGGGCCTGCCGACGGTGAGAGGTCGAGTCGGGCCACTGCCGGCACTGACGCCTTCGGCGTCATTGGGTCTTCGCCTCGGCTTCTGCCGAAGCGGGCTGAGCGGATGGGCGGCGAAACGCCTCTGAACGGAAACGGCTCGGTCAGCTGGGTGACCCCTGGGGACCCTCCTTGGCATCTGAAAAAAAACCCTGCAAATCTGGTGAGTGGCACATCTCTTTTCCGTCTGTGGCCGACAGTGTGTGAGTGTGGTGTGCGTGGTTGTCGCTCTGTGGAAGTTCCCGGAGACTCCCAGGGGAATCTGCCTTTGGCCGCTGTTGGAGACGCACCAGTTCCGTTCCGAGGCTCGTTGCCTACGACGGACGCTTACGGAAAGCCCGGCCCTTTGGGGCGCCTCTGGTCTACCCAGTCTCGCAGCGTTCGTTTCAGCGAGGGAGGGAGTTCAGGGCGGCCGGGAGTCGGCCTTTTTCTGGTCAGTGGCCGTTTTTCATCACTGCCCCAAGAGAAGACGTTCTCTTCAGATGGGCAACGGTCAGTGTCAGAGTAGGGATCCCAGGAGCGGAGGGCCTCTGATCCCGCTCACGTCTGTGTGTGTGTGTTGAAATTCCTGAACCCATCCCCTGTATTAAGGAGCGGTGTGAAATGTCTCAGATGATTCCTGTATCTCAGAGTGTGAACCCCACGACACCAGGACCAGAAAAGGGACCAGCACCTTTCTATCCAACAATCCCTAAAAGTCGGAATAACCCTTTTACTGCCTGGCAGCCAATGCCCCCCCCCCCAGACGTTGCGGCTTTCCCGCTGGTCACTCAGACCCTTATGAGCAGATAAGCAGGAGAAGGAGCAGGGGGGGGGGGGGAAGCGCCGGCACAGACTCTGAGGGTGATGCATCGTCATCCGCCTTGGAGTCCCTCGGCCCTCTTGAGTTTGAAAGAGAAGGCTGGGAAGTTTTGAGAGAATCCCCGGGAGGTGATCCGATCCTGGGCTGCCCTCTTCCAGACCCACCGCCCTACCTGGTTGGGTGCGAGGGTCCTGATGCCCACCCTCCTTACCGAAGGGGAGCTTCAGAGGGTTGTTCGACAGGTGACCAAGTTAGCAGAGGAAGCAGGTACTAAGGATCCACATCTACCAACAGCTGCTGAAGCTTTTTCCCCCTTCTGATGAAAATCCCCTTTGGAAGGCTCATCATGGCCCTGACCAGTGGCAGAAATCTGCTGCAGGCAATGCAGAAGGCAGTTGTGGTGGCTCCTAATGGGTCAGAAGTTGAGGAGATCTGGCAGGGAGAGAAGGAGTCGCCCTCTGAGTCTTTACAAGGGCTTAGAGCGGGCATTGTTGGAAAATCCACAGGGGTCCGTGCTCCGGACAGACGGAACCCCCACCGACCTGATGAACAGGAAGAGGTTGGAGGACCCTTAATCCATGACTGTGTGACAGTGCTCGATGGACAGACGAAGGCGCCAGGAGACAGGAAGGACGAACCTCTGCAGAAGGCAGACCCGGTATGGTTTGCAGATGGCTCAAGCTCTGTGGAAGACGGTGGATGGAAGACAGGGTGGGCTGTGGTGAATCAGGATGGCTCAGTGAGAAGGCCGGGAGCATGGCCACCGCGTTGCTCCAAACTCTCCCGGCTGCCAAAGGCTGGTCAGTCACTCTGTAAACAGACAGTAAATATCCGTGGAGAATCTTGCACACGCATGCACGACTCTGGAACGTAGGGGGACTTCTGACTGCAAAGGGTTCTTCCATAAAGCATGGACTGGTCACTGCACAACGCTTAGATGCTGTACCTCTGCCAAAAGAACACACAGTGCTGGGTTCATCAGGATAGTTAAGACACACACACACACACCACGAGATCCGAACACACCTCACTGACCCCTCTTGGTTTCCTGGCCCATCCTGGCAGGTGGACTTTTCCAAGTTGCCCCGACGCTCAGGCTAACGCTATTTCCTTGTTATTATTTTTTTTAGTTTCTTTTTTATTTCCAACAGAAGATTTAAAAGCATAGATATGTAACACAATACGCATTTAGACAATAATCATAAAATGTAGAAATCCCTGATCATCAAACAATAAACAAAAGTAATCTAAATACAAAAAAGAATAATGTCTAAAGCTCAACATAAAAGCAATCTTGTATATTTGAATAATTCTTCTGGTGAGATCTTATTCATGATCTTTTTCTGTTCCTTTACTCCGGAGTTTTTACTTTCCACCAATTATAAAATAGATTCCAGCTTAAATAAAAAGATGATTCTTCTTGTCCCTTTAGCCTCTTAGTTAATCTATCCATTTCTGCACTTTCTAATATTTTTTTAATGATCATATCATCATTTGGTGGATTTTCATCTTTCCAAACCTGTGCCCACAATAACCGAGCTGCTGTCAAAACATGTAATATTAAATAATAGCTTTGTATATCTACAGTATTTGGTTTTAATCCTAACAAAAATATTTCCGGTTTAAATTCTATTTCCTGTTTTGACATTTGCTTAATCCACATGTGTATTTTAGCCCAATCATTTTTTGCTTTATCACAAGTCCACCATACATGGTAATAACTTCCTTCATGATTTTTACATTTCCAACACTTATTTGACATATTTGGGAACATTTTTGCAAGTCTAGCTGGTGACAAGTGCCATCTATAAAACATTTTATATAAATTTTCTTTGTAGGAAGTTGCTAATGTTAATTTATAATTTTTTATCCAAAGTTGTTGCCATTTTTCTAATTCTATTTCCTTGTTTTTGTCTGTAAATTCTCAGGCTGGGCCGAGCGAGGCTTTCCCAGCCAGGACCTGTAAAGCCAGGGAGGTGGCTAAAGCCCTCCCTCAAGACATCGGGCCTCGCTGGGGCCTGCCACGAGGACTGGACAGGGACAGGGGTCCCCATGGTGTGTCCAATGTGTCGCAGCTCCTACTGTCAGCTCTGAACATCTCGTGGCGGTTCCCTGCCCCATATCGTCCCCAGGACGGTGGCGTGGTGGAGAGAGCGAATGGGCGCCTTAAGGGGCTTCTTGCAAAAAAATCTGCCAAGGGGCTACCCTTAAGTGGCCACAGGCTCTTCCCTTGGCCCTCACTGTACCCAGCACAACCCCCAGAGGAAAACGGAAACGATCGCCCTGGGAGCATGTATTTGGCCACCCCTGGCCCTTGGCTTCTGGTCCGGGCGCCCAGAGGGGGGGGGGGCGGAGGTCGTGTATGGAGAGGCCTTGTTTTCTCAATACGCTCAGAGTCTATCTTGTTTCTTGTCTTCTTCTCCTTCTGCAGGAACATCCCTTCCGCCTTGAGGGTCCAGCCCGTAGCTCGGAACCTGGCGATGGTCGTGAAACAGTGGGAGCAGTGGCCAGCCAAACCGCCGTTGGAGCCCCCCGCCGGAGCGCTCCGGGGCACGTCCTGCCGACTCCGGAGACAGCCATCAAGGTTTCCGGAGTGAAATCGTGGATGCACCACCCCAGAGTGAATAAAGGTTGAGCCTCCCAAGGAGTGGACCGTGACCCCTGATCCTGTTCAGGACCTTAGACTTTGGTTCCAAAGACCGTGAGGCCGTTCAAGTGCCTGTGGACCCGTGGGCTGTTTGTGTGGTTCTCCTTCTTGCCATTGCTCTCTCTCTCTCTCTCACTTGGCGTCTTCTCTTTTCTCCGTCAGTTTCCTTGCAGCCTTGGGGCATCGAGTGGAAGGCAGGGCTGGCCTGTCATACCCACGGGGGCCCTAACACGGAGAGGCTGGAACCACGCCCGGGTTCAAGGGGCAGGCGGCCGAGATGCAACCTGTCTCTTTGATCCCTCCCAATATGCCCTGGCCAGGTCTCCGGAGTGACCGTTAGCTGCCCTTTGCGTGCAGTGGTATCCAGAGGTCACCAGAGGCCTTGCCCTGTGGGGAAGGTTGACCGATTGGCACCCTGGATGTGGATGGGGACGATTGCTATTTGCCGGGTGGGCCATCTTCCTGGCCCTCTGCGTTCTGACCTGTTGCTGGATTCAGGCCACCCCTGCCCTGACGCAATGTATTTGCTCTCGCCAAAGGCGCCCGTCTTTTTATGAAATGAAACGCCTTCGTGGACGTTGATGCTACATTCTTATTGCAGCTTCTAGAGGGGGGACTCTAAGGAAGGAGCAAAACTCCATATTCCTTAAGGAAGAAGCAAAACTGAAGGAAGAAGCAAAACTCAAGAAAGAAAGAAACTCCAACATCGGTTTTTGTGGGTTTTTCGGGCTGTTTGGCCATGTTCTGGAGGTTTTTCTTCCTAACGTTTCACCCGTCTCTGGGGCCAGCATCTTCAGAGGACAGGAGCTAGAACTCTGTCTGTGTTCTGGTGTAGTGTGTGGGATTGTTGAGTATTTGTAGCTCTGGGATCAGCTTTTTGTTCTTTTCAGGAGATTGGGTGATTATGGTGTTCAGGGTGTTTTTTTTTTTGTTATGGGTGTATTGTTGTGATAAGGAGGGGAGATGATCTGTCTCTGTGATTGATGGGTGTCGTTAGCTAGTCTTTTGTCTGCAGTGATCACCAGTACTTGTGGCTGGATAGAGTTCATTGACCTTTTTTGCAGGATGTATTTTTTCAGTGGTGGGTATTTGGGAGGTATTGTTTTGTTTTGTTCTGTTACTGGTGGCCTGAAACTCCCAGAATTCTCACTGGGACATTATTCTGAGAATTGGAATCCAAACCTCTTTCTGGCTAAAGCAGCCAGCAGCCCATGTGTGATCAGCAAAAGGTCCCAGACCTCTTAAACATTTGTTTCCCTCTTCTCCTTCTCCTTCTTCTCCTTCTCCTTCTTCTCTCCCCCCTACCCTTTTATAAAAGCCCCTTTCTGTTGGCATGTGGCCCAGATCATCCTGATGATCCCTATGATATCATTCAACATTGGATTGGTCTGCATCGACAAATGAGGAGCATGTCTTTTGTAAAGCTAATGGCTCTTGATTGCACACTTCAATGCTTTGCCTGAGAGTGTCGCTTGCAAAGATAAACTGGTTTTGGAGAAAAATCCCTTCCTCTCTCGGCTGCACTGAGGTTTGCAGCTCAGCTCAGAGAGAAGAAGAAAACCAGAGAGAGGTGGCAGATGATGCCAGTGTCCCTGCTGCTGCTCCAGGGTTTCGAACCTGTGAGTGCCAGCACCACGACACCACTGGGCAAAAAGCCCCGATGGAAACTAGGAGGTGACATTTAGATGACATCGAAAGAGCTGACCTTCTACAGCCCTCCTGTTCCAGAGACTCCAGCGTCCCCCCCCCCCCCAATCTGGTGGCTGCTGCTGCCGTCGACCGTGGCCGTGTGCTTGGCCTTCACTCTGGTGCTTGCCCAGGTGGCTGGAGTGGGGCCGGGCGGTACAGCACTCCTGCTGGCCGTGGCGGTGGCCTTCTGGGCCGTGGTGGAGGACTGGCGCGGGTTCCCCTACGACCCGTCACCCTCCCGCCTCTGCAGACCACGGCCTCCCGCGTCTCCTGGAGGGCCCCCCGTCCTGACCGGTAAGACAGGGCACGCTGCCTTGCCCCCCCCCCAACAAAGCAATGCCCCCCCGAAAGTCTCTTGGTCCCTGAGAGAGGCCAGAAGCGCTGGTCTCCTGCAGGGACCCCCTCAGCCTCAGCCTGGGCTCCCTGGAGGCCCCCACGGTGCCCCTTCCTACTGAATTCCTGCCCCCCACGTCTCTCCAGGGGGAGGGCCGATCCAGGGTTGAGCCTGGAGAAGGAGCACCAAGGTGTGGGGTGAGATGCGCTGGCTGGGAGGGGCCACTCTTTCTGGCCGGTGACCCCCCACCCTCCGGGCCCCCACCAGCCTGCTCCACGAAGGGCCACGAGGGGAGTCGAGCAGGGCATGCGCACTCCTGGAGCGAAGCTCACCCCATGGTGGCCAGAGAATCAGCTGGGAAGCTGGGGGCCTTTAGACCTCCGCCCTCCCAATCCAGAACATTGTTTGCCCCCCCCAGGTGTCATGGGGCTGGGAGCCTGGTCAACTTTGCATGGCCATGTCCTCTCCCTCCCCCAACACAGGCATCTGCAGGGCCCCCCCTTTGGAAAAGGGGGCAGCAGGCAAAGTCTTTGGGTAAAGGCTTGGAGGAGACCCCCCCCCCCAGAGGGATGGTCCCCTTCTCTGCAGGGAGAAGGAGGGAGAAGGAAAAAGAGGGGCAGCCGAGGGGCTCCTGCCGGGTGAGCTGCCCCTCTTCCCGGAGGAAAGCTCCTTGGCCTCATCTGGGGGGGGGGGTATATGGGGGGGCGCTGGCTGCTCTCTCTCTCTCTATCGGGGGAAGAGTCTTTAATGTGGGAGGGAGTTTGGACGCCTGGGCAGAAGGGAAGGGGTCTCTGGGTGCCTTTGTCCTTTGCTGTCTTCTGAAGGAAAGCAATAAATGTCACATGAAGAGTGTTATAAACCCAAACGTTTTGTGTACCGTCTTCTTGTCAGTCGTCTGGCTGGGCTCTCTCTCTCTCTCTCTCTCTCCTCCCCCCCCCCCTCTGGACCCACATCTTGCTTTCCCCCCCCAGGCAGGCCATCCCTGCTCCAGAGCCTTGCCTGTGGACCAGAAAGACCAGCCCCCCAGGCCTGGAAAAAAGAAGGTGGAGACTTGCAAAGAGAGACGGGATGGTGAGCCTGAGACAAATCTACAGAAGGTAGCAAGACGTACCCGTGTCTCTCTCCAGAAGAAGCTGCAGCTGGAAGAGGACGTGCGAAATTGGGACTTGTTTCCAGACCAGAAGAGGGGAAGCCGGTTGGCTCAAGCCAAGTCTGTGGCCGATGGACAAAACTGGACACACGGGAAAGGAAGCGTTCCCTCCCGCGTGGCAACAGATGGTATTGGCCCAGGATATCAGAGTCTGACCCCTGCTTGCCCAGAAGGGACTTCTCTGCCTACAAAACGGACGTCCAGGAAAGAGAGCGTGGGCTTCGATCGGCGCTGCAACGTTGCTCCCATCGCTCTGACCGAGAGACGGATCAACTATCGGGGAAGAGTCTTTTCTGTGGGAGGGAGTTTGGACGCCTGGGCAGAAGGGAAGGGGCCTCTGGGTGCCTTTGTCCTTTGCTGTCTTCTGAAGGAAAGCAATAAACGTCACATGAAGAGTGCTTTAAACCCAAACGTTTTGTGTACCGTCTTCTTGTCAGTCGTCTGGCTGGGCTCTCTCTCTCTCTCTCTCTCTCTGTCTGTCTCTCTTTCCTCTCCTGGTCCTTCTCCCCGGGATAGAAAAGAAGACAAATCCCCCAGGTAACACCTAGAGCTGGAAGGACAGATCCTGAAGCTGAGGCTCCAATCCTTTGGCCATCTCATGAGAAGAGAAGACTCCCTGGAAAAGACCCTGATGTTGGGAAAGTGTGAAGGCAAGAGGAGAAGGGGACGACAGAGGACGAGATGGATGGACAGGGTCATCGAAGCGACCAACATGAATTTGACCCAACTCCGGGAGGCAGTGGAAGGCAGGAGGGCCTGGCGTGCTCTGGTCCATGGGGTCACGAAGAGTCGGACACGACTAAACGACTAAACAACAACAACAAAATAGCATTTGCCTTTTTTGTAGCCACATCATACTGTTGGCTCATATTTAGCCTGTGATCTACGACAATTCCAAGATCCTTCTTGCTCGTAGTTTTGCTGAGCCAGGTCTCCCCCATCTTGTAACTGTGCAATGGGCTTCTTTTCCCGAGGTTCAGTACTTTGCATTTATCCCTATTGAATTTCATTCTGTTGCTTTCGGCCCAGGGCTCCATCCTATCAAAGTCACTTTGAATTTTGTTTCTGTCTTCCAGGGTATTAGCTATTCTGCCCAATTTGATATCATCTGCAAATCTGACAAGCATTCCCTGCACTCCCTCATCCAAGTCATTAATAGAAATATTGAAGAGCACCGGGCCCAGGACCGAGCCTTGAGGTACCCCACTTGTTACCTCCTCCCAGTTAGAGAAGGACCCATTAATCCTCACCCTCTGAGTCTAGACTCTTGTCTAAAAGGGTGGGATAGAAATCTAATAAATAAATAAATAAATAAAATAGATTCTGTCGCCAACGGTGTATCCACCTGACCCTTGGTCTATCCAGCCCACACCTAGTTCGCTTGCTCATCAGGAGATCATGGGGCACTTGGTCAAAAGCTTTGCTGAAGTCAAGATATACTACGCCTACAGCATCTCCTCTGTCTATCAGGGAGGTGATGTAATAAAAGAAAATGAGATGACATTAGTCTGGCAGGATTTGTTCTTGACCAGTCCGTGTTGGCTTCTAGTTCTTACTGCCTTGTCTCCACGGTGCTTGCATGGGGACTGTTTTATAATCTGTTCCAGAATTTTGCCTGGGGCGGAGGTCAGGCTGACTGGCCTGTACTTCCCTGGTGCCTTCCTTTTTGTGTCCTTTTTGAAGGAAGAGGGAGAACCTTAGCCCTCCTCCTGTCTGTCGTCTGGCACCTCACCCGCTTCCCATGATTTCAAGAGTCTAAGCAGGGACTGAGGTTCCGAGATCAACCTGCTTCTCTCTCGGCCTGGACTTTTAAGTCACTTCTCTAGGCCCTCCTTGAGGTCCCCTTGGTTCAGCAAGGGGCTACCAGAAAATGGTGGTGGTGGTGGTGGAACCTCATGACATCTAGTTACTTAATTCCCCGGTCTTTTTTTATCTCCTGAGGAATATAGTTAAGGGAGGCAAGGCCTGCAGCTTTTAACTGAGAAAACACAGAGACTCTCACACCTGCTTTTATTGGAGGAGAAGACCATACCTGTGGACCAGGAAGGCCTTTTCCACCGGGAGCTCCAGGCGGGCCCTACAGGGAAGACCAAACCGGCACGTTTTGGGATTGCAGGAGATCTCTGTGGTGCTCAGGACCCCCACCCAAGCCCACCTTCAGCACCTGGGATAATTTGTGCAAAGTGCAGAGTAAAACCCGGAGTGGCTTGTTGCTGCCCCAGACCTGGAGTTTAACCGTGGCCCTTGCTGGTTGCAAACCGAGCCTTAGGCCCAGACTGAATATGGATCGGGGGGGGGGGCTCTTTGAGAGATAAGGGGCCTCCTGGTGATAAAGGAAGGGGCTCACTTTGGAACCAAGCTTTCCTGGGAGTCCAGTGGGACCTCTGACTCCAGGTTGTCCCTGTGAAGAAGACGGACAGAAGGGGAGAGGTTTACTATGGCATCACAACCGCACCCCCCCCCCCTTTGAGAGAGAGTAGCACCAGAACCAGCCAACGTGACTAGCAAAGAGATGGAAATGCCAAGCAAATTGAAATGGACGTAGGAAGATGCTGATGCGGGCCCTCCTTTTGGGAGCTAGGATCAGGGCCAGACTATAAACATCCCAGACAACCCATCTTTTGAAGAGGGAATTCCTTAACTGATGTGAAACAAAACCATTTCTTCTGGAGTTCCCCAAGAGTGGTACCAGTCCTTACTTTCTTGCCCATGGGGCCTGGTCTTCCTCGGTCACCAGCAGGACCCGGAGAGCCCTGGAATGGAAGAGCTGATCACTGCCACTTGCCAGGTTGACAACCCGCCTCGTTTTCTGCCTCGGCATCCCAGGGCTTACATTTTGCCACCGTTGGTGTACCGCGGAAGCCGGTGGTCCCGGGATCAACCAGAAGCAAATCTGCCCCAGGACGTAGTGCAGGCATCAGAGGAGCTATCCAAGGTGCTTAAGTTATTTGGGGGATAGCATTCAGAAACATGGAAAAAGATATGGCATGGCTTCAGGGCTCCACTGACGCTGGAGCAGGTCTGCACTTCGAGTGGGCCTCGTGGCGCAGGGGTTCAACGGCTGGACTGCAGCAGCCAAAACTGCTCACGGCCTGGGGTTCAATCCTTGGTAGTTGGCTCAAGCTTCACTCAGCCTTCCATCCTTCCAAGGTTGGTAAACTGAGTACCCAGTTTAATGCCGGGGGGGGGGGGGGTTGCAATATGTAGTCTGCATCATTAAACCGTAAACTGTCCAGAGACCGCTTTAAATGCTATGGGGCAGCATAGAAGCAGTACATCTTGCTTTCTTCTTCTTCTGCTTTACAGGTACCAAATGTAGGGGCACCACCTAGGTTTCCCAAAGAAGGCCTCCCCTCCCTCCCGTACGCTCCATGCTGCAGGTCTGTCACTTACAGGGGGGCCGACGGGCCCTTGGGGCCCTTCGGGGCCGGGTTGTCCGGGGAGGCCCTGGAAATAAGCACAAAGAAGAGAATTCGACCACTCCTTTTACAGCTCCGCCTGGCCCTCATGCCTTTCAGCTTCAATGTTTTGGATCAGGTCTTACCGGGAGACCGACGTCGCCGGGCTGCCCATGAATCCCGTTTCTTCCCCTTGGGCCCTATTTGGGAACAAACATCATCCAAACGATGAGGCTGGGGTGGGAGAAGATCGGCAAAATTCCGAAAAGCACAACGAAGCCAAAGCCTCCTCATCTTGAGTGGCAAGGACAGAACTCGGAGGATGCCGAAAGGGGATTTCCCTCCCCCCCGCCTCCGGTGCCAACCCCCAGCAGGCTTACTGTTGCTCCCGGAGGTCCGTCACACCCTCGGTCGCCTCGAAAACCCACAAAACCCTGAAGAAGACAAAAGACAAAAAGGGGGAACGTTGCTCTTCAGACGCACCAAGGGAATGACGTGCCGAAGACCCAACCGAAGCTGGTGTAGTAATCAGGAAGCCTCCTTTCTTCCACTCTGAAGGTCTCCTTCCACGATGGGTGGAAAGACTGCTTCCCAACAGTGGGTCCCCAGAGGTTCTTGGACTACAACTCCCAGAACCCCTGGCAGCGCAGCCAGTGGTGAAGGCTTCTGGGAGTGGACGAAACATTAAGCTGGTCTTCCTTTCAGCGTGGTTTTGTAACCATCATGCTGGGAGCAGGAAGGTTTTCACACCCGGACGTGCCGGTACGGACAAGCAAACAAGAAGTTCTACTCACGGCTGGGCCGCTTCGGCCGGGTCCACCCACTGCACCCGTGAGGCCCTGTGGGATGATAGAAAATCATTTTAAGGATCGAGAGGATCCTTTTGAGGGCTGCTGCGCTCATCCCCATCCCCTTAGAAAGGAGGCACCCACATCCCCTGAAGGGCCAGCTGGACCCGTGCGTCGTGAGCCACGGAACGGCCACGTTCCCACAGAGGAAGCTTCGGAACGTGGATGGAAGCCCCTGTCCCAAGAGGTTCTGGGGGGAGGGGAGGCTTCTGGGCAGGAAGGAGGGTTAGCATTCCAGTTATTCCAGTGAAGACCAGTTGGTGGGGCAGGGTTTTCCGGGCCAAGCCTTTGTTAGGCTTTCAGATCAGTAGGGAACACCGCTTCACCCCCCACCTCCCTCAGGCTTTCCTCTTCTGCCACGCTCGACCGGGGCACAGCCTTGGGGGTCGGGTGGGGGGGGGGACATTCTTGCTGATCACAGACCAAACCTGACATGGCCGAAACTGGAGGGACCCCAGGAGTTGACCTTGTCAGAGGCACCAGTCCAGGAGGACTATGAATCCCATGAATCCCAGCTAGCACGACCATGGCCGGGTCCCTTGAACACCCCCCCCCCACACACACACACTCCCAAAAGGAGCGCAAAAGAGGTAAGCGTGGAATGGGAACCTGTATACCAGGCTTTCCTTCTGGGCCACCGAGGCCAGGAGCACCTCTGAAGCCCTGCAGAGAGATTCGAAAGGAGGAGGAAATCATCACACCATGGCATGTTTTTGTCCGGTTTCTGCTGCAGGTAGAAGGCAGACGCTACGGCCATCTGTGCAACCACAGCTGGATTAAGGCATGCCTTCAGACATGCGAAGTTTAAGAGGACCCCCCCCCAAAAAAAAGCATGACCGAAACAAATACGTATTCTTCTGAGACCAACAGAAATGACTTGCTGCTGTTGCTAAGTTGTGCAGATTTGTGATTATGGACGGCAACGCTGACCATCTGAGAGATGTTTCGTCCCAAATCACAAGCTTAAAATAGAAGCTTTAAGAAATTCAGCGTGGTATTGCACAGGTAGAGACGTGCGGATTAATATTTTTGGAGCGACGACTCTCAGGATTCTGGGAGCTGTCATTCCAGAATATTAACCTGTGCACTTCCCGCCCCCCGGGGTTTACTCCCATTCCTTACCGGGGGTCCTGGCATTCCAACCAGCCCACGTTGGCCCATCCGGCCCTAGGCTCTCTCTCTCTCTCTTTCCTCTCCTAATCCTTCTCCCCAGGATAGAAAAGAAGACAAATCCCTCGGGGGGGGGGGGAAGCGGGCAACCCGAGGGGGCGAGAAAACGGTCCTGGTCCAAGGGCAGTGAAAGGACCGGCCCTTCTTTATTTATTTGTATTTATTTTATTAGATTTCTACCCCGCCCATCTAGACCTTTGTGTGCCAAGGGGTGAACCAGGTCCCTCCTGCTTTGGGCATGGAGAGCACCGTCTGAAAGGCGACGGGAGAAGAACGAGGGCTTGCTGGCGCCACACGGACCGGGTCTCTCTTGGCGTGGGGGTGCCCTGCAATCCGCCTTCGAGTCGGACATTGAATCTTGCGTGCAGAAACGGTCCCCAGGCCTGGGGGTTGGGATTGGGGGCGGAAACGTCGTCCAGGAACCCCCGTTTGACGGAAGGGCAGACCTGGCCAGAGGGGCCGAGGGTCAAGCCGGAACCCTCCCTCGGAGCCAAAAGGAGTGACTGGAAACATGACTGTTGGGCACGTCATGAGAAGCCAAGTCCCACCGGGAAGGTCAGTAATGCTGGGGAACGAGGAAGGCAGCAGGAAAAGAGGAAGACCACCCAAGCGATGGATGGGCTCCCTAAAGGAAGCCACAGGCTTGAGCCGAGGGCAGAGAGCAGAGCAGGGCTCTTGAGGACCGGACCCCTTGGAGACGGCTCATTGGTGGGATCTCTTTCACTGGGAAGCCACTTCACAGCCCCTCAGAAGAGCCAAGAGTGGATCTGAGTCAAAATCTACCCCGCCTGTGGATTTGGGGACTCTCTGGGTGCCCATTTCTCGTCTCAAACTCCTTGGCAGTCGGCATTGGGTGGCTTCTAGCCCTCTTTGGGTCCCGCTTTCCCTAACAATGGACGGGCCTGGCAGGGACAGGGGGGCTTGGCCGCTCCCTGGCCCAAGGTTCTGCGCCAACGCCGGACAAACGTTTCGGGTTTGGGGACCCACCGCCTGCACCAAGCCCTTTGATTTTATCGTCCAGCCCAGTTGGAACATCCCCCTTGCCTGACAGCATCCTCTCTTGCAAACAGCAAACCCGTGGGAGGTTTTCCATCCAACCTGCCCGGTCTGGCGTAAACAGCACCGGCCAGATAACCGGTTTCATTTCTTAATTTATTTAAAATATTTTTATCCCACCTCTCTCCTTAAAAATTTTTTTTAAAAGGGACCCAAGGCAGCTCACATGATTAAAAACACATGATTTAAAGCCGAAAACAGAAAATGATTCAAATTCAGAAGAAGAACAAATAACCTATGGGCGTTTCAGGATGCTTAGAAAAAAAGGGGTTAAATCTGCAGAACTTAATTTTCTGGTTTGCAATGCTAAGGGACGAAGGTTGAAGGGGTGGATTCTCTGAGCATGTGCAGAGTGCCTCCAGGACTCTACAGGTATACCGAGAGCCCCATCAAGCAGAGAGGAAGGGGTCTTTCTCGTATTCATTGGGGTTTTCTCTCCGGTGTACAGACCCCGGGGGTGGGTGTCAGTCTTGTCCCTGTGACACACACGCAGCTCCGCCGTCCCCCACCCGGTTCTCGTCCAGGTGTTTTCAATCACAAAACCCATCAGCCCCAGCCAGGAGGATCAACGTTCCAGAATGCTGGGTGTTGTAGTACAACATAACCCAGAGGGCACAAAGTAAAGAAAAGCGGCGGTACTTTTCATCCTCATCCTCATCATCTTAGAGCTGCACACGTGGAAGGGACCCTAGGGAAGTCCAGCCCATGACAAAGAGACCGTGGGGGGGATTCGAATTTCCAAATTTTGGCCCTGCAACCAGAGATCTAGAACCACTGAGCTACAATGGGAGTCTACAGCCCACAAGCCCCTACACGAAACATTTTGGTGAGGAATGATGGGACCTGAAATCTAAGGGGTCTCGAGAGCCTAAGATTCCCCATTTCATTCTCTGCTATACATACATTTTCTTTTCACACTTCTATATGTACATCTAAACCTGTAATAGACAGATCAACTGGAAAAACGCTGAATAGCAGCTGAAAAATTGTGGTCCTCTAGATACTGGTGGGACTCCGGCTCCCAACTTCCACTGCCATGTTGTATTGGGATGATGGGATTTGGCATCTGATGACATCTAAAGAGTTGACCTTCTTTGGCTCCCGGCATTCACGGCCATTACTCCTGCTGGCCGGGGCAGATGGGTGTGGGAGCCCAAAAACATCTGGAAGGCACCTGGTCGGGGGGGGGGCAGCTGCTGAAAAAAGTGCTCACCTTACAAGGGTGGGATTTACTGCCATCCTGTACACACACACACACACACACATTCCTCTTTTCTGAGCTGGATGGCCATAGGAT
This sequence comes from Intellagama lesueurii, assembly GCA_037013535.1. Lineage (NCBI taxonomy): Eukaryota > Metazoa > Chordata > Lepidosauria > Squamata > Agamidae > Intellagama > Intellagama lesueurii. The sequence continues at coordinate 18,235 of JBAJHW010000152.1, read as the reverse complement.
GCAACGTGTTCTCCAGGATCTTTCTCCGGAGGCTGTTCTCTGCCTTGAAACACAGAATTGTTTTCCTACGTGTGCCTCCCCGGTTTTGCCTTCCTGTATCGTCAGGGGGTGGATGGGCAATGGGGAAGGCCTTCCACCGGATCCCGCATCTGCGTGTGAAGGGGGTGGAATCCCTGTCTCCCAAACACCTCCCGGGTGTTTGGAAACAAAACAAAACAAAACACCTCCCAGAAACAAAACAAAACAAAACAATTCCCCCCCTACCAAAAAAAAATCCCAAACCAAACATATCAATGTTCAGTTTAACAGGCTATATATGACTAAATGTGATAGGACTAACTGAAACTTACTGGGACAACTCCCACGATTGGAATCCAGGAACTGTAGGATAGAAACTGTTGAGATAGAACAGAAAGGGGGCTGGAGTTACCATGTATGTCAAACCATGTATGTCAAAAATACACATTCCTCTACTCTACCGGTCTGAGAGGAAAGCATCCAACAGGGGAAATGTGGGGGGGGGGGGGATCAATGCATTGCAGGGAACATCTGAGCTGGTGGCAAAAGCAGAAATTAAATAAAATCCAAAATTCACAAGCGGGCAAAACCATGATTAGGCTGGACTGTGGGTGCACAAAATACACGAGTTCCCATCTCAGCAAAGACAACGTCCTATTTTTGCACCCATTAGTTAGTGGAAGGCAGAATGAGGGGCTCTGTTCTCCTCTCCCATACGTCATAGCCACACGACACCCTTTTGAGGTAGGCCAGGCTAAGAAAGAGTATCCGAACCAGAGTCCCTTAAGTCCCGCTCCAGGGCACTAACCCTTATACCGCACTGCACCAGGCACTAGAGATTCTGGGCTAGAGCCCCTGTTGAAGGGGAGCCTTCAGGGAGGGGTGGAGAATGTGCAGGGTGCCCCAGGGGTTGAGGAACTACAGCTCCCATCAGGATTAACCAGCGCAGCCTCTAGTGATGGATGATGGGAATCGTAGTCCAGGGAAACCTGGAGGCGGGCCCGGTCCCACCCCAGCCCCCCACTCGGCCATCCAGCCACACTGGGGTGGCGGGGCATTCGTGTGGCGTTTCCAGCTGCAGCCTCCACTCGATCGGCCTTTCGGACTAAAAGCTGGGAAGAGGTTGGAGCCGAGAGGAAGGAACCTTCGGAAAAGGCGGTGGAGGTTCCTGTCCTTCCGGACGGGAATCAAGGCATGTCATTCGGCTAATGATTCTTTACTCCCAGCTGCGGGAGCCCAGTCCCACGAGGGACCCGTTTCAGGCCTAGCAGGGGTGCCACGAAGGAGGCGCCCCAAAGGGTGCGCCGGGAGAAAATGAGAAGAATTAAAATCCTCCCCAAACACGCCTTGCAGCTGGACCAGGAAGAAGAACCCGGCGGGATTCAAGCCCTAGAGAAAGCGGCCAGTTCCAAGTCTTCTCCCAGAACCTCCACCGTCAGGGAGCCAAGATGTGCTACAGAGAGGCCGTCAGGTTCAGTGGTCAGAGCCCTGGACTGAGGCTAAAAGGGATACCAGGTCCTAGTCCTCAGTGATTTCTGAAACTGGCTCAAGGACCGCAGAAGGTGGCTGTGATGGGAGGGGGGGGAAGCAGGTTGTAGGAGAGGCACCTGGGCTGCTTTGAGCTTTCTAGAAGAAAGGCAAGGGATCGGAACGATTCAAAGCTTAGTACCTCGATCATCAAGAATAACGAGATTTTTAATCCACCCACCAGCGCCATGGGCAATGCCCGGGATGATGGGAATTGTTGTCCAGCCGTAGGTGGAGCCCGTCTCTTAGCCTGGGTCATCTTTCCAAGCCCCCTTCCTCATCGCCTTCAAGGTTTCTCCCCAAATTGTCCACTGTTGGGCTTTTAAACTGGTTTATGACGGTGCAGTTTAACGTGCGGTGGGTTGCATTTGGGTCCCCTCTGGAGAGAACGGCAGCCCATCAATAATATAAATGAATGAATAACTATCAAATCGCCTTCAGTTCGGGGCAAGCCATTTGGTTCTTAAGTTAGCTGGAATTTTTAAAATTCTTCACACACTCTGCCATACGCAACCCTTTGAAAACCCAGGCGGTGACCAGCACATTGGCCTTTTTTCGGCACAGGAATACAGACCAAAAGAGACTTGCCAAGGGGTTGTCGAAGGAACCGGGCGTCCGGCAAGAGACGGGCATTTCCTCCTGTGGGCGGCCCGAGAGGACGGCCTTGGTCAGGCCAGGCCACCCTCAGCTTTTTCTCTCCTGGGGCTCCCTTTCCCACCGTCCGGACTCCCTGTTTCCTTGGAGGGAATTCCCTCCCGGATGCCCTTCTCTGGCTTTCCTCCAGGTCCCCTTTGAAAACCCAGCCGGTCACCATCCCCTTTCCCTTCACCCTCCAACTCACCTGGGTTTTTTTTTTCTTTTCTCCCCATCCTCATGCCGAGGGTGGGGGAGCGAAGGGGGCAAGAGCCGGCCGCCCCCTGCCCGCCTGCCCAGGCCCCCGGCGGTTGTTTGTGGCCTCCCTCTCGCCCGCCACCCCACTTCCTCACCCACCCGCCTCCCTTGGAAAAAAAGGCAACAGGCTTTTGGGCTGAAGTAGAGAAACAGAATCTAATTTCATTTAAAAACAGGGTAACATTAATATAAATAGAGAGGGGAAAGAAGGGGGGGAACGGTGGGCCCAGAAAAGGAAAGGAAGGGATCTTGAAATTGCTGGATCACTTGCTTCTTCTTCTTGGGGCTGCTGGAAGAGAAAAGAGGGGGGCCGTGAGGGTCCCGGGGAAGGGGCTGAGCCCCCACCGGGGTCCCTGCTTTGCTCTCTGTGGGGAGACCCGGCCTCCCCCTCCGCTGGGCTGGCCGGCCGGCCTCGCTCTCCCCCCCGACCCACCCACCCTGCCCCGCTTTCTCCTCTGGAAGAGGGCCAGGGTGGAGGGCACAGCTCCCTCTGCCCCCCCTGCCCCGATGGGGAGCAGCCCTCCGAAGCCCTCGCCTTCCTGACCTGCATCTAGAAGCCCCTGATTTTGTCCGGCGCCGGCGTGCAGTCCATCGGCTCCTCCCTGGAGGCTGGCACAGCTGCTGCGGAAAGAGGCCCAAGTATACCAGCGGAAACTAACGAAGGAGCAAACTCACGAACCAGCAAACTCGTTGGGTCCCCGGTTGGGTCTCCCACCGGAAGACCCGCTGCCTCCGCCAGCCCCCCCCTCCTGGGGTTGGTCCTTGGGATGGGGCCGAGTGGATGGAGACCCTAACCCTGACCCCTGACCCCGTGCCTGAGGCCGTACCTGGAGGAGCCGAGGGTTTGACCCACCAAAGGGGAAGGACGAGGGACCCACCAGCTGCCCTTTGGCCTTCCTCTTCCGAGATGCGCTCTCCCTTCAGAAAGAGAGGGGTGGCGGGGTGGGAGGAGGTCAATCCTGAGACGATTCCGGCAGGATTTGCCCCTCTGGCAGGGGAAGAGCCGTCGTCTGGCCATGGGACCTCTGCACAGGCACTGGCAGCTGGACTACGATGCCCATCAAAGCGAAGGGGGCAAGAGCCGGCCGCCTCCTGCCCGCCTGCCCAGGTCCCCGGTGGGGGTTTGTGGGCTCTCTCTCGCCCGCCACCCCACTTCCTCACCCACCCGCCTCCCTTGGAAAGAAGGTAACAGGCTCTTGGGCTTAAGTAAACAAACACAAACTAATTTCATTTAAAACAGGGTAACATTAACATTAATATAAATAGAGAGGGGAAAGAAGGGGGGAACGGTGGGCCCAGAAAAGGAAAGGAAGGGATCTTGAAATTGCTGGGTCACTTGCTTCTTCTTCTTGGGGCTGCTGGAAGAGAAAAGAGGGGGGCCGTGAGGGTCCCGGGGAAGGGACTGAGCCCCCACCGAGGTCCCTGCTCTGCTCTCCGTGGGGAGACCCGGCCTCCCCCTTCGCTGGGCTGGCCAGGGGGATTCTTTGTCACCCCTGCTGTTAAACATCTCACTAATCCCCATCTCAATACTTTTAAATAAAACTGGATTGCGCTACCAGATTTCACAAGAAGCTGGAAAAATCAATCATCTCTTATCCATGGATGACCTAAAGCTATATGCAAAAAGCTCCAAAGAGAGAGAATCCCTGCTAAACACAGTGCGAATGTTTAGTGAAGATATCCAAACGACATTTGGAATTGACAAATGGGCACCTCTGTCGATACACCTTGGCAAGCTTCAAAAACTGGATGGAATACAGTTTAAAAATGGCAATATTATAAAATCACTCTCAAGTGAGGAAAATTATAAATACCTTGGAATACTAGAAGCAGACAACATCGTGCACACAGAAGTTAAAGAACTGACAGAAAGGGAATAGATCAAAAGACTGCAGAAAATCTTAAAATCAAAATTAAATCAGGCAAATAAAATCAAAGCCATAAAAACATGGGCCGTTCCAGTCATTAGGTACCCAGCAAGAATAATAGATTGGACTCAAATCGAAGTAGAATAGGATCGGGGGAAAAAGAAAAGTAATGCACATGCGTCACACACTACATCCAAAAAGCGATGTAGACAGATTATATTTACAATGAAAAATCGCAGGCCGTGGATTACTGCAAATACAGGAGGTAACAGAGGAAGAAAAAAGAAGCCTAAATGGTTATATCAGTACAAGCAGAGAAAAATTATTAAGGCAATGGAAATGGAGAATATTTTGAAAACAACAGAAACAAAGGCTCAATATAAGAAACAACAATTTGAAAAGTAATTAAACAGCTGGAAAATTAAACCACTACATGGACAACACCTGAGAAATATTGATGGAAAGCATGACCATAATTCAAGACAGGCATGGCTAAAACTGGGAACCATTAAGAAAGAAACTGAAGGTTTTATTTTTGCTGCATGAGAACAAGCACTCCAAACCAACGTGATGAAACCTAAGATCCAAGGAATCACTGCTAACAGCAAATGTCGACTCTACCAAGAAAAAATGAAACTGTGTACTTAGTATCTTAGTTTTTTGGTTAAAGCTTGTATGTCAATGTTTTTATAACTTTGACTGTGCCTGGAGGTTTTGAATAATAATAAAAATAATAAAAATATGGATTAAAATGCTTTGGTGGGATTCGCATAAAGGGTGGCTGTCCTCCACGGCTCTTAATGGAGAAAAACCCTCTCCTCTCTGGATCTGGCCACCCTGGACCGAGACTCATCTCTCGAGGGCCTTCGAACCATGGGCGATGCGACGGCTTTTCTTGATGTTCAGAGATTTCTGCTAAAAATGTTATTTACTAGTTTTAAAACTGTGTTTTATCCCCCGACTGCCTCTGTCAAGGCACACTGAGTCTCGTGTGGCACAAGGGTGTTCCTGGGGCTTTCCTTTTCAGAGAAGACCAGGGGTTTTGCCCGGAGAGGGAAGCAAGTCCCTTTGGCCCATCCTGGAAAACGGAACTCCCAAGAAAGGAGGGACAAGTTACAAAAGGGGCCTTCGGGTTATCGGCACCTCCACTTCGTCACCGTTTTAAAGTCACCAATGAAAACCCTCCACACCGAATCAGAAGGCAGAAAACGACCCCTGAAAGGAGTCCGTTTCCTTTATGGGGATTGAGTGTAAATTTACAAACTGTGCAAGCTTTTGAGCCCTACAGAGCTCTTCCTCAGGCTACCACCTAAAAATGCAGAAGCCAGGCAGGGGAAGAGAAAGTATTGGAATACAGAAATAAGTGCCTAGTTTTTTTTTTTTTTTTTTTTTTGAGTTTCTCTTTTTTTTTTTTTGAAATTTTTTTTTTCCCTTTATTTTAAATTTAAACAAAAACATATAACATACAAACTAAAATACAATTTAACTGTGTTCCCCACCACCATATGCGGGACCTCTTGCCATAATCTTCCTCTTCCTTCTTCTTCTTCTTCTTCTTCCTCTTCTTCTATTGTCCTCTTCTCCAAAACTGCATTGATTCTTGATTTGGAGCTTTCCCTTTTCCTCTTATTAATACATATTCCAAAAATCTCCCCCATATATCATAAAAGTTATTTTTTTTCAACTCTCCTTTCTTAACCTTTAAGTTACAAGTTAATTTATCATTTATTGCTATATTCCATATTTCTTTATACCATTCTTCAATTTGCAATTCGACTTTTGATTTCCATTGCCTAGCTATAATCAATCTAGCTGCTGTTAATAAGTTGGTTATCAGTTCTTTAGTCATTTTGTCATATTCCACATTCTCAAATATTGATAACAAAGCAATCTCAGCATTAAATTCTATATCTTTTTCACATATGTAGCTTAATTCTTTAAAAATTTGTTTCCAAAATCTTTGCACTTTTTCACATTCCCACCACATATGAAAGTATGTACCAATTTCCTTCTCACATTTCCAACAGACATTCGGATGATTGGCATTAATTTTATTTAATTTTGACGGTGTTAAATACCATCTTAAACTAAGTTTAAAAAAATTTTCCTTTATTCTTACTGACATAAATCTTAACACCCTCATTTTCCATATCATCCTCCATTCTTCTTCATTTATTCTTTTCCCAATATCTTGCTCCCACACTATTTTTAATCCTTCTTTCTCACTTTCCTCTTCCTCTAAATTAAGAAGAAGTAAGTAAATTTTGCTCACAGTACCTTTCACTGAGTCAGTCATCCGAATGTCCTCATATGACAATAACAATTGTTCGTATTTTGTATATTCTCTACCTTTATTATATTTATTTACCCATTCATTAGTCCATCTTTCTAATTGTATATAATTCAACCATGAAATGCTCCTATTCTGAAGAGTTTGTTTCATTTGATCTATCGATCTCATTTTATACAACCAATCTTTCAATCTAATCACTTTCTTTTCTTTAAATAGATCCACATATACTTTCATATTGGTAGGAAAATTTTCTATTTCTGTCACTAATCCAAGTGGGGAATATGATGAACATAAATTCTTTTTGCACTTATACCATATATTTAACAATGTCTTTAAAAATGGATTATTAATTTCCCTTATTTTATCTTTCTTAATTATACCAAATAAATATGTTTCTATATCTGCCTGTAATTCTGATGATTCCATCTCCCACCAAATTAGCCTTTCTGGATTATATATAATTTCCCCAATAAACCTCAATTGGTTAGCCAAATAATAATTTTTTATATTTGGTAAACCTATACCACCTTTTTGCTTTGTTCTATACCAATACTTTTTATTTATTCTAGATCTCTTCCCTTCATTACAGTATTTATTAATTATTCCTTGCCAAAATTTCAAATCATCCTCTGTTAACTGTATTGGTAGCATTCTAAATAAAAAATTAATTTTTGGTAAGATTTTCATTTTTATCAATGCAATCCTTCCAAACCAAGATAGCTTAAAGTTACTATATTCCTGTAATTTGTTTTTAATCACTTCCTTTAGTTTATTATAATTATATTCCTTTATTTTTTGAATATTTTTTGCTAGATCTATTCCTAAATATTTAATTGATTTGCATAATCTGAAATCATATTTTTCAACACACCTTTCTTGTTCTACTCTATTATGATTAAATAACATTAATTCAGATTTTTGCCAATTCACACATAATCCAGTTATTCTTCCAAATTTTTCTAAATGAGTTCTAATTTTATCTACGCATTCTAACGGATTTTTCACTGTCAACAAGGAATCATCAGCAAATAAATTAATCTTTATTTTATTCTTTTTCCCCATACCTTCGATTAAATCATCATTCCTTATTACATTTGCCAACATTTCAATAATCAAACAAAACAGAACTGGAGAAAGAGGGCAACCTTGTCTAGTGCCTCGGCCTAAAGCTATTTGTTCTGTAATCCCATCATTAACTATTACTACAGAGGTATTCCCCAGATATAGTTGATCTATTATCCCCCTAAATTTCTTTCCAAAACCCCAACCTTTTAACAAAATCTTTAATGTTGGCCATTCCACGCAATCAAATGCCTTAAATATATCTAATGATAAGATACCTGCCTTCAATTTGTCTTTTTCTATATTGTATAAAATATTCAATACCCTCCTAGTCAAATTCTCCATTTGTCTACCCTTTAAAAAACCATTCTGATCCTCTTTAATATATTTTATAATAAATTTATTAATTCTATTCGCAAGTATTGCAGTAAAAATCTTTGCATCTTGATTTAATAGTGAAATGGGTCTATATGAACTTGGGTCTGTTAAGTCTTTATTAGGCTTTGGGATAAGAGTTATTAATGAATGTTTCCAAGAATCTGGTATTCTCTCTCCTTCCAATATTTCATTATAGAGCACTTTTAACTTAGGGATCAATATTGGTTTAAAAGTTTTATAATATTCTGATCCTAAACCGTCAAAACCTGGAGTTTTACCATTTTTTAATTTATTAATAATCTCTATAATCTCTTCCTCTTTTATCTCTTTATCTAAATCCTTTTTATCATTCTCTGATAATTTACTCTTAACATTTTCTTTAATATAATTTTCTATATCTTCTTTCGATACACTATTACCTTTATACAAATTTTGATAGAATTCATGTATTATCTTTAGTTTTTCTTTCATTAAGCTACAATTCTTTCCCGTTTTGTCTTTAATCACTCCAATTATATTTTTTGCTCTTTTAGTTTGAACTAATCTAGCTAAAAGTTTTGAATTTTTATTACTGTATTCGAAAAAATTCCTCCTAGCGTATATCAAGTCTCTCTGGACCTTTTCTAGCTCTATACCTTCTAATTCCTTTCTTTTAGCTTGGATCTCAATTAATTTTTTGTTATCTCTATCCATAAAATATTTGCTTTCTAAATCCTTTAATGATTCTACAATTCTATTTATATTTTCTTCTCTCAATTTTTTTAATCTACAGGATTCTCTTATGGCGATTCCTCTCATGACTGCTTTCATAGTGTCCCATAACACTCCTATTTTATTCCCACCTGCTTCATTAAATGACCATATTTCCAACCATTCTTTCTTAACTTTATCCACAACCTCTGTATGTTGAAAAATATTGGAGTCCATTCTCCATCTTCTAGCTTCTCTATAGTCCTTCTTAACTTTCATCTCTAACACCATCAACGCATGATCTGTTATTTTTATCACATTAATATTTGTATCTACTACTTTTGAAATTAAGTTTTGTGAAATAAACATAAAATCTATTCTAGAATAACTATTATGTACAGAAGAATAATATGTAAACCTTCTTTCATCTCCCTTTAATTCTCTCCATATATCTTTCAAATCCGTAGTGTTTAATATCTTACTCAGGAGGGTACCTCTTTTATTCAACTCATCTTTTTTACATGTGGATTTATCTTTCACCTTATCCAGAACCATATTAAAATCTCCTGCCATAATCACATATCCTTTCCTAACCTTTTCCATTTCTTCAATCACAGTTCTATAAAATTCTCCTTGATTCATGTTTGGTGCATACACATTTACTAATGTATAATCTTCCTCCCCCATTTGACCTTGAATTATCAAATATCTACCATTACTATCTTTTATTACTTCTTTCATCACAAATTCACAATGTTTAGATATTAATATTGCTACCCCTCTAGATTTAGAGGTCCCAAATGCTTTTTCATATATATGGATGTTTTGTAATTTCAATTCATTGACTCCATCCTTTAGTTGATGTGTCTCTTGTAAATAGATAATGTCAACTTTACTTTTCTTTAATAATAATTCTATCCTCCTTCTCTTTAACACAGACCCTAGGCCTTTCACATTTAAAGTCGCTACCCTTATGTTTTTCCCCATATCCGTTCCTTTCTCTGCCTCTTATGCGGTCCCTTTGTGCATCTCACATAACAAAAACAAAACCAAAAACAACTAAAAAAAATAAATTCACCAACCTCTAGTTTCCTATCCCTATCCTTCTTACCTACATATAAATTATTTTCCTCCCTCCCGTTTCCCCACGTCTCACTAATGTTCGGCGCGAGCTCTGGGAGGGGGGGAGACGTCACCCCCACCAGTCCGGACCCCAGCCAAACCCTCATCCCAATTTCACCCCACCTCATATTTTTATCTATATATATACTCAAATGCCTTCCCTCCTAACTTTTAACATCTCTTCTTCTTTCTACCACCCAAGTCTAATCAGGTAATCCAAAACAACAATGAGAAAAAAAAATAAAAAGAAAAAAAGGAAAAGAAAAAAAAATATGAAAAAGAAAAAAATTTTAAAAAAAATTAAAAAAAATTTAAAAAGATCTTATTAATATTATAAAAAATTTTTTTTAATATTATAATAAAATGAGCAGAACAAAAAAAGAAAAAAAAATCCCAACCCTCATTACAAAAAGAAAAATCAAAAATCAAAAAGAAAAAAGAAAAAAAGGAAAAAAAGGGAGGGTAAAGGAGAAAGAAAAAAAAAAAATTCTTCCGACATCCAGTAACGCCCAGTAATCTCTTCCAATTAAAGTATCTTCTCTCAAAAAATCTTCTCTTTCGGACTACCAGTCTTTACAAAGCTACTTGCTTGCTTGTCCCTTCACTCTCATCTTCTTGCCAAAGTCCCCAGGCTTTCATCAAATCCTTCCCATCTTCAAAGGAGTAGATTTTATGTAGGGTTCCATCCTTCCATATTTTCAAAAAGACAGGGTGGCCCCAGTTGTATCTCTTGCCGTTCTTAATTAAAATTGAAGTGATGGGCTTCATTGTTCTTCTCCACTGGCTGGTTTCGGGGCTTACATCCTGATAGATCTGAACTGAATTTGATCTATAAACTAGCAATTCAGGCTTTTCTTTAATGACCCTAAGAAACTGTTCTTTCTTCATATAGTTAAAAAATCTTAGTATTATGGGTCTTCTGGTTTTCTTTGGGTTCCCCACAAAATGTACTCTCTCAATATCTTCCTCAGCCACATGTTGGGATTTCATAACAGAATTAATCCAGTCCATCACTTCCCCCCTCAAATCCTTTTCTTTCTCATGTTCAAAATTCATTATTTTGATATTATTACGTCTTGAATTATCTTCTAAATAGATAACCTTTTTCTGAAGGTCATCAATCACTTGGTGCCGTTTTGATGCCACGCTCTGGAAATCTTCCAGCTGTTGCAACCTGCCTTCTGTTTTGCCTAAACTTGTCTTAATATCTGTCAATTCTCCCTGCAGTTTTTGTATATCTTGTCCCATCTGTTGGTTCCCTCTTATTAAAATGTCCATTTTAGAGAGTACCTGTCCAAGTTGTCCTTCCATTCCTTTCACGGAAGAGGCAAGCTCTGAAACTTTTTTTTCCATGTTGATTTCAGGAAGGAGGGGCTCCCCCTCTTCCAGCCTTTTTAAACGGGCGATACGCTCGACACTATTATCTGATGGTGATAATAGTATCTGAAATAAGTGCCTAGTTAACTATGTTAGAATTCCTTGCCTGTCCCTCCCTCTATACTTTATTCTTCAACCAGTCTTAGAACTCCAAACCGTACATCTCTTGTGGATTCACGGAGAGCCAGAAAGACAGATGAGGGCGTTCGAGATCAATCCAGCTGGAACCCTCCCTCGGAGCCCAAAGGAGTGACTGGAAACTCCTGTCTGTTGGGCACGTCATGAGAAGCTGAGACCCTCTGGGAAGGTCAGTCATGCTGGGGAACGAGGAAGGCAGCAGGAAAAGAGGAAGGCCAACCAAGCGATGGACGGGCTCCCTAAAGGAAGCCACAGGCTTGAGCCAAGGGCAGAGAGCAGAGCAGGGCTCTTGAGGACCAGACACCTTGGAGATGGCTCATTGGTAGGATCTCTTTCACTGGGAAGCCACTTCATGGCCTATCAGAAGAGCCACGAGTGGATCTGAGTCAAAATCTACCCCGCCTGTGGATTTGTGGACTCTCTGAGCGCCTCTTTCTCCTTTCTCTTCCCAAACTCCTTGGCAGCCGGCATTGGGTGGCTTCTAACCCTCTTCGGGTCCCGCTTTCCCTAACGACAGGGATGGGGGGGGGGGGTTTGGCCGCTCCCTAGCCCAAGGTTCTGCGCCAACGGCGGACAAACTTTTTGGTTTGGGGACCTGCTGCCTGCGCCAAGCCCTTTGATTTTATCGTCCAGCCCAGTTGGCATGTCCCCATTGCCTGGCAGCGTCTCTTGCAAACAGGAAAAGTGTGGGAGGTTTTCCATCCGACCCGCGCGGTCTGGCGTAAACAGCACCGGCCAGATAACCAGTTTCATTTCTTAATTTATTTAAAATATTTTTATCCCACTTGTCACCTTAAATTTTTTTTTAAAGGGACCCAAGGCAGCTGACATGATTAAAAGCCAAAAACAGAAAATAATTCAAATGTAAAAGAAGAATGAAGAACATGTGCAGAGTGCCTCCGGGACGCCACAGGTACAAGGAGAGCTCCATCAAACAGAGAGGAAGAGATCTTTCTCGGAATTTTTTGGGTTTCCTCTCCAGGGTTTGGTGTCAGTCCTGACCCTGTGACACACACGCAGCTCCGCCGTCCCCCACCCGGTTGTCGTCCAGGTGTTTTAGATCACAAAACCCATCAGCCCCAGCCAGTAGGATCAACACTCCAAAATGCTGGGTCTTGTAGTTGAACATAACCCAGAGGGCACAGAATAAAAAAGAGCTGCTCTGTCTTCTACAACAAAGCTGTGGAACCTTGGTCTCTTAGGATGATGATGACGATGAACATCCTCATCATCTCGGAACTGCACACCTGGAAGGGACGCTAGGGATCATCAAGTCCAGCCCGTGATAAGGAGATCCTGGCGGAAATCGAACCCCCAACCTTGGGCTCTGTAGCCAGAGATCTAATACCAGGGAGCAGTGATGTGAGCCCAGAACCCATGATCCCCTACATTAAACATTCCGGCTTAGGAGAGATGGGACCTGAAATCCGAGGGGTCTCGAGAGCCTAAGATTCTCCACTTCATTCTACGCTATCCATCCTTTATGTTTTTAGACTTCTATATGTACACCTAAAATGTAATGGACAGATCAACTAGAAAAACGTTGAATAGCAGCTGAGAAATGGTGGTCGTCTACGTAGATATTGACAGGACTCCAGCCTGAGTAGCTGCTTTGCTGAGAGGCGAGAAGTTGTCACCAAGGCACGTATTCCTCGAGGACCAAGGAACGGCTGCCTCCTTTTGTTCTTTTACTTTTGTTCTGTATAAAAACTTGAACCCTGTTGATCTCGGGGTCCCCCACCCTGCTGGGCACCCAAGGGTGCCCTGGTTTGATCTGAATAAACCTGTCGCCCTTTCCTCCAAGAAACGGTCCGCTGATCATTATTGCTCGAGAGTTGGCTTCATAGAATTAGCCGAGACGCCGAGCTCCGGGAGTAACCGTTTCTGGCGTCCCTGGGGGGGGGGCACTGAATTTCGAGGGCCTCACAGTCTCCCGGATCGCGGACAGGGGAAACACTGACGCCCACCCGGGCCTGCCGACGGTGAGAGGTCGAGTCGGGCCACTGCCGGCACTGACGCCTTCGGCGTCATTGGGTCTTCGCCTCGGCTTCTGCCGAAGCGGGCTGAGCGGATGGGCGGCGAAACGCCTCTGAACGGAAACGGCTCGGTCAGCTGGGTGACCCCTGGGGACCCTCCTTGGCATCTGAAAAAAAACCCTGCAAATCTGGTGAGTGGCACATCTCTTTTCCGTCTGTGGCCGACAGTGTGTGAGTGTGGTGTGCGTGGTTGTCGCTCTGTGGAAGTTCCCGGAGACTCCCAGGGGAATCTGCCTTTGGCCGCTGTTGGAGACGCACCAGTTCCGTTCCGAGGCTCGTTGCCTACGACGGACGCTTACGGAAAGCCCGGCCCTTTGGGGCGCCTCTGGTCTACCCAGTCTCGCAGCGTTCGTTTCAGCGAGGGAGGGAGTTCAGGGCGGCCGGGAGTCGGCCTTTTTCTGGTCAGTGGCCGTTTTTCATCACTGCCCCAAGAGAAGACGTTCTCTTCAGATGGGCAACGGTCAGTGTCAGAGTAGGGATCCCAGGAGCGGAGGGCCTCTGATCCCGCTCACGTCTGTGTGTGTGTGTTGAAATTCCTGAACCCATCCCCTGTATTAAGGAGCGGTGTGAAATGTCTCAGATGATTCCTGTATCTCAGAGTGTGAACCCCACGACACCAGGACCAGAAAAGGGACCAGCACCTTTCTATCCAACAATCCCTAAAAGTCGGAATAACCCTTTTACTGCCTGGCAGCCAATGCCCCCCCCCCCCAGACGTTGCGGCTTTCCCGCTGGTCACTCAGACCCTTATGAGCAGATAAGCAGGAGAAGGAGCAGGGGGGGGGGGGGGGAAGCGCCGGCACAGACTCTGAGGGTGATGCATCGTCATCCGCCTTGGAGTCCCTCGGCCCTCTTGAGTTTGAAAGAGAAGGCTGGGAAGTTTTGAGAGAATCCCCGGGAGGTGATCCGATCCTGGGCTGCCCTCTTCCAGACCCACCGCCCTACCTGGTTGGGTGCGAGGGTCCTGATGCCCACCCTCCTTACCGAAGGGGAGCTTCAGAGGGTTGTTCGACAGGTGACCAAGTTAGCAGAGGAAGCAGGTACTAAGGATCCACATCTACCAACAGCTGCTGAAGCTTTTTCCCCCTTCTGATGAAAATCCCCTTTGGAAGGCTCATCATGGCCCTGACCAGTGGCAGAAATCTGCTGCAGGCAATGCAGAAGGCAGTTGTGGTGGCTCCTAATGGGTCAGAAGTTGAGGAGATCTGGCAGGGAGAGAAGGAGTCGCCCTCTGAGTCTTTACAAGGGCTTAGAGCGGGCATTGTTGGAAAATCCACAGGGGTCCGTGCTCCGGACAGACGGAACCCCCACCGACCTGATGAACAGGAAGAGGTTGGAGGACCCTTAATCCATGACTGTGTGACAGTGCTCGATGGACAGACGAAGGCGCCAGGAGACAGGAAGGACGAACCTCTGCAGAAGGCAGACCCGGTATGGTTTGCAGATGGCTCAAGCTCTGTGGAAGACGGTGGATGGAAGACAGGGTGGGCTGTGGTGAATCAGGATGGCTCAGTGAGAAGGCCGGGAGCATGGCCACCGCGTTGCTCCAAACTCTCCCGGCTGCCAAAGGCTGGTCAGTCACTCTGTAAACAGACAGTAAATATCCGTGGAGAATCTTGCACACGCATGCACGACTCTGGAACGTAGGGGGACTTCTGACTGCAAAGGGTTCTTCCATAAAGCATGGACTGGTCACTGCACAACGCTTAGATGCTGTACCTCTGCCAAAAGAACACACAGTGCTGGGTTCATCAGGATAGTTAAGACACACACACACACACCACGAGATCCGAACACACCTCACTGACCCCTCTTGGTTTCCTGGCCCATCCTGGCAGGTGGACTTTTCCAAGTTGCCCCGACGCTCAGGCTAACGCTATTTCCTTGTTATTATTTTTTTTAGTTTCTTTTTTATTTCCAACAGAAGATTTAAAAGCATAGATATGTAACACAATACGCATTTAGACAATAATCATAAAATGTAGAAATCCCTGATCATCAAACAATAAACAAAAGTAATCTAAATACAAAAAAGAATAATGTCTAAAGCTCAACATAAAAGCAATCTTGTATATTTGAATAATTCTTCTGGTGAGATCTTATTCATGATCTTTTTCTGTTCCTTTACTCCGGAGTTTTTACTTTCCACCAATTATAAAATAGATTCCAGCTTAAATAAAAAGATGATTCTTCTTGTCCCTTTAGCCTCTTAGTTAATCTATCCATTTCTGCACTTTCTAATATTTTTTTAATGATCATATCATCATTTGGTGGATTTTCATCTTTCCAAACCTGTGCCCACAATAACCGAGCTGCTGTCAAAACATGTAATATTAAATAATAGCTTTGTATATCTACAGTATTTGGTTTTAATCCTAACAAAAATATTTCCGGTTTAAATTCTATTTCCTGTTTTGACATTTGCTTAATCCACATGTGTATTTTAGCCCAATCATTTTTTGCTTTATCACAAGTCCACCATACATGGTAATAACTTCCTTCATGATTTTTACATTTCCAACACTTATTTGACATATTTGGGAACATTTTTGCAAGTCTAGCTGGTGACAAGTGCCATCTATAAAACATTTTATATAAATTTTCTTTGTAGGAAGTTGCTAATGTTAATTTATAATTTTTTATCCAAAGTTGTTGCCATTTTTCTAATTCTATTTCCTTGTTTTTGTCTGTAAATTCTCAGGCTGGGCCGAGCGAGGCTTTCCCAGCCAGGACCTGTAAAGCCAGGGAGGTGGCTAAAGCCCTCCCTCAAGACATCGGGCCTCGCTGGGGCCTGCCACGAGGACTGGACAGGGACAGGGGTCCCCATGGTGTGTCCAATGTGTCGCAGCTCCTACTGTCAGCTCTGAACATCTCGTGGCGGTTCCCTGCCCCATATCGTCCCCAGGACGGTGGCGTGGTGGAGAGAGCGAATGGGCGCCTTAAGGGGCTTCTTGCAAAAAAATCTGCCAAGGGGCTACCCTTAAGTGGCCACAGGCTCTTCCCTTGGCCCTCACTGTACCCAGCACAACCCCCAGAGGAAAACGGAAACGATCGCCCTGGGAGCATGTATTTGGCCACCCCTGGCCCTTGGCTTCTGGTCCGGGCGCCCAGAGGGGGGGGGGGGCGGAGGTCGTGTATGGAGAGGCCTTGTTTTCTCAATACGCTCAGAGTCTATCTTGTTTCTTGTCTTCTTCTCCTTCTGCAGGAACATCCCTTCCGCCTTGAGGGTCCAGCCCGTAGCTCGGAACCTGGCGATGGTCGTGAAACAGTGGGAGCAGTGGCCAGCCAAACCGCCGTTGGAGCCCCCCGCCGGAGCGCTCCGGGGCACGTCCTGCCGACTCCGGAGACAGCCATCAAGGTTTCCGGAGTGAAATCGTGGATGCACCACCCCAGAGTGAATAAAGGTTGAGCCTCCCAAGGAGTGGACCGTGACCCCTGATCCTGTTCAGGACCTTAGACTTTGGTTCCAAAGACCGTGAGGCCGTTCAAGTGCCTGTGGACCCGTGGGCTGTTTGTGTGGTTCTCCTTCTTGCCATTGCTCTCTCTCTCTCTCTCACTTGGCGTCTTCTCTTTTCTCCGTCAGTTTCCTTGCAGCCTTGGGGCATCGAGTGGAAGGCAGGGCTGGCCTGTCATACCCACGGGGGCCCTAACACGGAGAGGCTGGAACCACGCCCGGGTTCAAGGGGCAGGCGGCCGAGATGCAACCTGTCTCTTTGATCCCTCCCAATATGCCCTGGCCAGGTCTCCGGAGTGACCGTTAGCTGCCCTTTGCGTGCAGTGGTATCCAGAGGTCACCAGAGGCCTTGCCCTGTGGGGAAGGTTGACCGATTGGCACCCTGGATGTGGATGGGGACGATTGCTATTTGCCGGGTGGGCCATCTTCCTGGCCCTCTGCGTTCTGACCTGTTGCTGGATTCAGGCCACCCCTGCCCTGACGCAATGTATTTGCTCTCGCCAAAGGCGCCCGTCTTTTTATGAAATGAAACGCCTTCGTGGACGTTGATGCTACATTCTTATTGCAGCTTCTAGAGGGGGGACTCTAAGGAAGGAGCAAAACTCCATATTCCTTAAGGAAGAAGCAAAACTGAAGGAAGAAGCAAAACTCAAGAAAGAAAGAAACTCCAACATCGGTTTTTGTGGGTTTTTCGGGCTGTTTGGCCATGTTCTGGAGGTTTTTCTTCCTAACGTTTCACCCGTCTCTGGGGCCAGCATCTTCAGAGGACAGGAGCTAGAACTCTGTCTGTGTTCTGGTGTAGTGTGTGGGATTGTTGAGTATTTGTAGCTCTGGGATCAGCTTTTTGTTCTTTTCAGGAGATTGGGTGATTATGGTGTTCAGGGTGTTTTTGTTTGTTTGTTATGGGTGTATTGTTGTGATAAGGAGGGGAGATGATCTGTCTCTGTGATTGATGGATGTCGTTAGCTAGTCTTTTGTCTGCAGTGATCACCAGTCCTTGTGGCTGGATAGAGTTCATTGACCTTTTTTGCAGGATGTATTTTTTCAGTGGTGGGTATTTGGGAGGTATTGTTTTGTTTTGTTCTGTTACTGGTGGCCTGAAACTCCCAGAATTCTCACTGGGACATTATTCTGAGAATTGGAATCCAAACCTCTTTCTGGCTAAAGCAGCCAGCAGCCCATGTGTGATCAGCAAAAGGTCCCAGACCTCTTAAACATTTGTTTCCCTCTTCTCCTTCTCCTTCTTCTCCTTCTCCTTCTTCTCTCCCCCCTACCCTTTTATAAAAGCCCCTTTCTGTTGGCATGTGGCCCAGATCATCCTGATGCTCCCTATGATATCATTCAACATTGGATTGGTCTGCATCGACAAATGAGGAGCATG
>JBAJHW010000151.1:0-52000 GCA_037013535.1 Intellagama lesueurii | reverse complement strand
TCCTCCTCACTTTCTGCCATCAGAGTGGTATCATCTGCATATCTGAGGTTGTTGATATTTTTTCCGGCAATCTTAATTCTGCCTTGGGATTCATCCAGTCCAGCCTTTTACATGATGTATTCTGCATATAAGTTAAATAAGCAGGGGGACAATATACAGCCTTGTCATACTCCTTTCCCAATTTTGAACCAATCAGTTGTTCCATATCCAGTTCTAACTGTTGCTTCCTGTCCCACATATAGATTTCTCAGGAGATAGACAAAGTGGTCAGGCACTCCCATTTCTTTAAGAACTTGCCATAGTTTGTTGTGGTCCACACAGTCAAAGGCTTTTGTGTAGTCACTGAAGCAGAAGTAGATGTTTTTCTGGAATGCTCTGGCTTTCTCCATAATCCAGCGCATGTTAGCAATTTGGTCTCTAGTTCCTCTGCCCCTTCAAAATCCAGCTTGTACTTCTGGGAGTTCTCGGTCCACATACTGCTGAAGCCTACCTTGTAGGATTTTGAGCATAATCTTGCTAGTGTGTGAAATGAGTGCAATTGTACGGTAGTTGGAGCATTCTTTGGCACTGCCCTTCTTTGGGATTGGGATGTAGACTGATCTTTTCCAATCCTTTGGCCACTGCTGAGTTTTCCAAACTCGCTGACATATTGAGTGTAGCACCTTAACAGTGTCATCTTTTAAGATTTTAAATAGTTCAACTGGAATGCCATCACCTCCACTGGCCTTGTTAGCCATGCTTTCTAAGGTCCACTTGACTTCACTCTCCAGGATGTCTGGCTCAAGGTCAGCAACCACACTATCTGTGTTGTCCGGGACATCCAGATCTTTCTGGTATAATTTCTCTGTGTATTCTTGCCATCTCTTCTTGATGTCTTCTGCTTTTGTGAGGTCCCTCCTTGTCTCTCCTTGCTATTCTTTGGAAGTCTGCATTCAATTTTCTGTAACTTTCCCTATCTCCCTTGCATTTTGTTTCCCTTCTCTTCTCTGCTATTTGTAAGGCCTCATTGGACAGCCACTTTGCTTTCTTGCATTTCCTTTTCTTTGGGATGGTTTTTGTTGCTGCCTCCTGTACAATGTTACGAGCCTCCATCCATAGTTCTTCAGGCACTCTGTCCACCAAATCTAGTTCCTTAAATCTGTTCTTCACTTCCACTGTGTATTCATCAGGGATTTGGTTTATATTATACCTGAGTAGCCCAGTGGTTTTTCCTACTTTCTTCAGTTTAAGCTTGAATTTTGCTATAAGAAGCTGATGATCAGAGCCACAATCAGCTCCAGGTCTTGTTTTTGCTGACTGTATAGAGCTTCTCCATCTTTGGCTGCAGAGAACATAATCTGATTTCGGTATTGCCCATCTAGTGATGTCCATGTGTAGAGTCACCTCTTGTGTTGTTGGAAAAGTGTTTGTGATGACCAGCTTGTTCTCTTGACAAAACTCTATTAGCCTTTGCCCTGCTTCGTTTTGAACTCCAAGGCCAAACTTCCCTGTTGTTCCTTTTATCTCTTGACTCCCTACTTTAGCATTCCAGTCCCCTATAATGAGAAGAACATCTTTCTTTGGTGTCAGTTCTAGAAGGTGTTGTAAGTCTTCATAGAATTGGTCAATTTCAGCCTCTTCAGCATGGGTGGTAGGTGCATAAACTTGGATTACTGTGATGTTGAAAGGTATACCTTGGATTCGTATTGAAATTATTCTATCATTTTTGAGATTGTATCCCTGTACAACTTTTCCTACTCTTTCATTGACTATGAGGGCTACTCCATTTCTTCTACGGGATTCTTGCCCACAGTAGTAGATATGATGATCGTCTGAATTGAATTTGCCCATTCCCGTCCATTTTAGTTCCCTGACGCCCAGGATGTCAATGTTTATTCTTGCCATCTCCTTTTTGACCACATCCAGCTTACCAAGGTTCATAGATCTTACATTCCAGGTTCCTATGCAGTATTTTTCTTTGCAGCATCGGACTTTCCTTTCACTTCCAGGCGCGTCCGCAGCTGAGCGTCCTTTCGGCTTTGGCCCAACCACTTCATTAGCTCTGGAGCTACTTGTCCTTGTCCTCCGCTCTTCCTCAGTAGCATGTTGGACGCTTTCCAACCTGAGGGGCTCATCTTCCAGCATCATATCTTTTAGCCTTTTGTTTCTGTTCATGGAGTTTTCTTGGTAAAGATACTGGAGTGGCTTGCCAGTTCCTGCTCCAGGTGGATCACGTTTAGTCAGTACTCTCCACTATGACCTGTCCGTCTTGGGTGTCCCTGCACGGCATAGCCCATAGCTTCTCTGAATTACTCAAGCCCCTTCGCCATGACAAGGCAGCAATCCATGAAGGGAAAACTTCTTGATACCATTCATTTAACTGATAATTGTTTTTTACCTTCCAATTCTTCACTACTGTTAATCTTGCTGCTATTAAAAAAAAATTAATCAATTTTTTTCATAATCCATCTCTTTTGCTCCTCATCAAATATTGATAAAAAAACTATTTTAGGTCAAACCTCTATGTTTACCTTAGTTATTTTACTTAGTTGTGTAGCACAGTACAAACAGGCAGGGTAAATATTCATGCACACGATTAAATGAAAAACATGCAACAATGACAGTCCATCTTGAGGGATGCTCTGTATGTGAAGAAGAGGGTTTTAGGGAAAACTGCTGTTTTGAGAACAGAATATGTCAAGAAAGTGTCCAAGGATTGAAATTATATCATAAATGCATGGTTATATACAAGAATTCTTTTAAAATGTCAAACCAAACCCACCAAAGTTCAAGCAAATATTTGTAGCCTCTTCATTATGGTTTCCTTTGCTTTATTTTCCTTGTGCCATTGGGGACTAGTTGCTCTCAACTTGTTTTGCTAAACGACGACATCACAGACCACATTTCCTACTTTTGGGAATTCTTTAGAGGAACGGGGACTTCTATGTTGACAATTCCCAATGGACATGGATTTCTTGCCTCTGCAGCATTGCCAAAACTTAAAAATGGATGTAATCTCTCAGTTGAACAAATAGGGATAGAGTGTATTAAAAAGGATGTTTGTGCATTATAAAAAAAGATTTTCTCCATTTCTTGATCAAGTAGTAAGCCAATGAATTTATGTTCCACATCCTTCTTCACAACCATACTCTTATCTGGCACAGAAAGCATATCACCTCTGAAACTTCTCAGGGCCCAACATCCTTCTCCAGGGTAGACAGTAAATTTCTCCTTCTTGGCTTTGTCCCTTTCAGATTGTGTCAGCACTCCTAACTCCCAGTCCAGCCTGTCTCCTACCTCTACCTCCCAATAGTGTTTCCCAGAAGAATAACCCTCTTTCCCTACAACAATCAGAGTTCCGGTCGTTGTTTCAGGATGTCCTTCACTAGGAAGTTTAAGAGTGGCTTTTTTCAGATTGTTTTGGATGATAATGTCTGGATGTTTGTAGTCTGAATCCAATGTGATGACAGCTGTGGGAAAGCAGAGGTAAGAAACAGCAGAAGACAACAGGACATAAATCCAGATATGTTTATGTGTTAGCCTGTTTCACCAAAAGCATTAAATCTCTCTATTGATAGAACTGTATTTATTACAGAAAATGTATTTAACCTTTGCTTCTCATAGCCAAAGGCCAGGACAGTTGCAACAAAACAGAGTCTTGTCTTTAAGGTGACATAAATTAGTCTTTTGTTCTTGTTCTTACATTCTACTAACAAGATACATTGGCTGAAATCCTGGTGTGTAGCTCTGCGTGCACAACAGAGATTATATCATCAACTGCAAATCACTGCTGATTAAATGCAAATTGCTGCTGATTAAAGGCAATTTTGGGGTACACACAGCTCATACATGTGGCAATAAAGTTGCATGTACCTTCCAATCCCCAAAGGAAGCCTTTAACCAACAGGGACTTTGTCCTCATTTTACATGTATAGCTACACACTAGGATTTCCATTTCTATCTTCTGTTAGCAGAGCATGTCTGTTAGTAGAATTGTAGTGCCATCAAATGAACTGGGGCACTGATGCTGTGATAATGCTATGAGAAGAAGGACAGACAGCATCAATCACTCTTTAATTCACTTCTTATTCTAATTCTGCTGAATACTAGTGTATACTTTCCCAGTATTTTCTTTCTCCTTCCCAAGCTTGGTACAGGTCCCATCTTTCTGTTCCTCTAGAATATCCCATGTTCTCAATTCCTTCCAAAGACCAATCTCTTTGGAAAAGGCTATCTCAGCTCTATACGGCATCTGTGAAGACCTGAATGTATTGTCCCATGGCTTCATGGTACTGGCATGAAATCAGAGTTTGGGGAAATGATTATCTTACACCATGGCTTGGGCATGTGGGGACCTGTAGTCTAAAAAGTAACTTTTTCAAGCTCTGCCTAAAACTATCTAGAATCTTATGAGATGGGAGCCCAATGTGCCTGGGCTACAGTGGTGCAATGGGACATAGCTAACCTGAGACAGAGCTGGGAGCTGCCTTATTAGCTCAGTTAGAAAAAGGGTCTAGAACATATCTTCTTGGATATCTCCTCTGTTTTTTCTCTACTTGTATGGTTAGTCGTTCAAATTGTTCTAAAATTAGTTTTTCTCCTGAAAAAACTAAGTGCTATCCTGTCTTGTTCTAATCCAGTTTTGTCAATACTGTTAAAGAAGAGAGAATAATCCAGCTTTCTCCACATGAGAGTCTAGTTTGGAGAGGAGGACCTCAGAGGATCATGACTGAGAACCCACATTTTCCAGAATCCTCTTTAAATTCATCCCTGCTTATATCGAGAAAGCAACAAGGAGAGGTGGGGCTGGCTGCTCCTCTCTAACTATATTGATTATACTGGGCTAGAAAATGATTGAATAGGACTGTATACAGAATAAGGTCTTCATTGTATCCTTCTTAAAATTAAGGAAGATTTATTCTAGAACAACTGTGTCTGAGGCCTTTTTAGTAAATGGCATGTGAATCCAGTGAATTGTCTAGGACTGTGTTTCTTTAATCCCCAGAAATGTAAAGGCTATTAAGTGGAAGCAGTCAGGAATTAGACATCCACTTGGTAACAGAAGTGAAGACCAAAGAGAAGCTAGGATTCATGGTTTGCTTGTTTCCTCCATCTTAAAGGTGATCCCAACAGCCCATGCTGTCACTGTGGTCTTAATTGTTTTACCAACTGAAAGAGGTGGATTCACACATGCATCTTGATGACTGCTCAGTGTCTGCACCATTAGATGTTCATAAGTCACCTCAAACACCATCTATTGCCATGCAGTTTACATGTCTAGGTAAAGGTAAAGGTTCCCCTTGACAATTTGTCCAGTCGTGTTCGACTCTAGGGGGCGGTGCTCATCCCCGTTTCCAAGCCATAGAGCCAGCGTTTGTCCGAAGACAATCTTCCGTGGTCACATGGCCAGTGCGACTTAGACACGGAACGCTGTTACCTTCCCACCGAGGTGGTCCCTATTTATCTACTTGCATTTGCATGCTTTCGAACCGCTAGGTTAGCGGGAGCTGGGACAAGCGACGGGCGCTCACTCCGTCGCGTGGATTCGATCTTACAGCTGAAGATCTATAGATCTTACAGCACAGAGGCTTCTGCTGTTTAACCCGCAGCGCCACCACGTCCCTTTTACATGTCTAGGTGCATCTCAATGCATGACAGGTCAGTGAGTACATACATTTGCACATGCCCACTAGGCCCAACTGTGGTCTATTCCATTACCTGCATAGCTCCGAGCTCTTATAAAACCTGCAAAGAAATTAGAAGAGTGATGAGCTGCACAAAACCAAGAAACAGACAAACATCTGTGAAACAACTGAGCAGTTCAGAATTTTTCAAACTCTGTTAAACAAAAGTGATTAAACAATTTTTCAATTCAGAGTGATAACTGCCTGAACAAAAGTAATCTGCCTTACCCAGCTCCTCCTTGAGTGTATCTGAAATGGAAGGGTAGTCATATCAGAGATACAGGATTTCAAAACATATAGGGATACATCCAGACAAAATTAGTCAAACTTAGACCCCTTTGAAAAAAAACATAAACAGTTAATTCTGTTCCGTTGATTTACATGAGAACTCAGTGCAACATCACCCAGATACAATCCATGGAGGCATGGTAATGAATGTATTTCCCTTAGCCACCTCTTCTCAAGCTTTTCATCATCATCATCTTAGAACTGCAGAGCTGGAAGGGACCGTATGGATCATCAAATCTAGCCCCTGTCAAGGAGGCACAGTGGGGAATCGAACTCCCAACCTCTGGCTCTGCAGCCAGAAGCCTAAACCACTGACCTATCCAGCAGTTCTTTTAAAGCAACATGACTGTAAGCAACTGCAACTATATACTACAATTATTGACTAGACACCAAAAAAATGTTAACAAAAGCAAAGTTATTTAGAGCCTCAGTAGACCCCCTTTGTTATATTCTTTCTTATTCATAAATTCAGTGTCTATTCCCTGCCTTGTGTCTATCAAGTTTTTACTTGATAGTAAAAACTATCAAGGTTTTACTTACCATAACGTTGTTGTAGTTCACTCAAACCTATGAAATAATAATTTGAATCAGTACTACGACCTGCGGGCAATTTGCACAATGGAAAATCAACACTGGCCAAATGATAAATGTCGTCTGCTCTGCAATGTACCACAAAAGGCAGGCTGGTCCAAAAACTAGTTTGGTTTTCAGTCAGTGGCTTTGTGAGGTTTCCACATAGAATTGGCCACATGGGAGATGCCACTGGATTTTGCCATCATTTGAATTTGGTAGTGAAAGTGTTGTTTTCTTCATGGCCAGAATGTGCTAGAGATTTCTCTGAGGGTGACACTGGCCTAGTCATGGAGTTAGAATCTCAGACATTTCCCAAGAGACTTCCAACCAAAGCAAAACAAAACCAACTCAAAAAGAAATATTGTGGCACCTTAAAGACTAACATATTTAGGTGAGCATGAATTTTGTGGATTACTATCCATTTCCTCTGACACATCATGTCTTCCTCATATAGCTGAAAGAGTAGACTATAATCCATAAAACCTGATACTGGAAGAGTCTAACATTCCTTACTCACTTCTCACTTTCATTACCTGCTTCTCTCCAATGCTCAGCAAAGTTTGCTGTATCTCTTTTTGCAACTGAAAACACAGAGGACATGCAGAAAATCCCACAGCCGATTTCCTAATCTGTGGCAATTCACTGCTGAAATTTATGCTGATGGAGTTACACTGACAAGGATAATTTACCAGATTTTGGCCAGATACTCTAGTTAATGGGTGTATGAACGAGGGGGGAAAAACAAAGGGTTCTCTGGATAGCTCCCTGCCCCTCCTTTAAATTATATACTAAGGAGTATGATGAGCATCAGTGGTAAACTTCTCGATTAACAAAAACAGTAAGCATTAGTTACTTTGGATACTCACTTACTGCTGCTGTATTTTTTTCAGTTCCTACAATAATAAACCAACAAGAATAAATTATCAGAATTGCTAGCATCCCCCACCTTGACAACACAGATAAATACACACATTTCTATGTCTATGTTGTCTATAGCAACACAAAGTCAAGTTTTTAAGTGTGTGGAGTCCACATGAATTAATGGGAACATGCTCTCCCAGCCCTCTGTTATCTCTTTAATTATGGAAACAGTACTATCTGAATAGAGGAAGGTTGTGTACCTGGTTAGCCTTTCCACATGAGCCAGGACCCTGATTTTGAGGGGAGGTGATTAAAATGGTGATAAAGGCAGCAGCATTAACAATCTTCCCTCTGTGGCACTGAAAGCTCTGAAGTACAACTCAATAGGTCTTATATAATCTCTCCTACGCAGCCCTTGTTACTACATGCTGTCCTGAGGTAAAAGAATCAAACAAACTGTGCCAGTTCTACCCCACCACATTTTCAGAGCTGGCAGAAAGAATAAATATTTCAAAAATAATGAAACATAACTAGAATGTTATGTCTGTAAATAAATGAAGTGTTTCAGTAATTCATTGTTGCTTCAGCCATGTTATTATTGGAATTGTCTTCATCTCAACTCTCTGAGCTCCTGAGTAGAAGTTGTCTCCTAGAAAAAGTCACCCCATCCACCACCCATGATTCCTTATGCAGTTCCACACATGTGTGTGAAGGAGTCTCTGTGTTAGTGTGTTCCTCTTCATGCGCATGTAGACAAAAAAGAATGTCAGAACAGTGCTATTAAAAGCAATACATTATCACTCTTGCCACTCTAGCTGCATGTTCCCCTGCTTAATTTTCTCTGCTCTGTGCCAGTGGTTCTCACCCTTTGGCTCCCTGGATGTTTTGCACTCCAGCCAGAATGGTCAATGATAGGGGATTCTGGGACTTGAAGTCAAAAGCATCTAAAGCAGTAGTTCCCAACCTTGGGTCCCCAGAAACACTCAGAAGCATTCGCCACTAGCTGTGCTGGCCAGATTTTCTGGGAGTTGTAATCCAAAAAACCCCACTGATCTAGAGAACCAAAGGTTAAGAACCAATGCTTCAATCTTTTTTTAAAACAGCACCCTCCTTCCTTTCTTTTTCATAATACCATATCCAGCAGCCTCTCTCTAAATATTCACTAGCTTTCTCCACAATCCTATGGAACACCTTTAACCTGAAACCTGTTTAGCAATTTTGCTTTTGGAATGTATATGTACAAATTACAATGCATAGCAATGTGAATTAAACATCCAGATAAGTGAGTGTTCATTTCTACAGCAGAAACTGTGCTTTCAGTATCTTCCAAATATAGTGTGGTGGGAGAAGAAAATATCTGTACATAACAGAGATAGAGAAAAAGAAAACAAATCCACCTTACCCAATGTGTTTTCTAGAGTATTTTTTTCTAAAAAAAGAGTGATAGTTACATGTCAGTATACAGAATCAGAATGCTTCTGTAATTTCTGCATTTTTATGATTTATCCACCCACTCAATACATATATGATTAATCAAAAATTCACTTGCACCCAAGTACCTAAAGATGTACCTTAGGCATGATAAACTGAAGGACCGCCTCCTTCCATATGAACCTACCTGGCAGTTAAGATCTAGCCAGGGGGCCCTTTTGAAAGAGCCGTCCCTCAAGGAGGTAAGAGGGATGGCTTGTAGACAAAGGGCCTTTTCGGCAGCTGCCCCCAGACTATGGAATGCCCTCCCGACTGAGATTCATCTGGCGCCGACGCTGATGACATTTCGGCGCCAGGTCAAAACCTTCCTGTTCCAGAAGGCTTTTAATTGAAATAATATCAACTGTGGGTCCTGATGGCAATTTTTAGAGTATATATTTTAATTGCATTTTAATTGTTTTGTCTTTTTATTGTATTTTAACTGTTGTAAGCCACCCAGAGACCTTTGGGTAGTGTGGGCGGCATATAAGTTAAATAAATAAATAAAATAAAGGGGGGACAGGGGAACCCCACCATTCTCATTCATTCATTCAGTCACATTCCCAGGGGATTCAGCAGGCAAAAGTCCAATAAGCCAGTCCAAGGTCAGAAGTCCAGGAGATACAAAACAGATGCCAAATTGTCAAAGCCAAAACACAAACCGTAGTCAGAAGTCAGAGTCCAAAAGCCAAGGGTCAAGATAAGCAGGAGCGTGGACGCGAGCCAGGGAATTGACTTGTTGCTTCCACGAGCGTCCAAACCTCTGAGTACAAGTTATATAGCAGCAACAACCATCTAATTCCTAGAAACATTCCATCCTGTTAAAACTCTGGGCTGGTCGACCTGATGTTCCTGTGAGAAGCATTCATGCGAGCCTCAGACCTCCCTGTTGTGAGTCTCTGCCAAAGCTTATCTCTCACTCTGGCTAGTGGGGGAGGAGAATCTGGCGGTGATTCAGCTGTCTGTGATACTAATTGCCCAGCATTTTCCTCAGCTGCAATTAACCCCTCTGATTCCAGATCTTCTTCAGCTGAACTCATGACACATTCATTCATTCATTCATTCATTCATACATACCACATCCATTTAGTGGACAAGCCACTACTCTGGGCAGCTTTCAAAAAATAAGAAGAATATACAAACTGAGCTTTTAAAATCAACACATAAAAACAAAATTCCTCATGAAACCTCCAGTTTGGGAAGAATCCCAGGCTCAGAATGGCGAACCATGGGCTGGAATAAACTTAGTAGAAAATAATTTTACAAAGGGGCGAGGCTTGTAAAGCCCTGTGTAAAAAGCCAGGTTTTAACTTGCTTTCAAAAGGAGAGTGGGGACCATTCACACCTCTGCAGGAAGAGAGTTCCAGAGTGGGGGTGGCCACTATGAAGAAGGCCCAGTTTCCTGTTGATGACTTCTGGGACTCTTTTGGGGTGACCACCCACAACATCAAAGACTGGGCGGAGCTTTTCAGTTGCCACCCCACTATTACTAGCATCAAATAATATGCAGCCTGAAACTCTGCAGTGACAAAATTCTTTGGGATGCTACCAGATCATTTTTCTATTGAGCTACTTTGTTTCTCCTATAAGGATGGATGTGTGTGTCTATGTTGCTTTCTACAAAATTTACACTTTCTCAAGCAAAACGTTTCATGAACTTCATTTTCCAAGCAAATTTCAGTAATCTAATAAATTTTTGATGCTACACCACTTTATCTGCAGTTTCTTCCAAAAAATACATGTTCCTGTGCATTCTTTAATCAAAGACTAGCTGTGCAAAGTTTGGAGATATCCGAAAACTCCAGGTTGCCTATTGGTTCACATAGTTCCCATTTTTCTACTGGAACTTCAAATCAGGTGGGATCATAATAAAATGTAAAGCAATATCATGGGCCAGCTTCATCTACTTTTGGATTCAAGTCATTTCCAAGCCTTGTTTTCTGGGGTTGTCTCAACAACAACTAAAACAGCTACAATGATACACTATTTTACCATACATGATCACAAGGCAAACAAGATTTATTTTTTGAAAACTCCTATCCCATCCTAAGTGCCATAAACTAAATTCCCAGCTTCAGAGACAATGAAGCTATGCAGTCCATGACAATTTCCTCAGAATTAAGCTTCTGAGTGAGTGGATCAGCCCACCTTCCTATCTCAAGGGGCTGCCTCCATCTTTCTTTGCCTCCAGCCCTACTGCTTCCTATCCTGTTACTTCAGTTCAGTGCTGTTTCTATCATTTCTCCTCAGGACTGGGTCTGTTCCACACCTTTGTTTGGGCCTCCATCCCTCGGAAGTTCTCTAGCACTATTAACATTAGAAAGATCAATGAGACAGAAGTATTGTGTTGACTACTATTCTTCCTACTGTCTCAACTCTGTCTGCCTGAATGTGCATTCACTTTGTGCAGAGTTTATTTCTCCTGTCTAGTTCTAAGTGAAGAAGTAAACCTATGGCAGGTCACTAGAGATACATTATTTTTTAATTTTTACTTTGTCTCACATTTAACTTTTTAGACTCTCAAATTCTTCCCATCCTGTATATCAAAGGTGTGCAATTTCCAGAGATTTGGGGTCTGTATATGCCCATCCTGGACCTTAAAGGGTACATCTGTTTCAGTCCCTCCTCCTCCCAAAATTCAAATTTTAAAATCATGGAAATCTCCTTGCACCTCCTGTGGTGATAAAATGTAATGCCACCATTTTCTTCAGCTGGTCCTGAGCTGTCCCAGGTGATTCCCAGTTTTGAAAAAAGGCCTGCCCAGCCTAAAACAGTCAAGAGAGCTCGAAACGTTTCAAATTATTTGCTAGAGGAGGTAAGGGGGATTTTAGAACAAAAACAAATCTTGGGAAAAAAATGTAAGGTCTGTGGGGAGCACTGGGGATTTGTAATTAGGGTGTCTGAAGGCTGCATGCAGACTTCAGATCACACTTTGCTAACCTCTCCTGTATGTGAATTCTGCTATGTTCTTATCATGAGAGGAGCCACATGGAATCCCTGTGCTATCATAACTGAACAAGATTACGTGATATTGTAGATGACAGCTGCAGAAAGGACAACACAGGACCCTTCAGAATAGTGTTTCTGGGAGGTGTGCAGTGGTATCTTCTCTTATATCCTTTCAGCACAAGTGGAAAAAAATTTCAAATGTCAGCTGACCTTGTTTTCCAATTGCAGCTTTTGGTGGTATGTCTCCCCTGTTTTTATGCTGCTGTTTTTCAGTTTTTGGTCTATACTGTATTAATCCATTTAATGATGTTCTTCTCTTCCCTCAAAATTATACTTACCAGGTGGGCTATATATGTTTCAGAAAACAAAACAAAACACTGAACACTATTAAAGAAGATAAATACATAATCTTAAAATGTATTTACCTTGTTCCAATTTATTTCTCTGTTTTTCTGCCAAGAAAAAAAATGTTGCAACATTATGCATGTAGTTACCGAAATTTTTAGACAGAATAAGCTTTATTAAATGTTCCATCTCTGGAGGCAGAGCATATGGGTTTAGTTTCTCCCTCAAAAGCAATGAAGACCAACTACCCACATCTGTTAGGGATTATCCATCTTTAACCAGTGAAGCCAAATGCAAAATGGGAGGAAAGAAGCATGCAGCAGTGCAATATCAGTCCATAGTCAAATCTATTTCTTTCTGAATAGATGGGGGGGGGGAACCTAAGTGCACAGCAACTATTTGGGGGAGCAATTGTGTAATAATGTAGTGTTTGGTTCTGATGACCACATTTGAGAAGCCTAGTAAGAAAGAAAAATCATGTCTTGATTGTATAGCTTTCCTACATTCAGAATATCTTTTGATGAACTACTTCTATGATCCAACAAACAGAAAAATTAAAATAGGAAATCTAGATTATAAATTATGTAAATATTCCATGGAATCAGTTAATGACCTTTTCTATCTTCACCAATATAAGCTAGCTAGACAGCTCAGTGCTTTAGGCACCTGGGTGCAGAGCCAGAGGTTGGGGGTTTGATTCCCCATTGTGCATCCCAAAAGAGCCAGCATGTGCAGTCTTGGGCAAGATATAAAGTCCCAGGACACCCCCCCCCCCCAGAAGAAGGGAATGATAAACCACTTCTGAGTATTATCTACCTAGAAAACCCTGAAAAGGACTGCCATAAGTCATAATTGATTGATGGGACTTGATTATTATTATCTTCACCAAATAAGATGATGCTGAACCATTTTTTCCTTATCCTTCCCCACAACATAAAATATGTCCTTTTAAGTTACTCACCAGCTTGAGATACATTCTGGTTGCTTCCTGGAAAAAAAGTATTGCAAACTGTAAAAACTAAGCCAGCCTCAAACTAGTTTACAGTCTTTATGAAGAGGGAGGAAACCTTCAGTACATATCTCAGATTATTCTTTTCTACAACCCTTGATCTTCAAACAGTATTCTGCCTGATTTTTAACATATATATATGTATTAATTTGGAAAGAACAGAAGTTATGGGACTTTCACCCTTGTGATTGGCAGGAAGTATGAAGTCTTTGGATCAGTCAAACCTGGCACATAAATCCATGCTGGTTGGCTTTTTGTCCAAAACCAAACAGAGACGACAAGTCTCTGATAAAGCCTAGGATTTACATACCAGATCCCATCAGCTACCTTTGGGACTTTGCACTAAGTGGCAGGCAAAGCCAGCAGTAGTGAGCCATGGAAGTTGTGGTTCAAAACATCTGGAAGGCATCAGACTGTCCACCTCTGGGGGAAGTCATATACGTATGACAAGTAAATGCTATTTTGCTTGCCTGATGTCCCACGTATGTGTCAGGGAAATAATCTCTGTTGCCTGAATGTCCTCTTTCTTCCGAGCAAATGTAGCTAGAACAATAGGACTTTGTGCAATGCATTATCAGTCTTATGCAGTATACATGACAATAATTAATGTGCATGTCTTCTACTTAACACCAAGACATATTATTTTTATAAATAACATGTAGAAAAGCAAAAGGGCTGGATCCAGGGATGCCTTTCACAGGTGGAAGAGTTCTACTTGCACTAGATGCTCCACCACCACCACCCTAGGTGACACCTTTCAGTAATATCCCTGAGCATTTTATGAAGTATTTCCAAAGAACAAGAGGGGCTGTTGTGCGGAAAGGGGGTAGAAAACTTCCCCTCTGCCAATCTAGCTGCATACTCAAACTGCCTGCCCAAGATGTCTTCAACACTTCAAGTTTACAAATTCACAAGATTACACAAATTCATGAGATTACACAAAAGACTTGAGATACTTACGTCGCAGTTTATACACCACAAACACCACAATGCCAATGAAAATCGCTAAAATGATTATGAAGGGTGGAAGCCAAGGGGGGCTGGTAGGATAGAATACCTCTGAAAGATACCAACACAAAAAGTTGCCTTATTTTAAATTCTCTGAAATTATGCTTCAAATTGTAAACCTGACTTAAATAAAACTCCAGTGATGTCATGGGCATGACTTTGTCACACAGCCTTGTTTCTCCAGGGCTCCTGGATGTTCCCCTCTGATCACAGTCTGGCAGAAATGAGATGAAACTGAGTGTGCAATTGGAGGGTGGGAAAGGAACGTGTCCAATCACATAAGAAAGAGTTGTTTGCTGGGGATGATCTTCCATCTGTTGGGGAATTGCTCTAGCCCAGCCCCTCCAAAGTAGTAGTCTTAAAGCTGGACCAAAAATGTCCAGATAGTGCACTGATCAAGGATGGGCTAGAAATACACTGCACCAGACCACATCAAAATGGGATCTATGTCCCCATGTGATCATGGCCTACGTAGTGCTGCTTTAACTGTACTTTGTCTGCCTTCCTCTAAACAGAGCAATAGGCATAGGAAGGAAGATGTGAACCAGAACAGATATGTTCAGATGACTATAACCATTCCCCCTGTGGATTGCTTGAAGAAATTATGTTACGCAGTAATATATAATGTGAAAAAACAACAAGCATGTCCATTCATGGAGTATTGAAATAACACACTACAGATCTCTAATGAAGCAAGTTCACTTGTTGCTTAAAAGAAGTAAGTAAGAAAGCTGAAGTGTTCATAAAAATGATAGTCGGAGTAATAGTGGGAATCTTGTCAGATTTGAGTAGGAAGAGGAAGAAGAGAAGAGAGGTTTAACTGGATGGGAATTACCCAAACGCCTTCTTGGCTGTTTTGCTGATTTGGATAGGAATTGGTTTAGGAGATTATCAGCACTAACTGCATTGATCCTAATTCTAGTTTGCTGTGAATTTGTTTTCATTACTCTACAGCAATAGGTGAAAATCATTATTTGAAATCAATAGTTATTTGTGTTTAAAGGGTTTAAACCAGCAGCATGTAATGTCCCCATCTTACTGTCCCAATGAATCCACTGAGGAACATATTCAATCTCAACCACTTCCACATCACCAAACTTTGGTTGTGCATAGTAGCAGCAGAAAAATGTAGGATACAACATTTTCCCCATCCATACTCACGTGTGATCAGGATTCTGGATTTCTTCTCTATTTGTAAGACATTATTGACAATTTTGCATGAAACTTCGCTGCTGACTCCAGGTTCTATTGTCAAGGAGCTGAATACACTGAAGGTCCCTGTACGAGTCTCTGTGTTTCTTGTGTCTGACTTCTTAGTTAGGTCTTCCCCTCCACCATCCTGCCAGAATGTTTGGGGCTCTGGATACCAACCTTTAGAACTACAAGTAAGACCAATTCCCTGGCCCTTATAATCCACTAAAGAAATGGTGGGTTCTGCTCCATTCTCTGCACAAAAATAACAAGACATATTTTAGTTTCCATTGTCCCAAGCTGAATATAACTCACCTAGAGCACTGGTTCTCAAATTGGGGACCCCAGATGTTCTTGGACTGCAATTCCCAGAAGCTTCGCCCCTTGCTGTGCTGGCCAGGATTTCTGTGAGTTGCAGTCCAAGAACATCTGGGGACCCAAGGTTGAGAATCATTGACCTAGAGTATCCCAGTTCTAACTAAGCAATGGGAATACTTAGTTCTTCCATTCTGATTCCAATACAGATTCTGTACAAAATTGTAATTCAAAGATATCCTTTTTGCATTACATTTTAAGGATATAGCTTGAAGACTCATATAAATGCCAGTTGAAAGGAATATGGTTGAAAAAACACAGAGCTCTTTTACAAATCATCTAGGCCAGTAGTTCTCAACCTTGGGTTCCCAAAAGTTCTTGGACTACAACTCCCAGAAAGCACTGCTAGTGGTGAAAGCGTCTGGGAATTTTAGTCCAAGACCAAAGGTTGGGAACCACTGATCTGGATGGATGAGTTCACCAAAGGACAGTGTTATGTATTTACACTTCATTCTTTTGCGTGTTTTTTTTTAAATGATGTGCATTAATCAGTTTAGCTATAGGCCTTCAAAGATGTTCCAAATGTTGCATTCAACTATTTGAAGGTCATTGAGTAAAGTGTTAATCAACTTTCCCCAGCTTGAAAGACACATTGGCTCCTAGGCCTTCTCAGTGGCTGCCCCCAGACATTGGAGTGCACTGTCCCAAGAAGTCGGGTTGGCTCCCTCCTTCCTGTCCTTTCATCATCAGGCAAAGGTCTTCCTTTTCAGACAGGCTTTTAAACAATGGGGGGGGGGGGGGAGATCAAGTCAGATACGACTTATAGAAACCCTAACAGGGTTTTCAAAGTAAGTGAGATATTCAAGGAGTGGTTCTATCCATTCCATTCCCCCAGTCAGTTTCCATGGCTAAGTGGGGATTCGAACCCTGTTCTCCGGAGTCCTAATCTGTCTATCCACTACACCACACTGGGAACCTTTATGAAATCTAGACATTTTTAAATGTTTCTAAAATGTTTTAAAAATTGTTTTAAATCTTGATTAATGTTTAACTGTTTTTTAATATAGCGTGTATAGTATTTTAACTTGTTATCTTTGTGCAGTTTTAATTGTTGTGAACTGCCTTACATCTGCTATGGGGAGAAAGGTGGCGTATAAATAATATATGTAATATTATTTATTATTTTTATTTATTTGATTTAATTTATATACTGCCCATCTGACTCATGGCCATTCTGGATGGTTTGCATCAATCAATCAATCAATCAATCAATCAATCAATCAGTCTTCACCGTAGTGTAAGTGTGTCTGAGACCAGTCAAAACAATATGCCCAAAAGTATGATGAAAGTGTCAAACATTTCATTGAAACGGACAGAAGAGAAACATCTGAAGTCATCTAGATAGTTCTGGCCTGAAAATAATTCAGACACAGTCCTTTTTAAAGAGAGGTCTCTGCCTCTCCTCTTGGTGAAAGAGTCATATACTACTTCCTGACAGATTTTAGCTAAACATTTGCCACTGCTGCCTAAGAGACACAAAGAGGCCGTCTCTTTTTGTGTGTTGAAAATTAATTATTGATTCATACATGCTTTAGCAACTTAAGTTATTTATTAGCAGCCTCTGTACAGTTTCTTTACAACAACCTGGCAGGATTCTAAGCAGTGGGGTTTTCTCCAGGCTGATGGGGGAGAGAGAAGGGGGAGCTTGGATGTGGATTGTCTACAAGTGTATGTTGTACACCTAATTCAGTGTGTCTGAGCATAAGACAACATCTGCTAGTTGTTCAGAATGAATAATGCTCCGCAGTCATTGTCAATGACAGCCTAAAATGCACCTTGACTGTTGGTGATCACAGTTCTTTAACTTTCCTAGTAGAAAATATGGCATGATCACACTATTCTATTTTTTTAAAATTAAGTTAAGCATGCATGGCAATGAATGGCAGAAAATTCCACCCATGTGCAATGGCAGATGTCTGCATTCATATTCAGTAATGTCACAGTTTCAC
Organism: Intellagama lesueurii; assembly: GCA_037013535.1. Classification (NCBI taxonomy): domain Eukaryota; kingdom Metazoa; phylum Chordata; class Lepidosauria; order Squamata; family Agamidae; genus Intellagama; species Intellagama lesueurii. The sequence continues at coordinate 34,319 of JBAJHW010000151.1, read as the reverse complement.
ACTTCTCAACTTTAACCAAACCTGCTACCACATGGAACTCAACTCATGTTCTCTTATGCTAATATAACCATGTGGTTCCTTTCATTCAGAAAGAGGACAAGTGGAAAGGAATTTAGGATGGAGTGATAATGCAGTAACAGGAGAGACAAGAAATGCTTAACTATAGTTAGAGATGTCAAACAGATTTGGAGGGTACTGGATTGGAGAAACTACCTGGCAGTAGAAGCCAACTGGTCTCAATTACAAGACGTAATAAGAAACAGTGAAACTTTTTAAAAATGTAAGATTTTGTTTTATATGCTAATAGGCATTGTTGGACCAGGCATTTAGCTTAGTGGACAGTGTAACTGATATTAATATACTACAGGAATAATTTCACATGAAACTAGAGATGGGCACAAACCTTGTTTCAGAAGGTTCATGCCAGTTTGTATGAGTCATGCGTTCCTTCCCCCATCCCTCTGGCAAATGCCACACTCACTAGCTAGTGTGTGCTCCTCTTCTCCTCCTCTTTGGCTGTTTGACCAGTCTCTGGCAGGAGCACAGGCCATCAGCCAAGTGGGCAATCAGCCAAGGAGGTGGGGCAAGAAAACCTGTGCTGCTGCCAGAGTCTGGTCAGTTGAAGAGGAGGAGAGGAGCACACACCGGCTAGTGAGTGGAGGATTCAGCCAGGGAGGCAAGTTTGGGCCCATTTCTACATGGCCATGCTATATGAAAATTTATTTATTTATTTATTTATTTATTTAACTTATATGCCGCCCACACTACCCAAAGGTCTCTGGGCGGCTTACAACAGTTAAAATACAATAAAAAGACAAAACAATTAAAATGCAATTAAAATATATACTCTAAAAATTGCCATCAGGACCCACAGTTGATATTATTTCAATTAAAAGCCTTCTGGAACAGGAAGGTTTTGACCTGGCGCCGAAATGTCATCAGCGTCGGCGCCAGACGAATCTCAGTCGGGAGGGCATTCCATAGTCTGGGGGCAGCTGCCGAAAAGGCCCTTTGTCTACAAGCCATCCCTCTTACCTCCTTGAGGGACGGCTCTTTCAAAAGGGCCCCCTGGCTAGATCTTAACTGCCGGGTACGTTCATATGGAAGGAGGCGGTCCTTCAGGTATCCAGGGCCCAAGCCGTTTAGGGCTTTATATGTCAAAACAAGCACTTTGAATTGGGCCCGGGCAGCAACTGGTAGCCAATGTAATTTAAACAGAATCGGCTTGATGTGTTCCCTAGCGGCCCCACCACTCACCAGCCGCGCAGCTCGATTCTGGACCAGTTGCAGTCGCCGGACCGTCTTCAAAGGCAGCCCCACATAGAGCGCATTGCAGTAATCTATACGAGATGTTACCAGTGCATGTGTAAATGTCATGAGACTCCGCTCGTCCAGGTAGGGCCGTAGCTGGTATAATTTCCGCAGCTGAAGGAAGGCACCCCTGGCCACCGAGTCCACCTGGGCTTCCAGTGTTAGACTGGGGTCCAGGAGCACCCCCAAGCTGCGGACCCTGTCCCTTAGGGGGAGTGTAACCCCATTCAGGGCAGGGAAATGGCCCTCCAGCCTGTCCGGCGAAGCACCCACTAACAGCACTTCCGTCTTGTCTGGATTGAGTTTCAATTTATTAACCCTCATCCAGTCCATTATCAGGTCCAGACACGAGTTCAGCACAGAAACCGCCTCACCTGGATTGGTGGAAAACGAGAGGTAGAGCTGAGTATCGTCAGCATATTGCTGACTCCTCAGCCCAAACCTCCTGATGACCTCTCCCAGCGGTTTCATGTAGATGTTAAACAGCATGGGGGACAGTATTGAGCCCTGAGGAACCCCATGACATAAACGCCATGGGACAGAGCAACTGTCCCCCAGCACCACCCTCTGGACACGGTCAGCCAGGAAAGAGCGGAACCACCGTAAAGCGGTGCCCCCAACTCCAAACCCAGCCAGCCTGTCCAAAAGGACACCATGGTCGATGGTGTCGAAAGCCGCTGAGAGGTCCAGGAGTATCAACAGGGTCACACTCCCCCTGTCCCTCTCCCGGCAAAGGTCATCATACAGGGCGACCAAGGCAGTCTCCGTACCAAAACCCAGCCTAAAACCCGATTGAAATGGATCCAGAAAATCCGTTTCATCCAGCAGCGCCTGGAGTTGCCCGGCCACAACCCGCTCCAACACTTTGCCCAAATAAGGGAGGTTCGCCACTGGTCGATAGTTACCAACCAGCCTTGGGTCCAGGTTAGGCTTTTTAAGGAGTGGACGAATTACCGCCTCTTTCAAGGCGGTAGGGACCACTCCCTCTCTCAAAGAGGCGTTCACGGCCTCCTGGACCCAGGTGCGAACCCCTCTGGCAGATCTTCCAATTAGCCAAGATGGGCAAGGGTCGAGCGGAGTGGTGGTAGAACGGACAGATCCAAGCACCCTGTCCACATCCTCAGGTCTCAACAATTGAAACTCATCCATTAATACTTGACCTAAGCACGGCACACTGGACACATCCTCCGATTCTGCAGTAATGGTGGAGTCCAACCCACAGCGAATCTGAGCGATTTTTCCCTCAAAATGAATGGCAAACTCATCACAGCGAGCTGATGAGCAGTCCGGGACCTCCACCGGATTTCCCGGTTGAAGAAGATCCCGGACCACCCGAAACAGCTCTGCTGGACGACATTCTGAGGAAGCAATACGGCTGGAGAAATATTGCCATTTCGCCAGCCGTATTGCCACGAAATAGGCCCGATAATGGGCTCTAAGTCGTGTTCGATCGGACTCCCAGCGGGATTTCCTCCACCTGCGCTCCAGCCGTCTCCCCTCTCGCTTCATCGCCCGCAGTTCAGAAGTATACCAAGGAGCTGTCTGGGCTCTGCGTGCAGGGAGAGGGCGCTTAGGCGCAATCGTGTCAACCGCCCGGGTCATCTCCCTATTCCATAGGGTGACCTGAGCTTCGACAGGAGCGCCAACCATATCAGACGGATAATCCCCCAGAGCATTCAGGAAACCATCTGGATCCATTAGTCTCCGAGGGCGGATCATCTTAATAGATCCCCCACCCTTGCAGAGGGGAGAAGAAGAAAATGTCCTCCCCTGATTCCTTCCAGATTCCAGAGTCGTCAAACACTGCTTTGCCTTTTTAATACCCATTGTATGTATACTGTAAGTGTTAATATGACTTATCTGGTAGAGAAGCTGCTAAATGTAGGCCCATAAATTACATGCAGCACAGTAAAGGTTATATTTACAATATATTAATGAAATTTGTTTTTAAAGGGAGAAAAGAGATCAATTCCATTGTTGCTTCATAAAGAAAATGAGCACTCAAATGAGCACTTCTATAATGCTAAATTATTATATATAAAAATTAATAAATAAAAATTTATTAATTATTAATAAAATTTTATAAAAATTAATAAATAAATTTTATTAATTATTATTTATTTAAAATATTTCGATCCTGCCTTTCTCCCCAAAAGGGACCCAAGGTGGCTCACATCATTAGACAGACAATATCCCAAAGCTAAAAACAATAAATATACAAATATTTAAAAAGAATTAAATGACTATTATATTTAAAATGATAAATAAAATCAATATTAAGACACATTTCAAACAACAGAGCAAAACAGCAGCATACCTGTTAAAATAAGCTCAACAACTACCCCATCGTACCAGTTTCCAAGGGAGATCATACAGATGTATTTTCCTTGGTCAGAAATCTGGCTGTTCTTAAGAATCAGAGACATGTTCCCTTTATTAAGGTCCAAATGGGAAAGCTGTGCTCGACCCCGGAATCGGTCATCCTGAGTTTCCTCATTGTTTCCTCCATTATATGATATAACATCAATTTTTTCTGAGGATTTGTCCAAGATCCACTGAACATCCATTTTGACTGTTTGTGGTACAGTCACAGTTGTTAACTGGCATGGCAAGTTTATATCCCTTCCGAGGATGCCAATTACAGGGTTTTTTGGTGGCATTATTTTAAACACGCTATCTGGGGGGAAAAATGGAAAAAAACACCTCTCATACAATTTTAGTCTCTGGAAAATCACTTCATTTTGCATAACCTAAGCAAAAAGACTTCTCTACAAATCAATAAAATTGGAAGGAGAATCTGAGAGGCCCTTTTCTCTCCTTTGCAAGTTCCAGCTGATGAAATTTTAAAAATGAAATTTACCAAAATTACATTTCTCAGTTACTTTAATTACACAAACCTCTGCCCCCACCTCTGAGAATTAAAAGTACCAGTTACTTTATTACTGTTTCAGGAAAAAACCAAATAAAAAATAAAAAAGACAAAAACATTGTGGCACTTTAAAGACTAAGTGCTATATTTTAACAAGAGCTTTCATGGACAAGTCCACTTCCTCAGATTTGTCCACAAATGGTCACATTAAAATATAGCAATTAGTCTTTAAGGTGCCACAACATTTTTGTCTTCTTTATCTTATATTTTTCTTTCCTTTTTTGCCTGGTAAACTTGCACAGACTATTGGGATTCTTTTTTATGCAGTTGTCTCTGTGTGTGTGTGATGCTGAAAAACAAAAGTATAAAATGCTGTGATCAACGATTCTTGCCTTGAGGATAAGGCACTGAAGTTCTTTTTCAATTCAAGAAATTCAAGAAAAGTGTACATGAAAGCCAGTCCTTAATCCTAATAATACTATGAACCATGTAATGAGCCCTCAATGCACTGTAATTCTAGTGAAGTGAGAAAATACTCTAGGAGTCGCTTAATGAAAGGGTTTTTTTTTTTACATCCTAATGGACAAGGTTTTTTTTAAAAAAAACTGTACAGAAGCTTGTATTTTTTTTAACATCAGTTATCTAAGGTGCTTACAGACAACCTTTTGTAATGCAGCCACCATACCAAATTCCACTCCCCACCCCCCTCTCACCTCAGGACCACATGAGCTGAAGTCCAACAACTGAAGCTACTAGTTTGTAAATCACTGCTTTGAAATGAATGCAATGGACTTTGTTCTCACTCATATTTGTCTTTCTGGTGATATTGTATCATCCTGTTCTATTGTCATGAACCAGTCAGAGCTTCCTATCCTTACTATAGAGTTTTTTGACCACCACAAAGAAAATTGTGGGCACTATCAGCAGTCAAAAGCAAGAACACTTTCACTGCTAAGTAGTTTGTCCCCGAGAATACCTCAGTCCAAATTACTGAAATGTCCCTTAAATTCACTTCTTTTGTTCAGAGGTAGTTTACAAATGACTTTATTCAGATTCAAGATTGCGTAATGCCATAAAATGGCTGTCTAGAGGCAGTTTACCTGCATTTGCTGCCTGAGGAATCTGCAGGAACATCAATAAAATGAGAAGCGATGAAGACCACATGAATCAAATTCGAAGGACAGGATTATACCTGCGAAATTGTGAAAGAGAAGAATAAAAACTAAGAAAATTGTTTTTCACAATTTCCTTAGCATCGTAAACAGTGTGATAGCTCATATTTTCACAAATATATGGAGTTTGTGTCATAATCTCCAATTCATTATACTTGCATTTTATGTTTGGTAGATTCTGAAAATACTTTGTGTATCATTTTTACATTAGTCCGAAAGTAGCAATTGGGCAATAAATATAGTAGTGTAATTTGGTCACATGTAAAGCCTAGACTTCTCTACTCAGGGTAAAGACTTGCTGAGTTCAAAGTCGTTTAGTCCAGTGAAGTACTGCAAGGCTGCAGCTTAACCTCTGCATCCAAGCAATGTTGCCGCTGAGTGATTGTAGCAACTGTATGTAATAACACATCTGTAAAGAGCTATACAAATTAATTCAACAATCAGTTTATATTTTCAAGACATTTCTCCTTTCTTGAAATTTTGAATGGTTTCAGATTCTGAAACCTTGCAGAACAAAAATAAAAACAAAAGAGCTGTGGTAAGTTAACAACTAACAACTGTAATTCAACATGAGCTTTCATGCATTACAAATCCATTTTGTCAGAGGCAGCACATTGTACATTATCTCCCAAAGAAACCACAGCAGCCTGTTTCCAAAACACAAGTGCAAAGGGCAAAATTACCCAGCAAAAAACAGAAGAGAAAAGTCAAGGAGAGAGGCAAGACTAGGCCATGTCCGTCATTCAGCAGGAGAGAAAGCATCGGCCAACATCCTATGTCGTATTTATGGTAGTATAACATTATCATTGCAAATCTCAGTGGCAAGTTGCTAGTTTTAAAGTTAGACTAGGCATTTGTTGAGGTGTGCTGACTTAGAGCTCAACAGCTAATGGCTGTATTTTTGTAATTTTCAGCAAATCATTGCCATGATTTACAAGAAATGCATGACACGGGTAGGTGTAACTAATAGGATTTGGGCCATCTAATTTAAGTTCCTAAGAGTAAGAAATGTCTTGTGTCTTGTACCTTAAAATCAGTATCAACAAACCTCAATGATCATTTCTCTCACAGTCAAGTTTCATATCATCCATTGACCCATGATTGGATTATGAGATATAGAACGTATTTCCCTGCCATTTCCCATTGTCATGAACAAATGAAATTCTTCCAATCTTGTCTTAATTGTTGCAACACTATAATTATTATTTAAATACAAATAAGATACCCTGTTTCCCTGAAAATAAGACCTAACCTGAAAATAAGCCCTAGTATGATTTTTCAGGATGCTCGTAATATAAGCCCTACCCCAAAAATAAGCCCTAGTTAAGCGAAACCCTGCCCTCCACCATTGTGCAGCATTGTGCAGCAACCAGAAGATGACATGACTGTAAAATAAAACATCCCCTGAAAATAAGCCCTAATGAGTTTTTTGGAGCAAAAATTAAGCTACACTACTTCTGTTGCTAAATATATCTTAATCTGTTAACTAAGGTTGCAACCTTGTATATTTAGACCTGAGTACGTTCTCATGAAATTAAATGGGCTTTCTTCTGAACAGGCAAGCATGAGATGTTTATTCTATATAATGCATTTTATATTCTTAAAATATAGCTTTCTTTCCTCCAAAATTTCCATATCTTCTTTCACATTCCCCTCTCTATTTCCCCAGTGCACCAGCTTCAATATTTTATGAATACTTCTTGTTCAACCTCTAAAGCTAACCACAAAATAAAACGGCACAAGGCAGTTGTGTTGTGTATTGTCACTTCCACACTCTTGTGGTATTTAAGCAAAGGCTAGACAGCCATCTATGTAGTTACATTCTGCATTTAGCAGGAGGATTATACCCCTAAGGTCCTTCCCACTCTCTGGTACTATGATTCATACTGCAAGCAATATTCAGTTCAGTGGGAGCCTAAGCTGCTTACACAACCAGTTTTCTCATAGAAATGCCAACTGCAAATTAATCAGGGAGATACCTTGTTCAAGACAGACCACTACACTAAGCTTTGGATTCTACATCACTGAAATAGTTCCAGTGTGAAAGTGTTTGCTTGAATAAAGCCATTTTATGACTCTCACAAATGGAAATCCTAGTAATAAACAAGCTGTTTTCCATTACTACGACAGAACTCTGCTGAAAGGAACATCAGTTTAATATCTTTTCCCCACAACAGTTACTTTCCATTCCCTATGGAAGTCCCTGAGATTTATTATTTAAGTATTCTCGGTTGTAACGATTACTCTGCATGAGCAATAGGCAAATTTTATACCAAAAACAGGTTCAGGAAAAACCTCCTTGACACAAACAACAAGTTCAGAGTTTAAAACATTTTAAAAAAACCTAGAATAAGGATCTGAAGTTCTGTTTTGTTTTGTTTTTTGTTTGTTTCTTACCTGCTAGAAAACTCTGAAATGTGCTCGTTGAATAGTACACCTCTCACGCCTGTTCCAAGGAGACCTTTGTCCTTGACAGGAACTGTTTGCTTTCATTTTCCAACTCCTACTAATGGTTAAGGTGGAGGCGGCAATAAAGATGTCCTTGTCCGTTGCAAAAGGGGAAAAAAACCAGCCTTTCTGTGACTTTTAGCCTTCCTTTTCCTGTGGGACAGATGTATAGCCTATACAAACACGTCATTTGTGTGTTCGGCCAATGTGTTTGGAGTTGTTAACATTTTTAACAGTGTAACATAATCTCTGCATCACACTTGACCATGACACATACTAGATTATAGAGTGAGCACTGAGTACTTGTGTTCTTCTGTTGCCATGCATGTTAATAATAATAATAATAATAATAATAATAATAATAATAATAATAATAATAATAATAATAATAATAATTATTATTATTATTATTATTATTATTATTATTATTATTATTATTATTATTTATTTATTTATTTATTTATTTATTTATTACGGTCGAGTGACCAACTCATAAAACATATTGTGTGGCTAAAATATACAAAATGCAATTTAAAAATGTACAACCAGTTCATAAAACATATTGTGTGGCTAAAATATACAAAATGTGATTTTAAAAGTGTACAACCAGTTGATAAAACATATTGTGTGGCTAAAATATACAAAATGTAATTTAAAAAGTGTACAATCAGTTCATAAAACATATGTAGCTAAAGTATACAAAATGCAATTTAAAAAGTGTACAACAGATAATTAATTGTGTACTAGTTGTAAAATATGGGGAGAATCAAATACAGCATTTTTATAGCTATCCTTTAAACCATTGGATCGTCTAGGGCAAACTGGTTTGGACAGGGTCTTTGGGTTATAGGGAGTCCTTCCTACATATTTGTAAAGATTTGTAAACATTTCCTCCCTTCGGTTGAGACCACAACATTTCTCTACGCTCGACAATAAACCACCCTCATGCTAAAACCAGTCAACCTGTGAACTCAGGAGACTATAAGGGTGCGCTGTGCCATTGCTGCTGCACAAAAGTTTGCTGCAGAGCGTGTAATAAGGGACCATGCATGTTATAGTCAAAGTATCTTTTGGATTACAGTTCCCATTGGCTACCTGTGTGCATGTGTCTGGGGGATGCTGGGACTTGTGATCCAAAATATAGATTTTCTGAGCTTTGCTTGGGGGATGGAGGCTTCCATGTCCTTGTAGGATGCAGTTCAATATTTGCACAGGATATGGCCTCCCAGTTTACTTGGCAGTCTCCTCACAGAGACTGGGAGGCTAAACAGGGCTGTTCCAAGAGGTTTTGCTGCCTGTGAAAAAATATGTCTTCTCCCTGCACCCAAATAACTTTAACTTGTTACTGCTGCATTTTTATTACTAGGGAGCAAGGTTGTAGAGATGTTCAGATGATTTTCTTTCAAAATAACCTGGTTTGTCCTGAGTACTATGCACCTTGAGAGGGTGAGAGCCACTATTCACTGTTCTGGCTCAGGTAGCAAAATTGTCTTGGGTTAGACAGAGCCATGGGATACAGCTGCAGGAAGCATGTCCACACATTCTCTGCAATTTTTGAGGTATCTTATGATGTGTCTCTAAGACTGCAATTATCATTAGCTCTAGCATGAAGAAGGTTGATGTGTAAGAAATAAATAAAGAAGCTGAATAAGTGGCAAAAATCAGAATAAATTATAACAGTACATTTATTTAAACAATGATTGAGAGAAATGTATTTCAAAACATATGGCAAACTGTCATTTCACATTTAGTTAACATTTCACTAAAAGTGGATGGCAGTGTCCTCTTGCAACTCCAAGATCTGTGGGCTATAAGGACTCTTTCATTGGGCACCTAGAATCAGGCCCAATGAAAGAGTACTTATAGCTAGCTCACTGATGTTGACCCCTGTAAGTTTTAGGGTGCATCTATATCATAATTGGCTGTACAGCAATCCCAGTGTGTAGCCACTATACTTAAACCAAGTATTCAAATTTCATGGACTCTTCATACACAGTTTTGCCTTCAGGACATGATGAGTTGTGCATCTTTTGAAATCATCATTGGTTCTTGAAATGAAGCAGATGGGAATCATATTTCTCCCTCCCAAGGCAAACCAAAGGATATCATAGATGTCATGTATCAGTCAATGAAGAACAACTTTCTAGATAAACTAGTCCAGGGGTTTCCAAACTTTGTGCTGCGGCTCTGTGGGGCACCTGGGATCAAAGCCAGGGGCTCCAGGGGGAAAGGGATGGAACACAGAGCCATGAAGGCTGTGGAGGAGCTGTTCATAGCTCTATGTCAAACATGAACCGGAATTGAAGGCTGTGTGCCTGCCTCTCCTTGCTTCCTCTCTATGGCCTCTGCTGGAGGCGCTTGCCAGGTGGCCTAATGAGTATCTTGTGTCAGGACCTGGAAGGAGGTGGGTCCTCAGGGATATTCAGGGGGGAGGAGGAGATGAGATGGATGGGGAGGAATGTCAAGATCCTGCCCCTGGCAGTAGGACCCCTGATGGCACCTCCAAGCAATCAGTAAATCAAGGGACCTATGAGTCCAAAATGTTTAGGAACCACTGAACTAGCCCCATTTAATTCCTGCCCTACTAACTCTGGGATGTCTACAGAGATTTCGCATGGGGTATAATAGTGTGCACAAGGTGCATCATGTCATAACTAGAGAGGGGGATGAATCTCTATTTTGGTGAGTTGTCATGCTTCGTGATCCATCAAAGTTGATGAAACACGAAACACAAATCTCCTCCCCATGAACCGATGAAACATGAATTGATTCGTCGGTTCATGGGGTGTTGTTTTTTTTTAGACAGCCAGAGGCTGTCTAAAAAAAAAAAAGCTAACCCCTCCACCCCCACAGACTGCCCCCCTTCCCACTACCTCTGTCACCTCCCCACCTTGGCTGCCGCAGTCTGCACCGCTGCCGCCGCTGCCACTGCTGCCACCAACATCCATGGAGGCTTGTGCCACAGCGGCCTCCGCAGTCACCATCCAGCACCGCTTGCTGCGATGGCCTCCACCGCTATGGCCTGCCTTAAGGGAATCCAGGCTGCCCTTTGCAAAGATGGTGGCTGAAGCTTCCCTGCCTAAGAGAAGCTGCAGCCGCCATCTTCGCAAAGGGTAGCCTGGATTCCCTTATGGCAGACTAAGGGAATCTGGGCTGCCCTTTACAAAGATGGTGGCTGCAACTTCCCTGCCCTAAAATAAGCCACAGCCACCATCTTTGCAAAGGGCAGCCAGTGTCCCTTACGGCAGGCTGTGGCTGCGTAGGCCACCGCAGCAGGTGGCGATGGATGGCGGCGGCTGCAGGCGGCAGTAGATGACGGCACCACCGGGCAGTGGCAGATGGTGGCAGCAGCTAAGGTAGGAAGGGGAAGGGGATGGGGGTAGACTGTGTGGGTGGGTGGCTGTGGGGCTGACTGCCTGTCTATCAGCCCGCCGATCAGCTGATTGGCAGGCCCATAGGCAGAATGGGAAGGCCATAGGAAGAGAGGGAAGGCTAGCCTTCCCTCTCTTCCTATGGGGAATGAATGAAAATGGGGAAATATTCATCCCTTCATATTCATCGGGGTCTCTGGAACTGATGAATATGAAGGGACGAATATTTAACAAATAAGCGATTTTTTACAAATATCGTGATTTTTTTTATTCGTCTAGTCTAGTCATATCACTAGTCCAAGAAGTATCATTTCTAGGAAGAGAAAAAATTAACAGATTTCGATCATCTATAGTGACAGAAGGGTTAGACACAATTTGATAATGAGTTGATAATGGTCATGAGTTCCATGAAGGTATTGGCTAATAAAGTTTCATTCTTTTATTTCTTTCTACTCATGGCATCCACATTGTTGGATGTGGATTCAGCTAGCAGTGTATATATATAAACTTGTGAGGATCTACACAGAAAATTAAAATCATAAATTACAAATATCAAAGATCACAATTTACTAATATGCAAATTAAATTCATAAAAGTAAAACAATGGATAAAATACAACACAAACAGCTATTACAAATAAACAAGCCAACAAATAACACTCTGCATTGCCTAAAAGCTTGTACAAATGAATATGTTTTCAAAGACAAAAACAAGGAGGGACAATAAGATCTCCAGCATAAGGGAGTTTCACAGCCAGGGTGACAAAATAGAAAAGGCCCTGCCTAATTTTGCAAACCCATGGATCTTAGTACTCTAGGGCACCACAGGTGAAGCATGGGTCTTGAAGCATCTGGGTCATGAGCTGTTTTAAGTCTTTGTAGACTATGATGAGCACTTCAAATAGGGTCCAGAAGCTCATTGGTAGCCAGTTCAAAGATTTCAGAATAGGTTTACCTACTGCTGTCAAGATTGTGGGTTGTGTTTACAGTATAAATTCAAAACGTGTGGCTAATTCAACACTATTTCTTCATGCTAATGTCAAATCAAATCAAATAAATTTATTGTCATTGTAAGTATAAACATAGTATACCCATACAACGAAATTCACACAGACACCCAGAGACCAGACCCACATGCACACACATAAAAAATATAAGTCCAGATTTAATTTGTTTGCTTGTTAATAACACCACACTGACCTTGGAAGCTGGTAGATGGCATTTTCTGCCTAACAGAGCCACCCCAAAACATTTTGGTGGTTGAAGTGAAAAACAATATAGCAACTTTTGTTACTGCTTCAGAAGCCACATAGACTGAATTTTACTTCAACATTAGTGAAAGGGCAATGAATCCTGAGGACAGCAAGGTTACATGATGTAAGAAAAGTTGCATGAAGCACACAGATCTATCCTCCATCAAGGGGCTGCTGGAAGAGGGCTGCCACTGCTGCCTTGCTTCTTATCACCCACCATTTGTTGCCTCAGGAAAAAGCATCATTCTGCCTAATGGTAGGGCCAGTCCTGCTGCCCAGAAATCCAGTTTCAGGACAGTAGCTTACATGCTGACCTCCTTGACACCTACAGTAGGGTGACCTTTCTGTTTAAGAAGCAAAGTGCAATAGACTGGACGCACCATCTCCTGGGTTTCCTGCACCTGAAAATGAATCAAAACGCAAATGAAATTAATCATAGGATTTCATCTGTTGTGAGCCTATGAAGGGAAAGGTGGCAAATCAATCAATCAATCAATCAACCTGTTTGAAGAAACCCTTGAGAAGGCATCTACCACCACCATCTCAAAAACAAAACAAACAAAACAACTCAGGAGTATGCTAATTGACCGTTTTGGACCGTCCAGAACCCCATGAGCTTATGTTCTTTGAGTCATGATGAAGACAGAAAATACTTGTACCTTAGGCAGTTTATTGCGCAGATCAGTGATTCCCAAACTTGCATCCCCAGACTTTCTTGGACTGCAATTCCCAGAAGCCTTCACCACTAGCTGTGGTGGCAAGGGCTTCTGCAAGTTGTAATCCAAGAGCATCTGGGGACCCAAGGTTGAAAATAGAGATGGGCATGAACCTCTGTTTGGAGATTTGTGCAGATCATTGGACTGGCACCACAGTTTGCTGCGCATTCCCTTCTGCAACCCCCAGCCAGATTCTCCACTCACCAGCCAGCACATGCTGCTTTTCTTCTGTTCTTCAAGCATTTGACTAGTGCTGGCAGGAGTGTGTGCTTCCCTCCTTTGCCTTTTCCAGCAGCCGGAATCCCTGCACCACCTCCTCATCTGAGTGGGTGGCTGCCAGAGGAGGCAGAGGAGGGAAGCACACACTCCTGCCAGGAGTGGTCAAACACCTGAAGAGCAGGAGAACATCAGTGTGTGCTGGCTGGTGAGTAGAAGATCTGGTATGGGGTGTGGAGGAAGGGAACACACAGCATCTGTGGTGCCAGTCCAATGATCTGGCATGAACCTATGCCCATCTTTAGTTGAGAGCAATGCAGCATGATTCACTGTAGCAGAAGGAATGATACAGATGACCTTACACCCTGGAGAGTCCCCCTGAGTCCAGCTATGTATGATCCTTTGAGGCCTGGTTCCACACACACACAAAGCAGAGCTACTCTGACCTGTTAAACCCAAATTGTTTTTATAACCTAGCCCCCAACATTGAAACCAGCAAAGAGGAATGGAAGACATTAATCAGCCACTCCTGGTAAGGAAGAGGGAATTATTAACTATAATCCAACCCTTTTTCATACTGAGAGTAACAGTATTTATTGGATTGCACACAGTAACGAAGTTTGCGGATTTTGTTTAGTTTATTTTGGACAAGAACTTCCTAAAATTTGTAAATTTCATCATAAACTCAATGGAAAAAAATGATTTTTTAAAAAAAATGTATGTTGAGGCAAATGAAATGGGTGGATTAGTGCATCTCTAGTTGGTAGTCTTAAATTTAAGGTCAGCCAATGAAAGTAGAAATGGGCCTCCTTGCTGGAGTGGTCAGCTGCCCCAGGAGGCAGGGAAAGTCTGGCCGAGCTCCTCCCTGGAAGGGAGCACCACCACTGAAGAAGGACCCTGGCAGTGAGCAGATCCTGGTAAGTGGTCCAGTCAACCCAGGGGATGGGAGATGGGCCCCTGCACCACCTGTGGTGCCACACTTCATGCTTCATACGAAGCGTGACAAAGCACAAAGCGCCCATCTCTAGATGAAAGCAAAAAATGGAACATTGGTTCAGTTGAGGGGAAAATGAAGTAAAAACATGGAGAAAACAAGAGGCTGCAACATTATGCCCACTTACCTGGGTGTAAGTCACATTGAGTTCAGTGGAGTTTACTTCTACATAGACATGCACAGGTGGCTGTTGCAAATCCTCCTCCTCCTCAAATGAATCGGTTGATAGATCCTCTGGGATGGGATAGCATAAAACAGTTGTTTACAAGAGCAGTATTAATGATTATTTTAAAATTAGGCTGCCTGCTCTTTTCTGATAAAATCAGTAAGCTCAATCAAACCACAGTTAAGAATTTCAAATCCCTTTTCTTTCAGTCAGAGAAAAACAGCTTCAAGAGCCTGTAAAAGGATTGCAAGTCTTCTCTTATGGCCTTTTCAAAGGAAGAATGGAAAAAATCAAAGCTTCTTATAGCTGGACAAAGTTTTGAGGTTTGCTGCATGTTTTTCACATGTGGAAAAGTTGTAGAACATGTGTGAGTGTGTGGGTGTGTGGGTGCGTAAAATTTTTGTATCTTGCCCCAAAACCTTGTGTTTTGGAGCACAAATGTTGGTATTTATGTATTTTGCACATTTTGTGCACAAAAACCTTATATAGTACATAAAACACTAGGGTCTTTACCCCAAATGTAAGGTTCTTCTGCAAAATTTCATTGTTTTTCTATGCATGAGTTAGGAACCACGCAGATGTTGGAGTATGAAAAGTTGGATTTTTCAGAAATATGACAGAAACAAAACAAACAGATCATTGCATCTCTGACAAACACAATATAAATTGATGGTGCCACATAAATAATTAATTATCTTTTCCATTTCTCACCTTCTTACCCCACTTCTAAGCCACTGGCTGCCTAATTTGACAGGCAATGTTGTGAATATAAGGCCAAGGTGAACAATGATATTGATGTTTAATTCTGTAAGGATAGAGTCCATTTTTCTTCTTGAAAAAAGTGATTGGAGGCTGAGAGCTTTGCATACAACCATGCAGTTTACATTGCACCCTTGGCCCCTTGTCCCTGTCCTATAACAAGCACAAGGAGAGGTGATCTAATGGGAAACATTGACAGTATTGTATCTTCTTCTGTTCTGCATGCTGGATGATTTCCTTGCAACTCAGCTGCTTTTGCATCAATGCCACCACAAAAGACAAAAGAGGACACAGATTGGTATCTGATTTGCAAAATACAAATACATATGTTGCAATGTAATTCTAGAACAATGCTTTCCATCCCAGATGTTCTTGGACGACCACTCCCAGAAATCCTGGCCAGCACAGGTGAAAGCTTCTGGTAGTTTAAATCCAAGAATATCTGTGGGCTCAAGGTTGGGAACCATTGATTTAGAAGAGTACAGTACATCTTACCCTAGGAGGGAAGACTGCAGCCAAGTGGTTTCCCTGCCTGTCATAATCAATTTCAGTGCTTCTGCTTTCCTTTCTGTTTCTTTGACTCTCGTGCTGTTCTAATTACCATGACTAGAAGTTCAATTATGGAAGCAGCTAACTGGCATGGTTTCTGTCATATGCCTGGTCACATCCCTGGCCATGTGATCAGCAGGTGCTTCACCAGTTAAGGTAGTCAAATTTACTTCTGCAATTGCTAAATACTCCCCCCCCCCAGATTTTTCCCCCAATCAATAATTCTGGCATATGGTGATATGGTGAACAGGAATGATAAGTAGGGAGTATGGTAGCTTGATATGGGAGCAGGAAGTCAAGCAGCATTGGGGAACAATGACCTCTTTCAATTGCTTAGGAAGAAGAGCTGTGGGCCTCCCCTTCATAGTGTGTTGAAACCTTTTCTGTTCCTAAAGGATGAGAGTCTAAGAGTTTATCTTCACCTGCTATCTCCACCTTTTCCTATGTTGAGTGTGTATGTTGATTTTGTTGGAGTTGGAAACAACTCGGAAGAGAGACAGGCTGTCTCCCACTGTGAGTTACCTTCCTTTGCTTATCTGGGTGCACATGCTTGAAAGGAAACTGGCAGAGGAGAAGTGGACTCACAAATACGCTGCAATTTTGTAAACATAATAATAACTTTTGAACTGCAGAGCTGGAAGGGACCCTATGGATCATTAAGTCCAGCCCCTCTCAAGGAGGCACAGTGGGGGAGAGGGGCGGAGCAACGGGCAGCGAGAACAGGGGAATTCTCAGGGCTCTGAGAACCCCTGGGTTTTATTCCGAGTCAGCGGACCCCCCGAGAAAGGGAGGGCAAGTTTTCCACAGGAGAAGTGGGCTTGCAGCAGGGAAGCTGGAGACGCCGGAGAATTCAGACTTGCAATCTGCTTTTTTCGGGAGTTTCCTTTCCTCATCGCAACTGACTCATGAAGTCGCCATGATGAATTGGTGAGTAGCTGCCCGGAGAAGGGGGAGATATAAAGATTTATGATCCGACTACATGAACAGAAGTTGAACGGCTATTTTTTATGGCAAGTAACAGATCAGATGTTGTTTTTTTTCTTGGAAGCTAATTGTGAAGATAGATCTCTAAGCAGCAGAGAATCTTTGGCAATGTTGGAGTCTTTTTTTACTGCGTCACAACTGAGAGACTTGAGAAAGTGAAACTAACTTTTCCACCTTAACCCTCCCTCCCTAAGAATTTGGCTTTTTATAAATTAGAAGCTTGAGAACCTTGAATATCTCTGAATAATCTAATCTATGGAACTTTGCTCTGAGCCATAAAGGTGGATTATAAATCAAATAGTCATTTTTATGACCAGAGTGTCCTCCGCAAGACTTTGAATTTTGGGCTGACCAAGGATCCATGAGGGGAATCTGAGCAATTAGTCTGTTTGACTTTTATGGTTACGGATGGGAGATTGAGGGTGAGACTCATTATTGGAATTTACAATGGAGGCCTGTCTTCAGGAATTTCAATCCAATCTCATCAATCATCTCAGAACTCAGATTTTAGAAATGAAAGCAGAAATTCAGACAACATTTCTTGGCTTGGATATTAAGACAGAGATAGGAGACAAACCGACCAATTTCACTGAACTTACTGAACTGCTGTCATCGGAGACAGATGGACAGACTATTGTTCTTGGGAAGCAGGAGATGGGAGACAAACCGACTGATTACATCGAATTCACTGAACGATCGCTATCTCCAGAGAGGGAGAGAAAGACTGTTTTCCTTGATGACATCTTTAAAGATGGGAAAAGGAGGGGTGGAGATAAGGGGGGAAAGCATGTTGACTTTATTTCGATTGAAAATAATGTAAAAGGGAAGGCATGGGTGAATTTAGGGGCAGAAATTTATGATCAGAGATCGGATAGATCTGCGTTGCTTCAAAATCAAGACATCGATTATATTGGGAGGAAATTAGTAAATCGGATAGAAAATGCCTTAAAGAGATTTCATAGATGGCATTTTAAAACTGGCAAAAAGGGAGCAAGAGACGAATCTTGGAAATATGATACTGGAGCTGAGAAGCAAAAATAAAAAGGGAGAAAGTAACCTGCTGATTAAATGATTAAAAAAAAAAAAAAAGGGAGAAAGTAACCTGTTGATTAAATGATAAAAAATTTTGGTTTGAGAGATATATAGTCACACATAAAGCAATATGAGTAATTATATTATGAGCAATTTTGGCCAGGTGGGAATCTCAATGGTAGACAAGCATATGTAATTATGAATTTTAGAAAGGTCGATGAAGAATAATAATATTAGATGTTTTTGTGTCCATGGTACATATATAGAGATTAAATATGTGTGAATTATTATGGTGATTATATAGACAAGATTAGGTATACAATATCTTTTTATCTGCAAAAGTGGAGATCTCTGAGAAATGTTTGACCTGGCTTGGAGTTTTTTGGTGGACAAGCAATCTTTAAGATGAAATTAGGAATGCTTATGATGAGTATTGGATAGAGGGGTATGCAGGTGAAAGAATTTATAGAGATTTCATAGATGGCACTTCAAAGCTGGTAAAAAGAATGCAGGAAATGAATTCTAGATTTTCAAGGCTATAAGTAATCAGAAATCCCTGGTCTATACATGGAGCTGAGAAATATAACAAAAATTGGAAAGTTACTTGCTGAATGTCTCAAATGGTTGATAAGTACATATAACGCTTAAATTAGATTACATATTTTGATTATAATTGTTTAGAAGTTATTGATGAAAAGTTAGAAACATAAAGACACCAAGTAATATATGAATCATAGTCTGTCTATGCAGTTAAGAATGGTTTGAATATAAGATCAATATAGATCTAAGTTTATATATTAGATAATGTATGTATGTTAATTATTATAAAGCTAGGAAGTCATTTTTTGATCTTAATAATGGTTTAAATATGTTTAGTAGGGTAATATGGTTTATGTAGTCAGAATTATATACCAGATGGATAAGGCCTAAATATGTTAGTAGGGTAATATGGTTTATGTAGTCAGAATTATATACCAGATGGATATATGGAAATTATCTCCCCACGTATATGTCTGTGTTTGTTTTGTATGTCTGTTTGAGTTATAAAAAAAAAAAAAGGAGGCACAGTGGGAAAATGAACTCCCAACTTCTGGCTTCGCAGCCAGAGACCTAAGCCCCTAATCACCCACAAATCCTTGATGGGTGCATTTATGGAACTCCAAAAAGCTTTGCAAGCTGTTTATGATAGTATTCAACCATGATTAATGGGAACCTGAACTTCTTAGTGATGCCTGGGGTTACTGGGGGAGGCCATACATCAAAACTGGCTTAATTATTTTAGGGGTCCTGGACAAGTTTTATTTACCCTTCTCTCTCCTTGTTTCCTATGCGTGAGTCCCTGACCAAAAGATTGTCTTTAGAAGCAAGTTATTAGTTTCTTATGAGTTTCTCAGTTTTCAAGACACTGAAATCAACAGGCAGGAGGAGAAAAGATAGGTCGCTTTTCATCTCTTGATTTAGGAAGATTTTTAGACCTAATAGACTCACACAACTTTCAGCTTTTTTTGATTACCTTTCCATCATGACAGCAGAATTGAAATTGACAGTAAGTCTCATTTCTCATCTAGGTTATAAGTAGGGTCAGATACACTCTCAGTTGAATATGTGAGCTAGACATTCCAGGAAATGAAAAAGAGTCTATGTAGGTATAACATATTCTTACTTAGCTGGTTTTCAGTTTCCGCATGCAGGATGATTGTATGTCGTTCCCTGAAAAATTAGGGTTAGTGAATAAAGCTAGCACTGAAAGGTTGAACAGGATGGGGGAATTTTCAACTTTCAGAATTGCATGTGATCATACCTCCTTCTTATATAGATATTAAGGACTGACTAGAATGGTGATAAACTTCAAGCCCTGCCCTTAATCTGTCCTGAAATCTTTATTTTGCACTTGAAGGAACTGAATACTGCCTTAGTTCTGTGTATTTTACTATTTTTAACCCTGTGGGAACATTTCCGTTCTCTTTGATTTGTCCTTGCATTCTCACAACGCAAGAAGAGAAGCGGAATAAGAAACCATTGGCTGTAATATCAGTAGAAAAGAAACTGAACCCAGGAAAAATCTTCCCCAGCTTCTCTTGAAATAAGAAAAACTTCACCATATGAACACAGTTTACTGGATGACTGATTATGTTCTACGCAATACAGTGTTTTTGGTAAAATGACTGATGGAATTTATGTTTTTTACTTCCTCCAAAAATTTTCAAGTGTGACGAATGTATGATGGTACATGAATCTAATGTGCTGTGACTGTAAATTACTTCCATCCAAAAATGATCTGAAAACACTTAGCTATTAGGTTATAAAGAATACATCTGGGCCTTGCTAGTATAATATCAGTGAGCTTATTATAAAAACAGGCTGTCAGGAAAAACAAAGGAAGACTGGAAGAACAAAGAAGAAAGAAATAATGTCAATTTCTGCAACAAATTGTATATAGAGTCATTCTTCACTGAAGTGGCACACAATATTTAACTATCAAAGGGACAATTTCAGATTTTACATTGAAGACTTACCTGCTTGCTCTCCAGTGTATTTTTCCTAAGGTACACGAAGAGTGGGAGAGACAGATGGAGGGAGAGAGAAGGAAGGAAATTCAGTGAACACTGAGCTCCTATGGCTAGCACCTCAGCTATTCCTCTAAATGAGAGGACTGAGCTGGCCTAAGAAATTTGTTGCCTGAGGCAAAGAACAAGATCACACCCCCTTCTCTCATTTCATATGCAAAAGTCATTTATTCTTAATTTAGCACTAGTGATAGAACAAACACCAGCAAACTTAAGGGCAACTGGTTACCTTACAGTATTAAGAGTGAACATTAGAAAAGAGATTGTTCACTTGAGGGTCTTATCAGTGCCTCATGAGAGGGCCAAACTTGTCCTCCATTAGAAAGCATGGTCATATTCATTCCTTCAACACAGCAGTCCTTATATCTGTATCCATCTTACAGTGCAGTTTCTGTAGGGCACACCCAGCTGGTTTACATGAATATATTCACATCCTATCCATTCCATAGCAAAAGAACTATAGAAGGAATGTGCATCCTATGGAATGTTGAAGGCCTCCAGCATCAATGAAGAAATAGGGTTTGATCCACATTTAGGCATGCTTAAAGTCTGAATAGCTCAGTGATTTAGATGTCTGGCTGCAGAGCCAGAGTTTGGGAATTCGATTCCCCACTGTGCCTCCTGGGAGAAGAACCACTGAGGCTTTATGCAAGCTGTACAGTCCCAGAGCACTCCTAGAAGAAGTGTATTCTCCACTTAGAAAACCCTGGAAAGGGTTGCCATGAATTAGAAATGACTTGACAGCACCCTATGATGACGACGACAATGATAATGATGATGAAAATTACCTTTTTTCTTCAGCACTAAATACATAGCAGCAGCAAAGATGACAATGAAAGCAGTTGTAATTCCAACTCCTAGTGCTTAAGATAAAAATATATGTTATATGCATTTATATACAGGAAATCAACCCACTGTAATCAAGAAGATGAAAAAGGAAAAACAATGAATAGAAAACAAAATGGCAGGTAGTATTGTATAGATATAATAGTGTCTGTATAGTGAAGGTAGATAAGCAAGACAGCTTTCTAAAATCTTATAATCAGAATATTCAAAATGCTAATAAAATGTAGAATATCTTGCTTTCTGAATGTTTGGAATGGTATCCAAATTTCAAGGATCCAAAAATTACAAATTTCAGACTAAGCTATAGAGAAATGGCTAAGAGCTAATGTCTTTGCTTCATTGAAAGTGCACAGAACTGAAGAGGTCTTGGTATTTTGGTAACTATTTGTTATTTGCTTTTAATTTCTCTATTGTTTCAGACCCATTTTTCTCTGAAGCCTTTCGTTTTCACCTCTGCCCCCCAGCATGACAGCAGCTATACCAATATAAAAGCATGCTGCAGGGGTTGCTTAAAGCAGTGATCCCCAACCTTTTTGGGGCCGTGGACAGGCTGAGGGGAGTGAGCTCCATGTGCGGGGGGGAACCTCACACTCGCGCAATGGGCACGTCGCGCTCGCGCACATGTGCACGAGCAAGACACACCCCTGCGTGAGCGTGACATGCCCCACATGAGTATGACACGCCCCCTGCGGGCTTGACACACCCCTCACACGAGCATGACACCCCCCCCCCGTGGGCGCGACACCCCCCCGCTTGAGCATGACATACCCACTGCACGTGCGTGGGGGGGCAGAGATCCATATCCGCGGCCCAGTTCCGGCAAGCCCACGGACCAGCACCAGGCCACGGACCGGGGGTTGACGACCCCGGGCTTAAAGCATAGAGTTACTGACATGAAAGCTACCAATATAAACAAACAGATGCCTTCCATACTTAGAATTCTAAAAAAAAAATCAAAGTATGAGTTTATGCAATAAGCACTTACCTAGAGGAAATGGAATATTTTGGAGATCTGTGAAATAGATCCAAGCAGGTGATATATTTGCATTTCTTTCTTTCTATTTAAATTGTATTAATTTTTGCAACATTACAAGAAATGATAGATCAACAAATTGATCATTCCCCCCAGCACATTTATTCCACCTTATAGTTAGATATAAAGTGTGTATAATTTCTGACCAATTGTTTGAGAATTTGCTCTTTTCTGATGTGCTTGTTAAATGTCATAATAATATCACAATACCAGAAAAAAGTGTAAGGACCTGTTAGTGGGAAAGTACATACTTCCACCTGATCCCTGTAAAGATTAACTGAGTCTGCTCAGTGGCCTCCAGAAGCTATGAAGTTAGTCATACTGAGAGAGGAGCCATTGAAATAAATGGGACACTAGTCACAGCCAACTCAAGTTATACTGACTGGAATTCTATTAGTGTCTGTGTAAGGTCCGTATAATCCCCTGCACCTAATTGTGGGTAACTGGCAAGGTGCGGAGGTGCCTTTCAGTGGAGCAGTCAGCTGAGACCAAGTACACAACCCTATCATAGCATTTAGACTTGGAAAGTTGTGTAAGCCTTATACAAACACCAATAGAATCCAATAGGATTCTAGTCATTGATTTTAATTATTCCGCCTTAAAGCTATATTCAGGCATTCGAACAAGGATTACTTGTGAAGTTCAAGCAGGAAAGAGTTCTAGCCTCACCTCCTGCCTGTCACCATTTCCCATGGGGAGAGGAATTGAATGGACAGGAGTGTATGTCAATACACTCAATAGTTATATAGGTTTCCCAGCAAGAGTGTGGTAAGAACCCAGGTTTACAGTCAGTAAGATTCAGCATCACTTACCTGATAAAGTTTTAATATCTTTGAAACCTGCAAGATTGGACATAAGTAGATGACAAATTTACATTTCTTACCACTTTTCCTATACACATAGCTGAGAATTTATCCTGCATTTTTGTTCAGTGATAAATCATCCAGTGCTGTCAATGTTCAGAGTAGGGTTTTTTGCTATGTAAAGCTTAGCATCCTGTTTCCTGCTGGCAAAGTGGGCACAATATTGTGCAGCAATATTGGACCATTTCCTAACATTTTGAATTGTGGGTACAGAAGTACAATATCCCACATTCATAAGGCAGAGGGTTTTTTGGAGAATTTAAAGCTTGGGATGACTTGTTTAAACCAGCCTTCTCAACCCATGGATCTTCCTGATTGAATCTGTTGTATTCTAGTAGAATTCCCATTATTGCATGGTTGTTTTTCATTTTATGATTTTATGACTAGCTGTCTTGTAACCCAACTCGGGAAAGAAGACAGAACTGAATAAATAAATACATTAACAAATCTACTGGGGGTTCAGATGATATGATTTGCAATCCTACACATCTAGAAGATACCAAGTTGGGGAAAGCTTATTTATATGAGAAGCTCTTTCTCTTCCACTTTAAAGGTATCCAAAACAGAACAGCCAGTTTAGAGGTGGGTGGAATGACTGAAAAATGGTACTTGCCAACATAGAGTCACCCCAATTCATACAACTGTTGATTTATATAAAGTGAAGATCAGAATCCTCTGTTTCATTTATAGTAATGCTATGTGTATCTGTTTGAAAGTGAAACAGGGCCACCACACAAATGGTTGTGGCTTCTGCTTAGTCAGAGACTTCGAAAATATGCAGAAGTTTTTTGATTTTTTTCAAACAAGAAGGAAATAAGAGCCCATATGTGGGACAGAAAGAAGGAGAAAGGGAAGTGAGAATGTTGAGCAGCTTCCAGGACCATGAAATATTGAGATTATTTGTTGTCAGTGGAAGAGGTAAGAGTAAGGGGGGGAAGAAATGAAATGGCCAAAAAAGGCCTACTGAGAGTATGATGTCCTGTATGGCAGGCAGAGAACCTTGCAGCACTCCAGATGCTGAAAAACTGCCAGGCTGGTAGGGACTGAGGTGAACTGGAGTCTAGAAATTTCTGGAAGGTCATAGGTTCCTCAGCTCTATTGTAAAGGAAATTATGAAAAGATGCATGCCACAAGGTAAAATAGTTACCTTCCTTTACTGTATCAGGAGGACATGTGGTGAAAATGATACCTTCTCAATTTTTTTATTCTCCAGAAAGATCTGTTCCCTCACAAATCAGCCTTTAGCCAGAGTATATTAGTGTTTATCTTCTGAGGGATAGGATTCAGGTCCAAGGATGTTTTTTTTTAAGTATTCTTTTTCTTTTCCTTGTGAAAATTTCCTCACCTCCTCCAAGTATTCAAAGGCACTACATGACTGCTATTCCATGATCACCGAAGCGCATGGAAGAACAATGACTGTTATTTTTTTTATTGCAGATTCCTCTTGCTCTCATTTTCCTAACACTGAACATGCACAGACCAATGCCTTCCAGTTTGGTAGTGACCTAGAACCATCCATACAAAAAATACAGGCTCATGGGTGTTTCCATTGCATTCCCCTTGAAGCACTGTTTAAGAGCTTCATGGAGAGAAGAGAAAGGACCGAAAGAGAGAGAGAGTGAGCAGGTTCAAAGAGCAAGCCAATTGCCCAGGTCCCATCACCCAACAGCAAACATGTTCACAGGGCACTTGTCTTTTTCTGTTGTTCTTACACATTACCCCTGCTACCCCAGAATAAAGACACGAGACAATTATTATGGAATAAACATGGGCCACACTTTATTAAGTATTCATTAATGCCCTCAATAAATTGGGGGGGGTCCTGCCGTAGTGCAGAACCAGGTTCTGCAGAGGGGTCTCAACGGACCCCTACCAAATTATGGGTGAGTCCTGAGCCCCAAGTACCCGCGGTCCCGAAGATAGCGAGAACCCGGCCGGCCCCAATTTGACCACCCCCAGACCTCTGGCCCCCTCCTCATTGTTGGCTGTTGCTCTGGGAGTGGCCCCAGTGGATCTTCCCCCCCAAGCACTGTAATCGCATGATCAGCAGCGCTGGGAGATCAGATGAGCTATACTTTACCTGTGTTTGTGAGGGGACTCACCAAAACCTGTTCTATCCGCACTACCCGCCACAGCATAGGGACTAGCTAAGCTAAGTCCCATGCCCTCCAACCAGCCTCCGAGGCTCCATAGGCAGGCCCCCCTGGGTGTCCTTAATATATAAATCAGAACCTCTGTCTGAGAGGTGCACTCCACCGTATTACAGAACTCCATTCAAGCCATGCTCATTTCCCGGTGACGGTTCACCAATCCAAGGCCATTGCACAGTGCCCGATGCATTTCATTGTTAACACTCCTCCACGCAGTGTTAACCCACTGGCCATGCAAGCACAACTCAGGCCTCTCCATGCGGATTCTGGTGACTAGTCACCAATCCAAGGCCATTGAGCGCTGCCCGATACACTTCACTGTCAACACTTCCATGCAGTGTTAATGCACTGGGCATTCCAAAAGAGCTCAGGCCAAACCACGTGGATCTCCTGGTGACCAATCACCGATCCATGGCCATTACATCCAGCTCTGCATAGTTCTCTGGTAACACTCTTCTGCCCATTGAGAACTCGCTGAACTAGGCATTCTGTTCTCCACGCAAGCCACAGGATGGTCGTGGACCATATAATGCACATCGCAGGGTCAGTTGCCCTCAGCCATCTGAGGTCACGTAGTACATCCAGATCAAGGCCTTTCAACAGCACAGGCCCGATCATTACCTCCCAATTGTATTAACAACACAAATGGGAGTTGCAAGCCAAATACTATTAATCACCATAATGTATCGCCACCTCGCCATCACTACCGGACCTGTAACGACAAAAGTACCAGATGCCTGCCCAGACATGAGGGAGTGTTCTGACATATCCACTGTAAGCTATTGAATGACCACCGTCTAAGCCTTTGAATATTGTCAGGATGGTAGACTAGGGCCGCTGCAGTTGAAATAGCACCCATTCTAGCAGAATGTGCACCAAACCTTAAATCTTGAAATCCCCACCTTATGCAGTGCCATGTCTATGATCTTACATGATTGGTACTCTGTTAAAAGAGAACATCTTAGTGCACAAGGAAGTAATCCCGTCGATGCCCCCTGACTTCCAAATATGCACCTCCCGCCCTTACCGGGCATAGCTCCACTATAGAACATGGAGCTGGACTAAAATCAGCACCTCAACCTCGCTGGTCGCTTTGGATCGGTGAATGTGCAACCTGACTGTAGTGTCCTGTCACCTGGCATGCTGCCATTGTAATGCTATCTTGGTCAGGTCACTCTTTCCTGTAGTTACCAGTTCACGAATCCGTAATGCATCAACTTATGTTAACAGTGATGCCGCCCTAAATAACGCTGCCTCGTACCCATCCCTACAAACAGCAAGCCGTCGACAGTCAATTTTTTAATGCTAGGGATATGGGTACCCTTGTATCCTAGACCCTACCCCTTTCTTAACTTCAACCTGCAAACGTCTTCTTAATGCCCAACTCAGAGGTATGATCCTGATACCCCCAAATTGGGGCCTGAAAAGCCATTGTTGACAACCTGCCCCTTATGGATCCCATCAACAGTTCCTTCCTATGTGACTGAACTATAAATTGATGCAGTTGCTCCACCGGAGCGGCCAAATCAGCCCCCAGCCCTTTAGGTTTCTAAACTCCTGAAATCTTATGCTCGCCGTAGAGTACCTGTTTAGCATCCTCGGGTCAGTGCACAAACCTATCACGCTGTCCGCATCAACATGCGGATTTGCCAAACCTCCGAGGGAAGAGTCTCTGGGAATTCCTGGGCTCCTGCAACCCGATCGATCTGTTGGCATGATAGTCCATCAGCTAAGCTGATATCAGCAAGGAACTGACTCCAAACTTACAAATCCTGACGCGTGCCCCATGTAACCTGGGTTCAATGAAAAGAGGCGACACGGTCTGACACGGTCTCTCATCGCATCGCATAATCTATGCAGAAATGCCCAGCCTGGAGCAATTACCCTATACGCAAAATTTAGGTGACCTACAATCTCGTGCAGTCCTTTCAAAGATACTTTCCTGCTTTCCCTGAGTAGACAAATCCGAGACCTAAGGGTCTCCAGTTTGTCCTCTGGCAACCGGGAGGCTTGTTGCCTAGTGTCTGATTCTATTCCCATGAAAGTAAATGTTGTAGCTGGCCCTTCTGTTTTCTCCTCAGCTAATGGCGACCCCAACTCCTGCGCCATTGTTTGGAAAGTTTCCAATATAAATCTACAGCGACCAGTGTTGCTTTCACTACAAAAAGGATAGTCATCCAGACAATGGGCAGTGTACTTACAACCTATCCTGCTCCTGAGCTTCCATTCTGAAAATGAACTGGAGCGCTCAAATGCAGCACGTGAAATAGAACAGCCATTGGCAGTGCCCTAGCAATATAGTAGGAACCTTGGAAATGGAAGCCCAGGAGCTCAAAGTCACGTGGGTGGACAGGAAGAATGCGAAATGCTGACTTAATGCCACATTTCATAAGCTCTGCCCCAATACCACATCTACGAACAATACGCACCACCTCATAAAAGAGGTGTAGTGTACAGTGCAAAGTACCTGCGGTATGGCATCAGTCACAGACTCTCCCTCTGGGTAAGACAAATGATGAATGAGCCTATACTCTCACTTAATCTACTAGGGCACCATGGTGATACCCTGATGTTCTCTAATGGGGGATGCTGTAAAGGTCCAAAAACCCTACCTTCCGTAACTTCCTTCTGTATTTTTGCCTTAACAATACCTTCCATCCCCTGCACTGAATTCAAATTTTTGCAAAAGAGACCTTACGTTCACCTAACGCCGGTATCTTAGAACCTTCCACAAAGCCATGCAATAAATACTGTGTGTCTGTCTTCCCAGGGTAATCCCGCAACCAGGTCTCTAATACAGACATCTTAATTGGGCTAGGGCCCTTTGTTAGAGGAGCCCCCCCACTGTCAGCCTTTTGCCCCCTGGGGTATCCTTATTGATATGTTGCTGACCTCTGGCCCTAAAACATGATGAGCTGGGATGCTGACCCCTGCAGGCCAAACACTCATGCCTAAAGCGGCAAGGTTTGTGCGTGCATGTGCCCTTGGTGTTATAGTCCCAACAGAGGAAGCGGGGTTGAACCACTTGCCCCGTGCCACCACAGGGACTTGGAGGAGGACCTGGCTTATGTATGAGGTGACTACTATTGAACTTATCACCTAGATTGGGCCTGGCAGGAGTCATAATTTGCAGCCACAGGCCCTTCAGTGGTTCCTCCCACCTCAAATTTGGATAAATAGCACTCTGCATATGGAATGATTCATCATAGGGCAACCACGCCTGCCCTGCGAAGTCTACGTAGGCCCTGTAAATCAAATCCATGTACTGGAATAGAGATTGCAGCCACCATGGCTGCGCCTTCACTACCACGCCAGCATAAATCAAGAAACCCGTCAAACAGTTTGCCCATGTCCTCTCGGGCCTACGTCTCTTATGTCTCCTTTTCCCGTTCGTCCTCCTTATCAATGTCCTATTTGTCTACCTTTCTATCAAGGAGATCAAATAAATCCACATAGTTACTCCACATAGTTACCTTTCCAAATCTTTTCTTTAGTTGCTGGAGTAAGGTGATGCCTAATGGCATTGCATGGTCCCCAAAAAGATGAGCCTTCAAAGGGACTGAATTGTATCCCGTGTCCGGCACCGATGGGTAAGGCCAGACCCCTATGCCCAACGTCGACCCCATGGCCTCTGGTAAAGCAAACTGAGGGTAGGGGGTAGCCCAACTCCCTACTGATGTACTAGTGCTGGGCAAGGTGCCAACTACAGCCCTGTAGCCCTGTGTGTTATGTGTTACATGCACTGGCCAGCTGCCCTGATCACTACCCGGCCATGGCCATGCCGTTACTTGGTTAAACATGTCAGGTGTTGGTGCCAACTCACGTGCTACTGGGAGTGGTGTTCCTGTTCCTCCCTATTAAACTGCTCATCTGAAGCCGTCTCTTCCCTGTCATAAAATCTGCCTTGGAACCCCTCGGTGGATTGTTCAGCCTCCAGTGTTCGCAGTCCCTGCCCCTCTTCCTCGTTCTGACACTGAGGCATTGTAGTTGATGCCACCGATCCCTTCCTGGGTGGCCGTGCAGCCCTCTGGTCATCCTCTAAAGCCACAAAATGGGACATTAAATTCTCAGCCATAGCCTAGAGTCCAACCTTCCTATGACTTTTAGCCTTCCTCACAGACCGTCTTGGTTGTGATTCACTCTGTGCTACCCGTTGCTCTGCTCTTTCAGCTTCCATGGCTGAATTTTTTCTTGAAGCTGGTGCCATATTGGCCAAGCCTCCTCATCAGAAGAGGATTGGGGAGGCGATATCTGAAGAGCAGCTCTCTTTTAGCTGGCTGCTTCCCCCCCCCCTTTTTTTTTTTTTTTTTTGTTACCTTGTCCCTTCCTGGACGCCAACCCAGCCACTTAAAGCGAAAACTTGGTTCTAATTAAGCTAAATTTCATACTCTGCCGGCTCCCAAGATGTACTGCTGCCTAAATGCTTAATTAATTACCAATTAACTCCTCTGAGCAAAGGCCCAGCACTATGAGTAAAACCAATCAATAAATCTCAGAGAAAACCTAATTCTGCTCCTCCATATTAAAACTTGAACCCACTGCCAACTCACTATACCCCCTCTGTAAAATATCAATTTATTATCCTTATAATTATTTCCAATAATTATTAATTATTATCACACAATTTAAATAAAGAATTAATTAATTAATATTATGATTACTATTTATTTAATTTATTTATTGATCTATTTTATTACTATTATTAGTAGTATTATTACTATATTATTATATATATGTATACAAGTAACTAAATACCACCTCTACAGAGGGGTTGTACCCACCTTAAGGCAACCCCACACCTAAAACACGTCAAGGAATTAATTGTTAAATTAAATTTCTATTATTGTTTATTTTTTATTATTATTATAAACCACTCTACCAATAAATATTCTAAAACACCATCAATCAATGAAATTTATCTAATGTAACCCTAATCAATTTGAATTAAACCAATTTATTTATAATATTAAAATCACCCTATACCTGCTGGTCAGGGGGGTGGGGGGCGTGCACGCCAAAATGCTTCTAAAATGTGACCAAACCCCCTTTCCCCCTCTTTGTCTCCTTCTTGCTCTTTTATGTATGTATTTATTATTATTTATTTATGTATTTATTTATGTCACTGCTCGTATGGTTGTTTCCTATTTGCTCTCCATCAGCAGTCTAAGCCCTGGCCTGGCGGCGACGGCCCTTGCCGGCCCGGCCCAGTGGCCGAACTGCTTCCCCGTGCACCCCTACACTTTCTTAAGATTCCCCGCCTTTTTTTCTTTCTTTCTTTCTTTCTTTCTTTCTTTCTTTCTTTCTTTCTTTCTTTCTTTCTTTCTTTCTTTCTTTCTTTCTTTTAAATTCAATAAACAATAATTAAACGATGCAAACTTCCCCTTATCTGGGACAGTTGTCGAGCAATCAAACTGGGGGGGGGGGGGGCGGCGATGCAAACCCCCTTTCCAAAGTAGCAAACAAGAGCTGGAGTGACGCAGTTTGAAAATCGAACCCCAAACTGCAGAGCTCTCTCCTTGGCCACAGTGAGCGACGAAGAGGCCGAGAGGAGGCCGAGAGGAGGCGGGAACCCATAGGATATACTCCATTCCTTCCCCCTCCCCTCCAAGATCGCTCAAGCGACACCACTGTGTCTCACGCTATCCGAGGAGGGAGATAATGGCGGCCCGCGCTGGTGAAGAAATCTCGCCAGTGGACCGAACAAAAGGAAAGTATCTTCACAATGGAAGAAGGTGAGGAAATCCAATAGTTTGCAGATGTGTGATATGAATTTTGAAATGATGGGTATTTATTTTATTATTTATTTAAAATATTTTTACTCTCCCTTTCTCCACGTAAAGACCCAAGGCGGCCATATCATTAAAAGACAATATAAAGCTAGCAACAGTGAGTGTACTGATACTTACAAGGAACAAATACCATACTAAAAAACATATGTAACAGCAAAACACATTCAAAGCACTATGCCACAACAATCCATTTAAAAAATTCACTCAGGCAGCCAGTGACTCAAGTAAGGTTTGCCTGAAGAGAAAGGTCTTTGCCTGCTTACAGAAGGACAGTAAATCTGGAGCCAACCTAGCTGCCTATGGGAAGAAGTTCCAAAGTCTGGGTGCAGCAACAGAGAAGGCCCTCTCCTGTGTCCCAATCAGATGCACTGTGAAGGTGGTGGGACCAAGAGAAAGGCTTCCACTGATGATCTTAACGCCCAAGTCAGCTCATAATGGAAGATACAGTCTTTGAGATAGCTTGGACCCAGGCCATTTAGGGCTTTAAAGGTTAAAACCATAATTTGAATTGTGCCCAGAAATTGATCAGCAGCCAGTGGAGCTGCTGTAACAGGCAGGTTATGTGATCCCTGTTACCAGCCTCAGTCAGCAATCTGGCTGCTGCATTTTGTGTGCCCTTGCTCTGTTCTTGAGCCAAGAAATGTTGTCGGCGATGCCGACATTACATGGAAGGAACAAATTATGAGTAGTTCCTCTGCTAGCCGACCCAGTGGTAGAAGCATGGAGTGGGGGGCTGGGACTATGAGTTTCTCCCAGCCAGCATGGCTGTTTCCAATCTTCGAAGCTGCCTGTGGGGAGGAGATAAAACAAAGCTCCTGGTAAGGCTAAGCATGCTCAGTGGCAATGAAGCATTATTTACTGAAGGAAAGAGACTGAGAAAAGCAGGAAAGGGGGAATGAAACGGAATTGATTATCCTGGGGGGGAAGACACTCCCAGACCCCGAAAAGAACCACTTCAATTAGCAGAGTGGGTCCCAACCTTGGGTAGCCCAGACATTCTTGGACTACAATTCCCAGAAACCCTGGGCAGCACAGCTGGTGGTGAAGGCTTCTGGGACTGCAGTCCAAGAACACCTGGATTAATCAAGGTCAGGAACCACTGATTTAGCAGCACTTTTGTTGTTGCTGCTGTAGATTCCACTTCTTCTGTTCCAGATTTTAATTTTTGTACAGCTTAATGGAAATGCAGTCAATCAAACATTTAAAAAAACTGGTAAGTAGAACTAACATGTAATAACACTAAATTACTGTTCTTGATTCACTTGTGTTATTTTACTTTATAAATAATTTTCTGTAAAAGGAAAAATACAGTCTCTTACCTGAAACATTAACAAAAATGACCTCACTGAGCTGAGAATTAGTCTCCATATTTTTGTCATTCTTGAACTGGTACATGCAGTAAAGCTGCTCCAAATTGGTTGTTGATATGTTGTAAACAAACTCATATGCATATTGATTGTGTTTTCGGGGATGAATTTTCATTTCTACTCCATCTTTACAGAAAATAACTCTAGTGAAAGCAATGTTTGGTGGGACTTTACATTTAACCCAAACTGTATCTTCATCACTGGATAAATCGGCATGATATATCATAGGAGAGGTGAGATTACCTGTGAGAACAAAAAGGAAACTTCCAAATTAATTGTTATTTTGAATTTCTGCATACTGTTGGCATCTTCCATTGAATTTTCTGTGCCAGAAATTCATTAAAATCAGTATGCCTTTGGGACCACCATGTATGATACTGAACACAATGACTGAAATCCTGTGGTTTCATGTAGTATGTTGCACTAAAGTAGATTGATTGAATCAGTGGGCTCTGGTGAGTCAATATCTCTATATAGGTTATTCTAGTGATTACTTACTGCACTAAAATAAGTCACAACTAGACCAGGCCCATGTGAATCAATGAAACTTATGGAGGCGTTAACTCACCAAACCCCCACTGATTCAATGGGTCCACTGTACTGTAACTTACTGTGGTAAGCAACAGGATTTCAGCCATTGTTTATCATTGTGTGCATCTGTGAGTGGGTTCAACTTTGGGAAAACCCCATTCCCCTTTTTGTTCCCCAAAGAGTGGAGATAGGCCTTCTTCATAAACGTTTCTTTTATTTTCAAACACCGGAGAACCATGAACAACAACTTCAGTTGGACCAACGGGTCCCTCAGTTTCCCTGCATTCAACATAACAGTCCCTTAACTTGGGTGTTGCAAGAGAGTTCACCATCGGGGGTTCACTCCAAACCGTTCACAATCTGTGGGTTTTCTTGCGGGCTTCCTCAGACTGGGACATATTTATTTATTTATTTATTATTGGATTTTTATCCCGCCCTTCTAGACAGGAGTCTACTCAGGGTGGCTAACAATATACTATATACAAAACAGATTTTAAAACAACAATTAACAACATATGGTATCGCAACAGGGGTGCCGAGCCCACTCTCCCTCCGTAGCATTTCTGGATGCGACATCACCACCGGTTTGGCCCCCTTCTTCCATTGATCTTCCTTCTTGGGATAGACATATACTGTCCATTCCACTGGTTCTGCTTCCCCCAGCTGCATTGCCACTCCTTCCTTTCTTTGCCTTTTGAGCTCTTCTCCCTCTTTTCCTATCTTACTCCCCTCAGGTCTCACATTGCAATATTGCTGTCTCCTTTCTATTTCCTCTATGGGCAGTTTCATTTTAACACACTCTCCTGTCCAGAGGTCTTCCATTTCTAACCAACCCCATCCTAGAGGAATGTCTTCTTCCTTCACCTCCTTTCCTTTCTTTTTCTCCTCCTCCTTTTCTACCTCAGTCTCCCAGTCTAGCTCTCTTTTCCTTTCTTCCTTCTCCTCAGCCCCTGTCACCAGATATCCCTCCACTATTGGCTTCTCCCCTTTCTCACCCTCCTCTCGCTCTTCTTTCCCACTCTTTTTCTCCTCTACTTTCAGTTGGGCCACTGCTGGTATCAGTGTATATGCTGTCTCGTATCCCTCTGTTATGGGCGCTGGAGGGGACGGCTCACACTCCTCTTTTCTGTTGGGAAGTGGTTCCTCCTCACCCTTTCAAACAAAGGGTGGATTAATTTGTATAATTAAATGTCTCCCATTTTCACATCTTTCTAGTCTTATATTTCTGCTTTCCCATTTCTGTATCAGTTCATGCCTTTGTTTTTTAACAGTCTGACCCAAATCTGTATGCATTTTATACCCTTTTAAAATGTGTGTATTTGTATCTGTGCAAT
>JBAJHW010000143.1:32500-35000 GCA_037013535.1 Intellagama lesueurii | reverse complement strand
CTGTCTTTCTTCCTTTCTTTCTTTC
Organism: Intellagama lesueurii; assembly: GCA_037013535.1. Lineage (NCBI taxonomy): Eukaryota > Metazoa > Chordata > Lepidosauria > Squamata > Agamidae > Intellagama > Intellagama lesueurii. The sequence continues at coordinate 34,975 of JBAJHW010000143.1, read as the reverse complement.
TTTCTTTCTTTCTTTCTATCTATCTATCTTTCTTTCTTTCTTTATTCTATCTTCGTCAATGCTTTCTTTCTTTCTATCTATCTTTCTTTCTTTCTTTCTTTCATCGTATCTTTCGGTCAATGCTTTCTTTCTTTCTTCCTATCTTCCGTTAATGCTTTCTTCTTTCTTTTCTTTCTTTCTTTCTTCTTCTTTCTTTCTTTCTTCCTATCTTTCGCAATGCTTTCTTTTTCTTTCTTTCTTTCTTTCTTTCTTTCTTTCTTTCTTTCTTCCTATCTTCCGTCAATGCTTGCTTACTTACTAACTTAGTTTCTTTCTTTCTTTCTTTCTTTCCTTCTTTCTTTCTTTCTTTCTTTCTTTCTTTCATTTTTCTTCCTATCTTCCGTCAATGCTTTCTTTTTTCTTTCTTTCTTTCGTTCTTTCTTTCTTCTCCTTTCTTCCGTCAATGATTTCTTTCTTTCTATCATCTGTCTTTCTTACTTACTTACTTTCTTTCTTTCTTCTTTCTTTCTTTCTTTCTTTCTTTCTTCCTTTCTTCCGTCATTGCTTTTTTTCTTTTTTTTTCTTTCTTTCTGTCTTCCTATCTTCCGCCAATGCTTGCTTTCTTTCTTTCTTTCTTTCTTTCTTTCCTTCCTTCCTTCTTTCTTTCTTTCTTTCTTTCTTCCTATCTTCCATCAAGGCTGGCCTGCTTTTTTTCTTTCTTTCTTTCTTTCTTTCTTTCTTTCATCCTATCTTTCATCAATGTTTTCTTTCTTTCTTTCTTTCTTTCTTCCTATCTTCCGTCAATGCTTGCTTTCTTTCTTTCTTTCTTTCTTTCTTTCTTTCTTTCTTTCTTTCTTTCTTTCTTTCTTTCTTTCTTTCTCCTTTCCTATCTTCCATCAATGCTCTCTGTCTTTCTTTCCTTCCTTCCTTCCTTTCTTTCTTTCTATCTATCTTTCTTTCTTTCTTTCATTCTCTCTTCCGTCAATGCTTTCTTTCTTTCTTTCTTTCTATCTTTCTTTCTTTCTTTCTTTCATCGTATCTTTCGTCAATGCTTTCTTCTTTCTTTCTTTCTTTCTTCCCTATCTTCCGTCAATGCTTGCCTGCTTTTCTTTCTTTCTTTCTTCCTTTCTTTCTTTCTTTCATCATATCTTTCATCAATGTTTTCTTTCTTTCTTTCTTTCTTTCTTCCTATCTTCCGTCAATGCTTTCTTTCTTTCTTTCTTTCTTTCTTTCTTTCTTTCTGTCTCCTTTCCTATCTTCTATCAATGCTCTCTGTCTTTTCTTCCTTCTTTCTTTCTTTTTTTCTTTCTTTCTATCTATCTATCTTTCTTTCTTTCTTTTATTTATCTTCCGTCAATGCTTTCTTTCTTTCTATCTATCTTTCTTTCTTTCTTTCTTTCATCGTATCTTTCGTCAATGCTTTCTTTCTTTCTTCCTATCTTCCGTTAATGCTTTCTTTCTTTCTTTCTTTCTTTCCTTTCTTTCTTTCTTTCTTTCTTTCTTTCTTTTCTTTCTTTCTTTCTTTCTTTCTTTCTTCCTATCTTTCGTCAATGCTTTCTTTTTTCTTTCTTCTTTCTTTCTTTCTTTCTTTCTTTCTTTCTTTCTTTCTTCCTATCTTCCGTCAATGCTTGCTTACTTACTAACTTAGTTTCTTTCTTTCTTTCTTTCTTCCTTCTTTCTTCTTTCTTTCTTTCTTTCTTTCTTTCTTTCATTTTTCTTCCTATCTTCCGTCAATGCTTTCTTTTTTCTTCTTTCTTTCGTTCTTTCTTTTTCTTTCCTATCTTCCGTCAATGATTCTTTCTTTCTATCTATCTGTCTTTCTTACTTACTTACTTTCTTTCATTCTTTCTTTTTCTTCCTATCTTCCGTCAATGCTTTCTTCTTTCTTTCTTTTTTTCTTTCTTTCTCTCTTTCTTTTTTTTTCCTTCTGCCCTACATTTCTTTCTTTCTTTCATTCATTCTCTCTTTCTCCACTTTCTTTCTTCTTTCTTTCTTTCTTTCTTTATTCCTATCTTCCGTCAATGCTTTCTTTCTTTCTTTCTTTCTTTCTTTCTTTCTTTCTTTCTTTTTCCTTCTGCAAAACATTTCTTTCTTCTTTCATTCATTCTCTCTTTGTCCCACTTTATTTTTTTCTTTCTTTCTTTATTCCTACCGTTCGTCAATGTTTTCTTTCTTTCTTTCTTTCATCCTATCTTTCATCAATGCATTCTTTTTTTCTTTCTTTCTTTCTTTCTTTCCTTCTTCCTATCTTCCGTCAATGCTTTTTCTCTTTCTTCTTTCTTTCTTTCTTTTTTTCTTTCTTTCTTTCTATCTTCTGTCAATGCTTTCTTTCTTTTTTCTTTCTTTCTTTCTTTCTTCCTATCTTCGTCAATGGTTTCTTTCTTTCTTTTTTTCTTTCTTTCTTTTTTTCTTTCCTATCTTCCGTAAATGCTTGCTTACTTTCTTTCTTTCTTTCTTTCTTCTTTCTTTCTTCCTTTCTTCCGTCATTGCTTTTTT